>SMDT01000562.1:0-158437 GCA_005392925.1 Aquilaria sinensis | reverse complement strand
AGCCTCTAGATGTTGGTGTGTTTTTGGCAATTGTCACATTTCTGGACAAATTACATCCTGTCCTTCCTCAGGGTGGGCCAGAAGTAACCTTGGCGAAGTAATACTCCAGTGAGGGCATCTGTTCCTATGTAGGAACCACAAGCCCCCTCATAAACTTCTTTGAGGATTGTTTTGACGTCCTCCTCGCTTCCGCACCTCTGCAAGAGACTTGCATACCCTTGCCTGTATAGTTCCTCCCCGATGAGGAAGTATCTCCCAAAGTGTCTTCATAGTTTTGTGGCTTCAGCAAGGTCTTCGGGGAGTACCGAAGTTGTGAGATATTTCTTAATGGAATCTTCCCATCCTTCTCCCGAGGTTGCTACGCACATTAGTTCTGTGATGGGTTGATTCAGCACCTCGGTGGGTTCCTTGGACTTGGCCAAGGTGTCAGCTTCAGTATTATCTCTACGAGGCACATTTTCTATATGTACCGAGTCAAACTCTTTGATGAGTTTCTGGACGAGGTCATGATATTTTGCCAAGGTTGGATCTTTGTAGTATAATCTCCTGTCATTTGTCAGACTACTAGCTGCGAGTCGCTGTGGGCCTTAAGGTTTCTCACACCAACTTTTCTGGCCAATTTTAGTCCTGCTATGAGGGCCTCATATTCGGCGATGTTATTGGTGACATCAAAACCGAATTTGATGGCTTTGGTGGCTTCAATGCCTTCGGGCCCCTGCAGAACCACTCCAGCACCTTGGTGTTCGGCGCCTTAGGCTCCATCGACAAAGAGTTTCGACTCTGGTTCCATCCTTATAGGGTCTTCTGAGGTCGCCATTCTCGATTTCTAGGACTTCGGCTATGAAGTCTGCCAATACTTAGGCTTTTATTGCCCTTCTTGGCTCATAAGTGATATCATATTCTTCGAGCTTGATACACCATTTTGACAGCCTTCTGAATGCTCTACCTTCTTCATTATGTCACGAATAGGTAGGTTACTTCGGACAACGATGGTGTGTCCTTGAAAGTAGGGCCGTAGCCTTCTACCTGCGAGTACCAAGGCATAAATGGCTTTTTGGAGCAATGGGTACTTGACCTCGGCGCCGTGCAAGGATTTGCTTACAAAATATACTGGCAATTGCCTCCCATCTTCTTCTTTCACTAGGATAGAACTCACAGCTTTTTCTATAACCACAAGGTAGAGGATGAGAGGTTCTCCTTCCTGCGGTTGTCGAAGTGTTGGAAAATGGGTTAGGTAGTTCTTAAGCTCATCCCATGCTTTTTGACATTCCGGGTTCCAAGGTTGCTCATTGGTTCCCGAGTTGCCTTCAATTTTAGCTTGATGCGGGTCTAATTGGGCAGAGCCAGCATCTCCACTATGTGCAGTGGTGAGGGCAGCAAGGGATCCTAGAGGTGCAGGCTAGTCCAGAAGGAAGACCGGTGTCCTGGGTGGATCACTTTAAGTGATGGCCGGCAGCTTCTTGGTCCCGTCACAGGGTGATGACGGGAAGGACCTCCCGTTTGGGAGAGAGCCCGGAGGGGAGATTCTTTAGGGAGACCTGGCTGAAACTGTTATGGACCTCCTAGTAATTAGCACTCTCGAGAGAGGTAAAATATTCTAAATTAAGTTTAGAGCTTTAATTTCAAGGTTACAAAGCTAGAATAAAAGACTTACAAAAATTCACTAAGTTCCAAGGAGGTTTAAGCACGAGACGAGGAGCAGTTGCAAAATGGTAATTTTGCACCCCGAGTAACCAGGCGGGGTCCCGAGTGTTTTAAGTTAAGTTTTGTAACTTAACCTTTAACCTTAACTCAAACTTGAAACAATAACAAGAATTAATCAAGAAATGAGCATGTGTTAAAAGATGGGGGTTTATGTGTTTAAGGGTTGTAACTTGGATGGCTTAAGGGGTTGAGTGAGGGTTTAAGAAGGGAAAGGTGGCTAATGGCTGCCATAACCACGTTTTCCCCTCTCAAGCACTCATTTCTCTCTCAATTCAAGCTAGAAATCAAGTGATCTTGATTCCTAGAGTTGCCATCCAAGGATACCAACCAAGAGGAACTTGTTTCAAGCTAGAAAACAAGGTTTGGAGGCTTGGAAGCATGATTTCTCTACTCCCCTATTTTTGATACGAGGTAAGCATTGTGTTCTTGGTTAATTCTATGTTATTTGAGTGAATTGAGGCTTGGGTTTTGGTTAGAGAGGAAGATTGTGATGTTTGGTGCTTTGGTTTTGATTGGAACATAGGTGAGAATTTCTTGCACTTGGTTGCTTGAAAAAAGGAGTGATTCTAGCTTGTTTCTTGGAGTTGAGGTAAGGGAGTTGTGTTTTTAAGCTTGAACAATGCTTGTGGCTTGAGTTTGTTGTAAGAAATTGATTGAAATTAGCCATAGCATTGAGTATGAGTTTTGGTTGAATTGTGGTGAACTATGAGGTTTAAGGAAGATTTGATGATGTTATAGAGCATCATTAATGGCATTGTGATAGTTGGTTATGTTCCTTGCAACTTGAACTATGTGTGTGTGAAGTTTGGTGGCTTTTTATGCATGTTTGATATGTGCACTAAGTAGCCAAAGGTCATAGCAGCAAAATGCGTGCCAATTCTGCAATTTCGCAGATTGGTGATGCGTCGCCAAAAGGTACCCATAATTGGTGACTTGTCGCCAATCCAGTAAAATTGTCTCAGAACGTCGACAACTGTGGCGACGCGTCGCCACGGTTGATGACGCGTCGGCAAGACAGCATTGGAGACCCGATTTTGTTTTTAGCATAACTTTTTGCTCGGGTGTCCGATTGAGGTAATTCAAAGTTCCACGCGAAGCTAAGAGGGAGTAATATCACTTCCAAGTTTTATAAACATCTAAAATACCCTACATTTAAAGTTGTTTTGAATCAAATTGAGGGTAATTTTTAAAGGTAGAATTTTGCACATTTTGCTAAGCTGAATAAGGTGAGTCCCAAGGAGGTCCTTTGGGTACCTTAGCCCTAAAGGATGCTAGGGGTACTTGGAGGCTTCCTGAAGTCCCTCGAGAAGTGGGAGTTTCCTTGAGTTTTGAAAAGTTTTGAGGTTACTTGTTGAGTAGGCAAGGAAACTAAGTTGCAAGTGAATATAACCAAGTGTCATGAGCTTGAGGTGTAAGTTTTAGAACCCTTGGCAACCGGGCAGTGTTGGAAATCATGGGGTTGTAAGGAGAGGTTTCAAATGCACCGAGGTTATGAGGTTTAATAACCTAGTTACATAGTTCTCACCACAATTCCCTGCACAACAAAGTTAAGGATAGGTTATATAATAAGTCAGGCGTAAGCCAAGGCTTACAAGGCACAAGTTGAGGGCTAGACTTGTGAGCCACGGAGTGACGCCCGTGAGAAAGTAAGAAAATTATGTGAGGAGTGGTCATTCGGGATTCGAGCATGCATATCCATATATTTACATATATGAGAGGTCCCTCACACTGCGAGAGCCAGCAGAGAGTATGCATGAGTTATTTCATATCTGTCCACAGTTTTACTGTCGGTACATGAGGTTACCCCTTACTGAGAATCTTGGATTCTCACCCTTACTGTTTTGTTGTGCAGATACAGAAGGAGTTGGGCCGAGTGACCATTGAAGATTACTCTGGTAGTAGTTTTTGGTGCACAGGTAGAATACCTGAGTTTTGTTGATTCCAGTATTTATTTGTTTGGATGCTTGTTGGTCTTGCATAGTACTAACTAATTTGCTCATTGGTTACAGAGCCTAGTGCACATTGGACATAGTCAGGCATAGCTAGACCTAGTTGGGTCCAGAGGAGTCTCTAAAGCTCGCCACTGGGATTCACATCCAAGGTGGGAGTGAGTATGAGAAGATCTCAGTAGAGGATTTTGTATGTGTACATAGTACTCTAGTTGCCTCCTTAGTTATGAAATGAAGAGTTATGGACTCGAGGATTGCTTTCTGGGCGGGGGCATTAGCTACTATATGTATGAATGCTCACGCATGTTGCTATGTGTAGTTAACTCATATAACGGTTGATTTGTATGCTTTGACTGCTCTACCTGTTTTATATAAAAAATTGAGGCCACATTAACATTTTATGGTTTTAAATAACCCGTCAAAGCATAAAGAGCATGCATATTGCATATTCTAGGATAATCAACTAGTGACATGGATTTAATCCGCACACATATCACTGAGTCCAACTACAATCCGCCGTGAGACTAAGTTCTCACAGGTGTCCTCGGTAGGGGCCAGGGACGGCCGTGTCAAAAACACTCAAAAAACAGGGGTTAGGAGGCCCCCGGGGTGGTTTTCCGGGGGGAACCTCCGACGCCCAAGTCAGTGCTTTTAGAGAGAAGGGGACATAGTACTAAGCACCAAAAGCTCTTGCCTAGCGTGTCTTTCTGAGGGCTGAAGGGAGAGTATTCAGGCAGAGGGAGGAGAGCATCCTCTGTTTTCCGGCCTCTCTGTCCTCTTTTTCTCTCTTTTGAGGAGCCCCCTGTCTGTGACCATTTCCCTGGTATATAAGGGAGGGGTTGATCCCTTCAGATTGTGGCACGTGTATGGACGGATGGTGTTTTTATTTTTGGGCATCGGGCCCCTAGTCTCCTGTTGGCTCCTCGGGCCATGAGCCGTGGTAGGTGTAGCCAGACGTGACAGGACGTTAGATAGTGACGATGTGTCAGAGCGTGTCTAGAGGCGATGTGTCAGAGACGTATGCGAGTCGAGTGTTAGAGACTGCTTGATGGCTCTTGCCATACAACCGAGGTCTCTTTGGCTGATGTCTCACTTCGGGGTGAGGGGCCTTTCCCGGAGTCAGACTAAAACTTCGGTGTCTTCATCTTCAGGGGGCTTTCTCCCGCAGGGGGCGGTTGGTCTTTCTCCCCTGAAGCTGGTTCGGTCGCCCTCCCGAAGGAGGCGCTACGCTGGCTCCCGAAGTTGGAATTGGTGAGCTACCGAGGTCGTGTGCCTCAGGTGTATGACTTCCTTCACTCGGGAGTCTTTTCCGAGGTCGTATGCCTCAGGCGTCTGGGTCCCTCTTTCCCGTGGTCGGTAGGTGGTCAGGGCGATAGCACTTCGGCTATCATATGCCCCCCTTGGAAAGGCCGAAGTGAAGACTTCGGCAAGTTGTCCTTTTGGTGTCCGTCTATTACCCAATTGGCAATTTTGATAGGACGACCTCATGGACTCCCGGAGACCCACGTGGTAGTATGTCAATTTCGGTCGAACAGGGCAGCACGGAGCCTTGAACCCTGCACCTTATGGATTCACACTCAGAGTATGACGTCGGTTGGGGAGGCGCTTCACCACCTAGGTGATAAGCCTTGTTCAGACAGATGTCATCTATCCATCCTTCGGTGTTCTCGAGATACCCAACTTTTTCATTTTTCCCGCCATAGGCTAGTGGACCGTCGTGTCTTGAAACTAGTCGTGCCAGTCTCGAGCAATGTGCCCGGGTTTTCTGGATGTTAGAAAATGTGTCCTAGTTTATCGTGACTGGCGACACGTGGCAGGCATCTACTGGGATGGGCATGCCTTTTTGCGCACGAAGGGTAATTATGGCGACGTTTCACCTTCGTGCAGCAGTTATGACTCCCTTTTGGCTGCCCTTCCTCAATCTATATAAGGCTCCTCCTGTCATACTGTTCATTTGTGTTTTTCTTTGCTCTCACTTTGCTCTCGTCTACTTCTGTGCCTTTTGCTCTTTCTTTTACGGCGGCTTTAGCGGCTGAGTGATTTCTGACAACCTTTCACGACGGCATCCTCAAACCTCGATTTCGGCAAGACTTTTGGTGGGTTTTGACTTCTAGAGTTCCTTCAATTTCTGCTTTTCTTTTAGCTTCCTGAAGTCATTTTTCCTCTTTCCGAAATCATTTTTTTTCCCTTCCCGAAGTCATTTTTGGTCAACCATGCCTATTCCCGAGAGCTGGCAACCTCTTATGTCTCATCCTTGTTGCTCCACTCCTGAAAAACTAGAGAAGTGGAGAACCAAATTTTTCCTTCTTTCGTATGCCATCACAAGGTTACCCCGCCTTGGTAAATTTAGCTTTATCAACCGGGGTGACGAGGTTACCATTTTCCGAGCCCAACTAAAGGCTGGACTTCGGTTTCCCCCTATGAAGATGATTTGCGACTTTTGCCAATTTCATGGCATAGCTGTGAATCAGCTTCCTCCCAACTCATACTGCTATTTTAACGCCTTTCTCTGCATGTGTGGTATCTTCGGGGTAGAACTGTCACGCCCACTACTGCCCCTGGCCCATCTCGGCCTAAATACCAAAGCTTGCAACGGAAGTTATTCAATCAGAAGGGGCTTTATCAAACAAACCGAGCACCTACGGCGTGAGTCCAGGATCTATTCTGGTACTAGCTTGTTACTTAAATACTTTCAATGTGTTGTCAGGGTGCTCTTCAGGAACAAGCTAATACCTATGTGGAATTCTAGTGTTCCATTTATGGACTTTACCACTTAGCCAGTTACACTCTAGCCAGTTACACACATGCATATCAGATTCAAAATCTTTCCTTAGATGCACATACTCAACTAATTATTGTAATACAAGCAAAGCATACACTTAATCCATTAAGTGCATAGAATGTGTGTCCATCAAGTGTACTAATCCAATGCATGGCAACCAAGAAGCCCATCTCATTTTCAACTTTGAAAACCACATTTATATATATATCCATGAGCATCAGCCAAGTCTAGTGCACATAACATGAATATCCATCATGGCATTCCATCAAAAATCATCCAAAGATAATCACGATCATAATGGCAACAAACAAGCATCATTTACTTGGAAAACGTACCAAGGATGCTATATGTCTCTAATTAGCCAGGTTCAGGTTTTACAGACCACGCCCTCATACTACCCAACCTCGACTCATAATAACCTGGAACACATTCCAGCTTAATAGACCTTGTTCCCACAACTTCTAAACTCCATATGCCTGCACAAGGAAGTCCAAACCATTAGCTTGATTCACAAGCAATCTATACCACATAAGTCACTTAGAGTCAAATGAATAAATTGAGCAACACTATACTCATACCCAACCCTTTAGCACAATGTAACGAGTACTCTGGTACTCTACGCTTGATCTATCAAGCCATCCTTTTCCTGAAAAAGGTATAACAGGGCGGGTGAGTTATAAAACTCAGTAAGAATCCCGACGGCATCCAATGCCTAGTGAGGTAAATACTCATGACTTTCAAAGTCATCATATGGCTTCCAAAGCCTAAACTTGTGCCAAGCATGTCATGGCAATTAAATCCCATGCCAAGAATACCATGGCAAATAAATTCATGCCAAGAATATCATGGCAAATAATCCTGTTCCTGCAAAGGAAAACACTAAAACAAAGAAAACACAAGATATAGCACAATAACAATAACAATAATATTATGGGTCAGCATGCACAAACAACAACGGTTCAGAGAAGCACGCAACTCAACACACACAACACTGTCCTCGTACAAACTGTTCCATGTCACCGTATGGCATCCGCAAGCATTAGCATAAACCATGCCACTAATCCCGGCATGCCATTTATTTCTATAACCAACTGAGCGCTCCTTAGCTTAGGAATTGAGTTGGCCAAACTCAATCCCCAGCCCTAAATTCTTGCTAATTACTCATGAGTAAACCATAATTGCCAAAGCAACAATACCTTGCCCAATATGCACTTATGTGCCCAAATATCCAACTAAGAAAGTATCATGAGTCCTCACAAAAAGTAACAACCACATAGCCCTGCCATGCACACCTATGGTCACTTGGTTCTTTGACCATCACATAGGGGCACTAATACTCACAATGAAAGATCATGGAAAATATACCATGCAGAGAGTGAGTATAGGGATTCTTACCACCATTTGTGTAACCTTTTGCTCATTGTCTTTGCCTTGCTTTGCTTTGTTTGTTGTTGGAACTTATCTTTTCCATAATGGACCTATAAAGCCCAAAATACTAACAAGTTACTTAATTGCTTTCTATTAAACATGAGAACCATAATTTACCAAGCACACTTGGTTTAACTTACTCAACCTCACTTAAGGAGGTAAAGGCTCACTTAGCCTTTCTGTGAACTGAGGCCCAATTTTCTGTGAACTCAGGCCTACATTGGCCTTTTCCTGGAAATCCAGGCCCAATTTACACTTTTCTGGAGTTCAGGCCCACTTGGCCTTTTCTGGAATTCTGGCCCAACTTGGCCTTTCCAGGAACTCAGGCCCAACTGGCCATCTCTGGAACTCAGGCCCACTTGGCCTTTTAATTCCTCAGGCCCACTTGGACTTTTAATTTCTTTTCTCTGGACTTGGCCCAACTTACATTTAGGCCCAATTTTACCTTTTCAGGATTTGGCCCATTTAACTTCTCCAGGATTTTGGCCTATATTAACCTTTTCAGGATTTAGCCCATTTGCTAATAACGCCTGATGCCCCGAGGCATCTTCGTTTGTTGTCATGTTGACAGGTGGGGAGACTTCCTGAGGAGGCGAGCGCTTGGAGCTCTGGTTTCCCAGCTGAGTGTCTCTGAAAAGCTCAAAGAAGAGGTTAGGAGGTCCCCGGTTTGCTTTTCCGGGGAGGACCCTCCGACGCCCAAGTCAGTTTTCTGAGTGAAAGTGGAGGAAGAACACTAAGGGATCAAGTGTCTTGCCTGTTTTGTGTTTTCTTAGAGGGAGGAAAATGCCCCATCCTTTGCCCAGTCCCATTTCCTAGTATTTATAGGAGTAGCTGGTCTGTTCAGATCATGACACGTGTTCGGTCGGATTTGATCTGTACTTTTGGACCTAGGGGACAGGCAGCCGTTTGCAGCCTCCTTTAGCCCTAGACCCGGACAGGTTGTGTCAAGACTGGGGCGGGTGCGGCGTGTCAGTTTGCCGTTCTGATGTGACGTGTAGGGCTTGTGGGCGACATGTCAGAGGCTCCTTAAATGCTTATATCGTACTCCCGAGGTCCCCTGGGCGAGGTCGCCCTTTGGTGCGTGCACCCTCTTCGGATTCCATCCGTCTTTTGGTGCGAGCACCTCCTTCGGGATCTATCCCATAGTTCTGGGTGTTCCTTTGATGAACACCTTCTTCGGGATTTATACCCATAGTCCGGTGATTCCCTTGTTCAGGTGTTTCTTGTTCGGGGAAGATCCTCTTCGGGGCTTCTGCCTTCGGGGAGATTCTTCCTTGCTTCAGAGAGATGGCTTTCTTACCCGAAGACGGTCAGTTTGGCCCCTCGATGGAGACGGTGTTATCCTCGGAATTCCTGACGAGCTAACCGAAGTCTCGAGCTCATAGTGTTTGACTTCGCACCTTCCGAGGTCAGTAAAAAGATCCTCTCTTGGGTGACGTCAGACTCCTCGGCCAATATTCTGGCAGGGAGTTACTACCGAGGAGGCAATAGCCTTTCGCTATCACAGGCCCCCCTCCGAAAAGTTGAAAATGAGAAACTTCGGTTCATCGGTTTTCGGGTCCTGTGGTTGTGATATCTGCGCCGAAGACGCCTTCTTCTGCCTGAAGCGATGGGCAGCCCTTTTTGCGTCCTCGAGGTGCGAGAAGATAGGCTGTCCCTGTGCCGAAGATACACCTTCTGCCCGAAGTCACAGGCTGTCTCTTGGTGTCCTCGTGGCGAGGGAAAATAGGATAACCTTGTACCGAAGATAGACCTTTTGCCCGAAGTCACAGGCTGTCTTTTGGTGTCTTCGAGGTAACCTACTTTTTTGCCTTTATAGGTCTGCTCATGCGTTGCATCCTGTGTCCAGCAGAGTCAGTCTAGGGCGGCGCCTCTAGACCAAATGGTGTCAGAGGGCGTGCTCGACGTGATGGACGACACGTGGCACGTTTGCTGCGCGATGACCGACACATGGCACACTATTATTGGGTGGGAATGCACTGAGTACGGCAGGCGCGACTTTTCAGGCGCATTTAGCAGTTATGGCGACGCTTCGCCTTCCGAGGGGTACTAATGACGACGGTTCACCTGGCCTTCTCGGCCTATATATACCAGCCCTGTCATAACCCTCTTTTTGCTTCTGCTTTTGCTTTCTTCTGCCTTCTAATTCTCTCCCGATTTTCCGCGGCGGTTCTCCTTTTTCAGGCGTTTTTCCGACCACTTTTCACGACGGCTTCCAGAAATCCAGATTTCGGCAAGACCTTTGGTGGGTTTTAGTCCTTTTGCTTTTTTCAAAGCTTCTTCTTTGTTTTTCCCGAACTCGTTTTCGTTGTTTTTCCCGAACTCATTTTCGTTGTTTTTCCCGAACTCATTTTCATCATGCCTGTTCCCGAGAGTTGGCAACCTCTTCTTTCTCACCCTTGCTGCACTACTCCGGCAAAACTAGCGAAGTGGAAGAAAAAGTTTTTCTTACCCTCTTACTCTGTGACGAGGTTGCCCCGTCCTGACCAATTTCCTTTCTCCAACCGAAGTGATGAAATCACCGTTTTCCGAGCCCAACTGAAGGCCGGACTTCGGTATCCCCCCCCGGAGATGGTTAGCGCGTTCTGCAACTTCCATGGCATTGCCGTTAACCAACTCCCACCGAACTCGTACTGCTATTTCAACGCCTTCCTCTGTATGTGCGGCGTTTTCAAAATAAAACCTCACTTTGTAGTTTTTCTTCAGTACTACAAGCTCTTCGTGGTCCCGAAGGGTGGCTTCTACTTTATGCTACCTCGGGGATCCGGGAGCAAAAAGTATACGTTCACCTTCGCCACCAAAGACAGCTGGCGAGGGTGGCAACAAAAATTCTTTTTCCTGAAGAAGTCGGAGACTTGGTCGCACGTCCCGACCAAGTGGGCTCAGGGGAGGCTCAAGATGGATGTTGTTGACCCGAAGATACTGCTAGACGCCGACGTAGCACCTATCTTTGAGGACTTCGACAGGCGCATCCGGGCCGTCTCTGACTGGGCTGCCGAGGTCTCTCCTCGTGCCCTTTACCCCTTTCCGATCAACTGGAGGCTCATGACCGAAGAGGTCCTTCGGGAACTCAAGGTGGTAAAGGAGCATGAGACAGACCTCAACATGCCGAAACCGGCTTCTTCGGGGAAGGACTCCTGGCTCGTGAAACTCCTTCGGGGGAATGAGACTTATGAGTCTTTTTATGAGAGTAAGTTACTTTCTCATTTTTCCCTTCATAACTTCATCTTGGACTTACACTGATCTTCTTTTTCTTTTTTCAGAGATGGGCGACGACGCGGCTGCCTTCTACAAGGCTCTTTTTACCGGGCAGGCCAGAGAGGGGCGAACAGACAAAGAAGGCTGCCTTCTACAAGGCTCTTTTTACCGGGCAGGCCGAGAGGGGCGAACAGACAAAGAAGGCCGCCTCTTGGAGGCGGAAGCAGACTTCGGCCGGCCCTCCTTCCAAACGGGCAAAGAAAGCTGCTCCTTCCTCTCTTCCGCAAATTCCGGAGGAGGTAGGCGAGGAGCCCGAAGACCCTGCTGCCCCTTTGCCCGAGGTTCCTTCTGTCGACGTCCCTTCTTCCGACGTCCTTCCTCAAAGCCCCACGCCTTCGCATGCTCTTCTGGAGGGCGATGGGGAGGAGACCCCTTCTGCCGAGGAACGGCGCCAAATAAAAGGCAAGGGGATCTCTACTGAGGCGACGTCGATTCTTGACGACGACGTTACCGAGGTGCCAGCAGGTTTGTACTTTGTCGAAGAACCTTTTTTTTTCTTTTGTAAATCCTTAAGGGTTTTCTGGCCTTAACCAATTTTTCTGCCTTGTTGTGCAGCGGAGGTGGCCGCTCCTGACTGGGTTGCCGAACACGCCCGCAAGAGGGCCCTTCGGGATGCCAAAGTCCCAGCAGGGAAAGTTCCGAAGGAGCCCTTCTGGACGTTCACGGAGGACATGAATATGTACTCCGAGGACTGTCCCGAGATGGCCAGGCAGGTGTGCAAAGGGGTGCTTACTGAGGCCTCTTACAAGGCCCTTACGGCGGCTTACCCAGGCGACAACTCTTTGGCCGCCAAACTCACTGAACATGCCGCCCAGGTACGCTTCACTGTTTCCTCAGTGCCAATTTCGCCTTTGCTTTTTACTTAGCATCATTTTCCCTTTGTTTGCTTTTTTTTGCAGCTGATGGGGTATGCCGGGTTGCTCCGTGTTCGGGTGGCGCGAGAGTCAGAAAGGAGGGCGTCACTCTAGGACCTTTACACCAAGACGAAGGCCCAGTGTTCGGCGTTGGCTGCCGACAATGCTCAGCTGAAGCAGTCTTCAGAGAAGGAAATTGCTGAACTTCGGGAGGGGTTCATAAAAGAGAAAGAGGAACTTGAGAAAGGCACCTCCCAGAAACTTTCCGACATCGGCTCTCGGATGGCGGAGCTAACTTCGATCGTAGAAACGATTCAAAAGGATAAGTCAGAAAGTGACGCAATCCTTGCGAAGACGCTCGAGGAAAAGGCCCAAGCTCGAAGCCGAGGTCGCATCTCTGAAGAAGCCTTCAGAAGAGAAGAAGAAGATGAAGGCATTGAAGAGAAAGTTCAAGGATTTGGAGAAGGATTACGCGGATTTGGCGGTCAAGAAGCGGGAGTCCGATGATATGACGAAGTTGGGCTTTCAAGACGGCTTCTGTCTTGCTCGGCACCAAATTCTGCAGAAGTTCCCAGATTTTGACCTCTCCTTCCTGGAAGGCATGAACATCCCCAAGGAGCCTCGGTGGACTTGGTCCAAGATCGAGCACTTGAAACTGCCTCCTTCTCTCCCGGCGCCGAAGGCTGCTGACAAAAGCACAGAGGCTGGCAGTTTTCAAGACGCCGAGGTTCCTTAGTACTAGGGCCTTTTGCCTTCATTTTCTTCTTCTTTTTTGTAGTCTTTCAGCAACTTTCTTCTCTGTAAGCACTCTTTGGCTCAATAGATAAAAATTTGGCTAAGTATTTTTTGCCAGATTCCTTTGTTTCCTTCTGTCCCGAACATAATTCGCTCAAGAGACTTCGGAAAACCATACTTTTGCTTTCCTTTGTCCCGAACATATTCGCTCAAGAGACTTCGGAAAACCATACTCTTGCTTTCCTTTGTCCCGAACATATTCGCTCAAGATACTTCGGAAAACCAAACTCTTGCTTTCCTTTGTCCCGAACATATTCGCTCAAGAGGCTTCGGAAAAACTTACTTTTGTTTTCGTCGGCGATTGCTTTCGTGAGACTCTTGTTTTGTACTTCTTCAGAACTTTTTACTTAGACAAATTTTTGCAACTTGTGCAATACAACTTTCCCACCGAACTTTTTCGGCATAGAATTTTTTCAAGGCCTCTAAGTGCCAAGTATTTTTTAATTCTATGCCTTCGGCATCATCGAGCTTATAAACTCCTTTTCGTACTTCGGCAAGTACCAGGTAGGGTCCTTCCCAATTTGCGCGAAGTACCCCGTGGGACGGCTTTCGGGGTGCAAATTCAGCCTTTCGGAGAACGAGGTCTCCCTTCTTTATTCCTTTTGGCCTGGCGCGTAGGTTTATGGCTGCTGCCACTCTTTGCTGGAAAGCTTTTCTTCTCAACTCGGCTACTTCTCTGTGTTCACTGACGAGGTCGAGCTTGGTTCTCAGACCGAGGTCATTTCCTTTTTCATCGAACACTTGGACTCGTATTGACGGTTGTACTACTTCGACAGGGATGATGGCCTCTGTACCGAAGACGAGTGAAAAAGGCGTTTCCCCTGTGGCTCTTCGGGGTGTTGTTCGGTAGCTCCATAACACGCTTTGGAGTTCTCCTGGCCATTTCCCTTTTGCTTCTCCCAATCTCTTTTTCAGACCATCTTTTATGGTCCTGTTAGATACTTCCACCTGCCCATTACTTTGGGGGTGAGCTACTGGGGCGAAGTGCATTTTTGTCCCGAGGTCGCTAATGAACTCTTGGAATCCTTTGTCTATGAACTGGGATCCATTGTCCGCTACGAGTACCCTCGGTATGCCAAATCTGCATACGATGTTTTTCCATACGAACTTCTGCACTTCTTTTGCCGAGATAGTTGTCAGAGGTTCTGCCTCGACCCACTTAGAGAAATAGTCTACTGCTACTACGCAGAACTTTACGCCTCCAGGCGCCGTTGGGAGTGGCCCAATGAGATCGATGCCCCAAACTGCGAAGGGCCAAGGATAGTCTGCCAAAGTCACGAACTCCGAGGGTGTTCTTTGGATGTTCGCATGTCTCTGGCAACTACCACATTTCCGGACGAACTGCTTGGCGTCCTTTCTCAGGGTAGGCCAGAAGTATCCTTAGCGAAGTACCACTGCTGCCAGGGCGTCGGTTCCGATGTGTGAACCACAGGCACCTTCATGAACTTCTTCGAGGATCATTTCAGTATCCTCTTCACTAACACACCTTTGTAGTGGATTTGCATATCCTTGCCGATATAGTTCTTCTCCAATTAAGAAGAAACGCCCGGAGCGCCTTCGCTCTTTTGCGGCTTCGCTGGGGTCTTCAGGGAGTGTGTTGGTTGCGAGATACGTTTTGATTGGTTCTTTCCATCCTTTCCCCGAGGTCGCTATGCTTAACACCGCGACGCTGGGGTGGCTTAGCACTTCGGTGCAAGTTTTGGACTTCGCCAAACAGTCTGCCTCAGCATTTTCTCGCCGGGGTACGTTCTCGATTTTCATGACGTCGAACTCCCGAATAAGCTTTGTTACCAACTCATGGTATTTCACCAAGGTCGGGTCTTTAGCGCCATAGTCCCCTGCCATCTGCAGGACCACTAGCTGGGAATCACTATGGGCTTTCAAGTTTCTCACGCCAATTTTTCTGGCCAGGCGTAATCCTGCTATGAGGGCCTCATACTCGGCCATGTTGTTGGTGGCGTTGAAACTGAACTTGATGGCCTTCATTACTTCTAGGCCTTCGGGGCCTCTGATAATCACTCCAGCTCCCTGGTGTTCGGATCCTGAGGCCCCGTCAACATATAACGTCCATTCTGGCTCGTCTTCGCCCGAAAATGAATGTCCCTCCTCGGTGTTTGGTACTTCGGCGATGAAGTCTGCCAAAGCTTGAGCTTTTATAGCTTTCCGGGGTTCATACGTGATGTCGTGTTCGCCAAGCTCTATACACCACTTGGAAAGCCTTCCCGAATGATCAACTTTCCTCATAACATCCCGTAGAGGCAGGGTACTTCGGACGATAATGGGGTGAGCCTGAAAGTATGGCCGTAGCCTCCTTCCTGCAAGTACCAAGGCATATATAGCTTTTTGAAGCAAAGGGTACCTGACTTCGGCGCCATGCAGGGACTTGCTGACATAGTAGACCGGCCATTGCTTTGGCCCTTCTTCTTTCACGAGGACCGAGCTCACAGCTTTTTTCGTGACGGCGAGGTATAATACGAGGGGCTCTCCCTCCCGAGGTTGCCGCAGGGTCGGCAGGCTGGCCAAGTAGACTTTGAGTTCTTCCCAGGCTTGTTGGCAATCTTCATTCCAAGGATGACCATTCCTTCCGAGGTCGCCTTCCATCTTTGCTGCCTTTGTGAGGACTTTGAAGAAGGGTCGACACCTATCTCCGTACCTGGAAATAAACCTGCTCAGAGAGGTTATTCTTCCGGTGAGTCTTTGCACGTCTTTGACTGTGGCAGGAGTTCGGAATTCAAGCAGAGCCTTAATCTTCTCGGGGTTAGCATCGATGCCTCTTTCGGATACCATGTACCCAAGGAACTTTCCCGAGGTCACGTCGAAGATGCATTTCTCAGGATTAAGGCGGATCCTGAAGGCTCTGAGTTTTTGGAAGGTTTCCTCTAAATCTGCAACGTGGTAGCCAGGCAGTTTGCTTTTGACTATCATATCATCAACATACACCTCCATGTTCCTCCCCATTTGGTCTTTGAAGACCTTGTTCATCAGCCTCTGGTAGGTGGCTCCTGCATTTTTGAGTCCGAAGGGCATCCTGATATAGCAATATGTTCCTCCTTCGGTGATGAAGGCAGTCTTCTCTTCATCTTCGGGGTCCATCCTTATCTGATGATACCCACTGAAACCGTCCAGGAAACTTAGGAGCCCATACTCGGCAGTTGAGTCTACCAGTTGGTCTATTAGCGGAAGAGGATATGAATCTTTCGGGCAAGCATCGTTCAAATTTCTGAAGTCGATGCACATCCACAGTTTACTACTTCCTTCTTTTGTGGCAATTACTACGTTGCTTAGCCATTCGGGGTAGTTTACCTCCCGGATAACGCTGGCGTCTATCAGATGCTAAACTTCGGTCTTGATGAAGTCACTTTTGTGAGCTGAGATGCTCTGTTTCTTTTGCCGGACAGGTTTTATTTCTGGACTCGCTTTGAGGCTATGCTGGATTACGCGAGGGTTTACCCCTGGCATGTCCTTCGGCGAGTAGGCGAACAGATCTTTATTTGCAAGCAGAAAAGATACAAGTTTTTCCTTGTCTCCTTCGGCCATGCTTTTCCCTATTCGGGTACTATGGCCTGGGACAAGCTCTACTTCTTCTGTTTCCGCTTTTGTGGGATCTTCTGCCTCGCCCCTTTCCAACTCTTTTGCTTCTACAGCATGTGCTAGGTTGCTTGCTGGAGCCTTTCGTGCTCTGACGAACACCTTTCTCACCTCGCTTTGATTAATGAAGATCTTTGCGTCTCCTTCTTTGGTGGCGAAGGTGACGGTCAAGTACTTTACATCAGGGTGAATGTGCAAATTTCCCTGTGTCTGTCTGCCGAGGATGGCGTTTTATGACGAAGGAACGTCCATGACTATGAACCTTGCCATGGTAGAGGCGAACAACTCAGCAGTTCCTTCCTCCGAAGTTCCTTTCATCATCAAGGGGAGGTCGATCCACCCGAGGACAGGTAGCTCAGATGGTCCTACGCCGAACGTGGGTGAAGTAACAGTCTTGAGGTCACTCCTGGATACGCTCAAGCTTGGCAGCAAATGTGAGAACAAGACGTCTGCGTTTGACCCATCATCCAGCAGTACCCTCTTGACGTCCCAGTTTCCTATCCTTGCCATTATTAGCAATGGATCGTCATGAGGGAATACGATGGTGGAGCCATCCTCGCGGGCCAATTTTTTCATCGGGCTCTGATATTCCATCACCGCTATCTCTCTGGCCCTTCTTTTCCTTTCCGAGGATGGAAGCCCGGTTGTGATCGTCTGTATTACTCCTGCCGAAGGTGGAGGACGCCTTCTCGGACTTCGGTTCCTTCGCCTGTCCGAATCGTAATCCTCGTCATCGGGCTTTCCTTCCTCCTCTTTTTTCCCTTTCGGGGAAGGCATTCTCAAATAACGCCGAAGCTGGCCCTGCTTTATCAGTGATTCAATGTACTTTTTCAACTGAAAGCAGTCTTCGGTGTCATGACCGTGATCACGGTGGAACTGACAGAACTTCTTCATGTTCCTTCTGTTGTCAGCAGTCATGCCCCTTGGCCGTTGGATTTGAGCCCCCTGTTTTTCCAACGCCATAAGGACGTTAGCCCTCGTGGTGCTCAGAGGTGTAAAGTTTTGGGGCTTCCTTCCTCCTACTCGCATTCTCCGAGGTCGGCCTGACTGTTCCGTTGGACACCGGGCTTGCTGGCTGGACCCTTCGCCACGAGCTTGAATTTGGTCGTGTTTTGGTCCAGTCATTCTCAGTTCTTCGGCTGTCATGTGTTGTTCAGCCCTTCGGTAGAATTCTCCCAGCGTGTCCGGGGGATCTTTGGAGAATTCGTAAAACAAGTGCGAATCCCTCCGGAGGCCCCTCGTCATGGTGAGGATGCGGATTTCGGGACGAAAGTCCGGAACACTGAGGGCCTCCCTGTTGAACCTCTTGACATAGTCACGGATGGTCTCCTCGTTTCTCTGCGCTATGTCAAACATCTGGACGGGCATCTTCGCCGTCGGCTTGCTCCCAATGAACTGTTGGTTGAACGCCGTGGACAGCTCCTGGAACCCCTTGATGTTTCCTGGAGGCAGGGAATTGTACCAGGCAGTTGCTGGTCCTGCGAGGGTGACTTCGAAGCACTTGCAGAGCGTAGCATCGTCAGCCCCATGTAACACCATGCTGCGTTTGTACTTTGTTAGGTGGGCCTGGGGATCAGTCCGACCCTCATAGGTCTCCAGCCGAGGTAGCCTGAAGTCACTTGGCATGGCCGCCTCGACCACTGTTCGGGCGAAAGGAGTTTCATCTCCAGAGACCGTTTCAGTTAGCCTGGCCCAAACAGGCTTGCGTGCCACCTGCTGTTCCACTCTCTCCAGTCTTGCCAAGACTTTCTCCAGGAGGAGCGTAGCACTGGGCTCCTCTTCCTGGTGTTTGCAGGTCCCTAGGAGGGAGGACTGTTGACGTCTCTTCGGGGAGCGACTTCGGTACCGAGGTGAGGGGGACCTTGCCTCTGGTGACAAGCTTCTTCTGGACGGGATTTCGGGTCGTTTAGACCTCGCTCTTTCCGCCAGCCGTGCCCCGAGGGGCAAGTTATCTGTTGAGGACTCTTCTCGTGGCTCCCCACTTCCCGAGCTATGATGGGTTGCCCTCGGGCTTTTCTCCCGAGGTCGTGCTGACGAAGTGGGTTTTTGCGCCTGGGCTGGTTGCGGCCATCTTCGGTCTATTTGTTGTGTCATTTCAGCCACAACAGACCTCTGAAAGTCTCTTAAAAAATCCATGGTGATGACAAGAGGGCGTTCCTCTTCAGGCAAGGAAGTCTCTGGGGGACTTTGTTCGGTAGCTGGTTGGGTCTCAGGCGCGGACGGGGACTTTGGAAGTCCTCTGTCCTTCGAACGCCGAGTTTCGACAACAGCTACCTGGGAGTAGTTTCCCACAGACGGCGCCAAATGATGCCCCAAGGCATCTTCGTTTGCTGTCATGTTGACAGGTGGAGAGACTTCCTGTGGAGGCAAGCGCCTGGAGCTCAGGTTTCCCAGCTGAGTGCGCCTGAAAAGCTCAAAGAAAAGGTTAGGAGGTCCCCGGTTTGCTTTTCCGGGGAGGACCCTCCGACGCCCAAGTCAGTTTTCTGAGTGAGAGTGGAGGAAGAACACTAAGGGATCAAGTGTCTTGCCTGTTCTGTGTTTTCTCAGAGAGAGGAAAATGCCCTTCCTTTGCCCAGTCCCATTTCCTAGTATTTATAGGAGTAGCTGGTCTGTTCAGATCATGACACGTGTTCGGTCGGATTTGATCTGTCTCTTTGGACCTAGGGGACAGGCAGCCGTTTGCAGCCTCTTTTAGCCCTGGACCCGGACGGGTTGTGTCAGGACTGGGGCGGCTGCGGCGTGTCATTTCGCCGTTCAGATGTGACGTGTAGGGCTTGTGGGTGACATGTCAGAGGCTCCTTAAATGCTCATACCGTACTCCCGAGGTCCCCTGGGCGAGGTCTCCCTTCGGTGCGGGCACCCTCTTCGGATTCTATCCGTCCTTCGGTGCGAGCACCTCCTTCGGGATCTATCCCATAATTCTGGGAGCGCCCTTGATGAACACCTTCTTCGGGACTCACACCCATAGTTCGGGGATTCCCTCGTTCAGGTGTTTCTTGTTCGAGGAAGATCCTCTTCGGGGCTTCTACCTTCAGGGAGATTCTTCCTTGCTTCAGAGAGATGGCTTTCTTACCCGAAGACGGTCAGTTTGGCCCCTCGATGGAGACGGTGTTATCCTCGGAATTCCTGACGAGCTAACCAAAGTCTCGAGCTCATAGTGTTTGACTTCGCACCTTCCGAGGTCAGTAAAAAGATCCTCTCTTGGGTGACGTCAGACTCCTCGGCCAATATTCTGGCAGGGAGTTACTACCGAGGAGGCAATAGCCTTTGGCTATCAATGCCATTATGGCCCAAAATAGCCCATTTAAGAGTTTCTGGACCAAGAATACTTGGTTTTCAATTAGGGCCTTCAAATTTAACTCTTGGCCCAATTAGCCCCATTACTTCTTTCTTTTGCTCAATTTAGTCCCATAAGTTTTCTAAGGACCATTTATGCCAAGAACACTTGGCTAGCTCCAATTTTCGCCAACTTGTCATTATGGCCGAATTTATCATTACTTTCCTTTACCATTTTGGCTTCACATTTTGCTAGGCACACCTAGCTACCATGAACACATGGTTTACACACATCCACCAAAAATTGGCACCATGGCCGAATGCATGCTTCATTTCTTCTTTGTGATTTTTGCTTGTACAAGTCATCTAGGACTCAAAACATGCCAAGAACACTTGGCCCCACATGGCTAACATGCCAAGACATTAAAAACCACATATGGCCGAATCCTCCATGGCTTGATTTTGCTTGCAAAACTCATCTTTTTTTTGCATCCAACTTTTGACCAATATCTTGTATACTCACAAGGACTTCAATGATACCAAGAATACTTGGAAAAATGCACATACAAGCCAAAATACCCATTTGGCCGAATTTGTTCCTTGCTTTTCTTTGCATCCTTTGCTTGATTCCTTGCTTGGAATGGCTATACAAGCCTTCGAGGCACCAAGAACACTTGGTTTCAAGCCTCAAAATACCATGGACATCCATGGCCGAAAGTTGCTCCTTGCTTTTCTTGGAGTTCTCCTCCATTTCCTTGCTTTTCATGGCTTAAAAGTGCCATGCATGCCTTGAACTCTCAAGTTGAGTCCAAGAGCACTATAAATCCTCCATGGCCGAATCTTCAAGAGCTTGTCCTTGCAAAAATCCAGCATATACAAAGCATTAAAAAGTAATATCTAGCTCAAAACACAAGAAATCAACAATGAAAAACATGATTCACTTACAACCTTGTTTTGGCCGAATCTTCACTTGTTCTTTCTTGATGTTTTCCTTGTTTCTCTTGCTCCTCATGGCTTAGAAATGCCATGCATGTAAGGAGCTCTTGAGGTGAGCTCAAGAACACCATTTTCTCACCAAGGCCGAAACTTGACAAGCATTTCTTCATGGGTTTTCTTTGATTTCTCTCTTTGTTCTTGGTCTAGATGTGTTTAGGAGTACGAAATCACCACGAAATCGTGTTTGCATGTGTAAGGAATGGTAGATTTAGCCATGGCCGAATGCTAGAGTGAAGGAAGAAGATGAAGCTTGGAGAAAGAACCATGGCCGAATGTGTTTGTGTTCTAGAGAGAAGGGAGAGCGTCCTTGGCTAGAGAGAGAAAAATGTTAGTGAAATGAAGTGGAAATGGGAGCATGGCTGAATGTAAGCTGCACATGGAAGGGAAATGAAGCTCAAATGCAAGCCAAATGTGGCTAAATGCAACATGGCCGGTCAACACTAATTCAAAAATGAGGAAAGCTAGTCAAATGCAAGTCCATGGACAAAAGAAAGTGATGTCCCATCAAGACAACCCATTTGCTTCCTTTATGGCGCCATTTTGCCAATTTATATGGCATGGCCAAATTTTTGAATGAAAAGGGGGGAGAATGAGTCAAATGCTCATTAAGTGTTGATTGGACAAGTGATGGTAAGGAGAAATAAAATAATGCAAAGTGGGAGACAAAGACTAGTCAAAAATGATGGGCAAAATAAATAATGTGGGTGGAGGCTTATGTGGAAAATATTTAAATGGAAAAAATGGGATGGCCGGCCATGGTTTATTTTACCATGCAATAATGGCCAAATCCCTCCTTTAGCCCTCCACCTTTCTCCAATTGTTCAATTGAGTCCTCCCACAAACTTTTCCTTTGAGCAATTGAGTCCCTCAACTTTAATTTCCACCATTTAAATCACCAAAACTCTTGGCCTAAGCCAAGCATAATTCATAGAGTGTCCAACACTCATTAATGCCCATTCCATAAATAAATTTAAGATCTCCCGAGCTTACCGAGCTCAATTCCCATTTAGGGAAAAATTTCCATGTCTCCTCAATTAAATTGCTAAGTTTCCAAATTAGGAAAATTTTTATTTCCACTAATCCTCTTAACCCGGGACTTAATCATTTAGCCCTTTCCGGGTGTAACAAGAACCCCATTTCATCCTATTCATGCAGTATTACAAGCTCTATCCAGTTCTGAAGGGTGGCTTTTATTTCATGCTACCTCGGGGATCTGGGAGCACGAAATTTATGTTCACCTTTGCTACCAAGGATAGCTGGCGAGGGTGGCAAAAGAAGTTCTTTTTCCTGAAGGTGGCGGACGCCTGGTCACACGTCCCGACTAAGTGGGCTTGAGGAGAGCTGGAGGTGGATGTCATGGATCCCAGAAGTTGCTAACTCCTGAGTTGGTGGTGAGGTTTAGGTACTTTGACAGACGAGTCCATGCTGTCGCCGACTGGGATGCCGAGGTCCCTCCACGCTCTCTCTACCTTTTCCCGATCATGTGGAAACTCATGACCGAGGATGTCCTTCAGGAGTTGGGGGTGGTTACGGAGCACAAGACGGATCTCGGCATGCCAGCTCCTGCTACCGAGGGGAAGAACTCTTGGCTGGTGAAGCTCCTTCGGAGCGAGCTCACTTATGAAGCCTTTTTTGAAAGTAAGTTTCTTTCAAAGTTTTTCAGCATAAGTGCCTGTGGACTCACACTGATGTTTTCCCTCTTTTTCAGAGATGGGCGACGAGTCTGCCGCCTACTACAAGTCTCTCTTCCTTGGTCAGGCCAAGAAGGGAGAACAAACAAAGAAGAGGCGCAAGACTTCTGGGAGCGGACCGTCTTCGGTCAAGAAGGCAAAGAAGGACACCCTTCTTCCCCCCTCGGAGGACGTTTCGGAGGTCGGCGATGTAATTGCTACTTCCACTAAGGCTGGTGATGTCATTGCAACTTTCACCAAGGTTGCAACTTTCGCCGAGCCTGAAACTGCCGCCGAGGTCCCTACCAGGGTGATTGCCCTTCCTACTTCCCTGAGTCCCACCACGTCGGCAGATCTTGTGGGCTCTTTGGCAGAGAGCCCTTCTGCCGAAGAGTTGGAGAAACGCCAAAAGGGGAAAGGAAAATATGTTCCTACCGACGTGGAGGAGGCTCGGGACTCTGATGACGACTGTGCCGAAGTCGCGCCAGGTTTGCCTCTTATCCCCCTTTTTACTTGAGATCTTGTGGTCTTTCATAATCAAGGGACTTTTTGCCTGATGAGACGTATGCTTGTTTCTTTTTTGCAGAGGACTTGGCGGCCCTGGCTTGGAAGATTGAGCACGCCTGAAGGCGGGCACTTCGGGATTCCCACGTCCCAAAAGACAAAGTTCCAAGGGAACCGTTCTGGTCTTTCACGGAGGACATGAATCTGTTCTCCGATGATTGCTGGGAGATGGCTCCCCAAATGGCAAGGGGTGTGCTTACTCAGGCATCCTTCAAGGCAGTCGTCGAGGAGTGTGCCTCCGAGGATGCCCTTGCGGCAAAAGTTTCTGAGCATGCTGCTCAAGTAATTCTTCAAGCTCTTCACTTTTCCTCCCCACTTTTTTGTCTAAGTGTTTTGGATTTTCTTGCGCAAATTTCACTAAGTACCTTTCTTTCTTGCAGCTTTTGGGGTATAGTGGATACCTCCAAGCTTGGGCAGCAAAGCAGTCTTCGGTTCGAGCCTGGGCCGAAGATAAATTGGAGAAGGCCAAAGTCTTTTGTGCCAACTCGGTGCTGACAAACACCAAGTTGAGCCAAATATGCAGGGAGAAGATTGCCAATCTTCGGGAGGAATTCTTGAAGGGCCAAGAGGAGCTCTTGAAGGATTTTTCCAAGAAGATGTCCGACCTTGGCGATAAATTAGTCAACCTGACTTCGGCCAATGAGACCTTTCAAAAGGAAAAAGAAGGGGAGTCTACCCTCCTGGCAAAGGCAAAGGTTGACAATGCTGAAGTCCAAGCCAAGGTCGACTCGCTGAAGAAGAAGAAGAAAACTGAGGAGCTGAAGAAGGAGATTTCCAACCTTCGAAAGGAGGTTTCAGATCTTCAGAATGAGGCGGACGAGTTAGACGTTGAAAGAGACAAAGCCATCCAGGTGACCAAGGTTGCTTTCAGGACGGCTTTTGCCTAGCTCGTCATCAGTTTCTGAAGAAGTATCCGTACCTTGATCCTTCCTTCCTGGCTGCCATGGATATTCCCGAGGGGCCTCGGTGGATGTGGTCAAAAG
The DNA here is from genome assembly GCA_005392925.1 of Aquilaria sinensis. Classification (NCBI taxonomy): domain Eukaryota; kingdom Viridiplantae; phylum Streptophyta; class Magnoliopsida; order Malvales; family Thymelaeaceae; genus Aquilaria; species Aquilaria sinensis. Next base: position 134,590 of record SMDT01000562.1, on the reverse strand, counting down.
TCGAGTTCCTTAACCTGCCGTTTCCTCCTCTTACACCAAAGGCGACAGCTAAAGGCTCAGGAGCCGAAGCTTCCCATGACGCCAGGGTCTCTTAGATATTCTAGGACCTTTGCCTTCTTCTTTTTCTTTGTACTTTTCTTCTTATAATCTTCTCCTTGTACCAAGACCTTCTTCAATGAATTTTCCTTCATAATTTTGGCCAAGTCTTTTTGAGCAATTTTTGTTTCCCAGTTGTCCCGACCACTTTTGGTCAAGGGACTTTGGTACTTCTTTGCTTGTTTCGTCAGCCATCCTTCGGGCAACATTTGTAGCTAGCGAAGTTCCGTTAGGGAAATTTTAGCCTGCCCTTGCTGGCCGTGTTCGGTAGTCTTGACCTCTTTTGGGCATATAACCCAACTAACTTCGGAAGGAACAGGAGACTTTCGGGAGTCCATGCTTCAGCTTTGTTCGGCGAACATTCTCATATAGGGGAAAACTTTCTGCACTTAGACAAATTTCTGGCCTGCACCATTTCTTGTCTAAAAATTCTAAGTACAGAATTTATTTAAGGCGCCCGAGTGCCTTGTACTTTTTTAGTTTTTCTCCCTTCGGTGTTGCCAAGCTTGTATGATCCCATTCGGACCTCATTTAGGACCAAATAAGGCCCTTTCCTGTTTGGCTGAAGTACCCCACAGGACGGTTTTTAGGGTTCTAATTCGGTCTTTCGGAGGTGAGGTCTCCTTTTCCTTATTCTTTTTGGCCTATCATGCAAGTTTGCACTTATGGCCACTTTTTGCCGAAAAAGGCCTTCTTACGAGCTCGGCCGTTTCTCAGTCTTTGACAACTAGGTCGAGGTAAGTTCTCAACCCGAGGTCATTTCCTCCTTTGTCAAACATCCGTATGATGGCCGAACTACTTCAAATGGATAGTGGCTTCTGTACTGGAGATAAGTGACAACTCCTTAATACAATAGGAAGTTCTCCTGGCCACTTTCCCTTCGCATCCCTTGTAGTCCCTCTTTTATAGCTCCTTTGGCAACTCTACTTGTCTATTGCTCGGAGACTGAGCTAATGGGCTGCAGTGCTTTTTTATTCCGAAGTTGGTGATGATTTCTTGAAATCTTTTGTCCATAGACTGGAAATCATTACTGGCTAGTATTACTGTCGGTATGCCGAATCAGCATATTATGTTCTTCCAGACGAGCTTTTGTACCTTTTATCGGCATGGTCGCTAAAGGTCCTGCCTCATCCCACTTAGTGAAGTAGTGCTCTGCTAACATGCAGAACTTCACATCTTTGGGTGCTGTTCTGGAGTGGCTCGGTGTAATCTTTCTGATGTTATCCGCTCCGAAGGCAATCTTCGGGTGCTGGCATGTCTCTGGCAGTTTTCACACCTCTTGGACGAATTGTCCTACACCCTTTTTACCGATATATATATATTTCTATAACGGAGTTGTGTACCTTTGCCTGCATAGTTTTTCCTTAGTCAGGAAATATCGTCCGGAACGTCTTTGCACTTTCTGCCTCTTCATAAGGATTCTTGGGACTCTTAGGTTGCGAGATTCCTTTTTGTAGGATTTTTCCGCTTTTTGTGCATGGTTACTATACCTAGAGTTGCCATGCTCAGATGGGCCAACACTTTTGGTAATCAAATTTGATCATTTTGGTGGCCTCCCTTCCTTCGGGCCCCCGAGGAAATATCCCAGCGCCCTGATGTTCTGCGCTTGGGGTTCCACTGACAAGGAGCTTCCACTCTAGATCTACCTTCGCTCTGTCTCCCTTGTTGGTTTCAGCCTTTCTTATTTCTGGGATTTCGGCGATCTAGTTTGCTAGTACCTGGGCGCTTGCTGCCCTTCTAGGCTTACGCGCGATGTAGTACTCTTTGAGGTCGATGCACCATTTCGATAGTCCTTTCCGAATGCTCTACTTTTTTTCCCAGGTCACGCAGAGGCAGATCAGTTCGGACAGCAATAGCATGTCCTTGGAAGTAGAGTCGGTGCCTTCTGCCCGCACGTCAAGTCATAGATGACCTTTCGGGGCAATGGGCTTTGACTTCGTTGCTGAGGAGATGGCGATTTTTTCCTTGGGTGCAGGACTCTTTCGGCGGGGAGGTCTAGGTCATCCCGACCCTATTTTTCCCGTAGGTTATACTCCGGGGGGGTATGCTTCCCACCGAGGACTCAAATCTCCATTTCCCAAACTCTTACGAATTGACACAGGATTCTCTTCCCGTCGAGATACCGATAGGGAAGGCCTTCGGCCCGAATTTAGCTGCGGCCTTCTTTGGCTTGACTACTACGTCATTTCGACCATGCCAGGGCATGGGAATTTGTGCAAGAAGCCTATGGTGCCAGAGGGCGTTCACCCTTAGGTAGGGAATTCCTTGCTGCCATTATTCGGTTGCCCGTTGAATCTCTGGTGCGGACGGGGACCTCAGGAGTCCCTTCTCCTTAGAACGCCGAGCTTCAACTTCGGCAAGCTGGGAATGAGTTCCCATAGACGATGCCAGATGATGTTGTCCGGTGGTGCAGAGCCAGCATCTCCACTATGTGCAGTGGTGAAGGCAGCAGGGGGTCCTGGAGGCGAGGATTAGTCCAGAAGGAAGGCATCCGAGGTGGATCACCTTAAGTGATGGCTGGCAGCTTCTTGGTCCCATGGTAGGTGAGAACGGGAGGTACCTCCGGTGTGGGAGAGAGCCTGGAACAGTGATTCTTTAGGGAGACCTGGCTGAAACACTCAGAAAACGTGGGTTAGGAGGCCCCAGGGTGGTTTTCCGGGGGGGAACCTCCGACGCCCAAGTCAATGCTTTGAGAAAGAGAGATACTCAGTAATAAGCACAAGGGACTCCTACCTAGCGTGTCTTTCTGAGGGCCGAAGGGAGAGTATTTAGGGAAAGGGAGAGTTTTTAGGCGGAGGGAGTAGAGCGTCCTCTGTTTTCCGGCCTCTCTCTCTATCCTGTCGCCAGACGGCCCCCCTTCCTGTGAGGATTTCCCTTGTATAAAAGGAAGAGGGTGACCCCTTCAAATGATGACATGTGTAGGGCACGTGTATGGTTGGATGGTGTTCCTACTTCTAGGCATGGGGGCCCCTAGCCACCTGCAGGCTCCTTGGGCCGTGTGCTGTAGCCCTTCGTGACAGGACATTAGACTGCGATGGCGTGTCAGAGCATATTTGAAGGTGGCGTGTCGGAGACATATGTGAGCGGAGTGTCAGAGACTCCTTGATAGCTCTTGTCGTACAACCGAGGTCTCTTTGGTTGATGTTTCACTTCGGGGTAAGGAGCCTTTTTTCAGAGTCAGGCTAGAACTTCGGCGTCTCCGTCTTTGGGGGCTTTTCTCCCTTGGAGGGTGACTGCTCCTTCTCCCCCAATGCCGGTTCGGTCGACTTCCCAAAGGAGGCGCTGTGCTGGCTCCCGAAGTTGGAATTGGCGAGCTACCGAGGTCGTGTGCCTCAGGTCTCTGGCTCTCTCTTTTCCGTGGTCGGTGGGTAAACAGGGTGATAGCTCTTCGGCTATCACTTGCGGCGGTGTCTTAACGGCGAATCAATTTCTAGCCACCATTTACGGTGATTTTCCTGGGTTTAGTAGGTTGGTATTTTCTGAAGCTGGTTTTTCCTTTGATTCCTCTTCCTTTAGCAATTCTGAGGTTAGGGTCCTAGTTTAGTAAAGATGTCTTCTTCATAAGCGAAAGTTTGATCCATTCCTGAGAGTTGGACTCCACTCAAATCTCATTTGAGTTGTGCCATTTTGGAAAAGCTGAAGAAGTGGTCAGCGAAATTTTTCCTTCCTTCTTATGCTGTGGTTAAGCTTCCTAGCCTTGGCGAACTGAGCTACCTTTCTCGGCATAATAAGGTTATTGTCTTCAGAGCATAGTTAAAGGCAGGTCTTCGGTATCTACCGTCGAAGATGGTGAGCGAATTTTGCCAATTTCATGGCATAGCTAATAACCAGATACCTTCAAACTCTTATTCTTATTTTAATGCCTTTTTCTACATGCACGGGATCTTTAAGGTATACCTTCACTTCATCTTTTTCATGCAATACTACAAGCTTCATCTTGTCCCAAAGGGTGGGATTTGCTTCAAGCTCTCTCGGAGATCTAGGAGCAAAAAATTCACTTTCACCTTCGGCACCAAGGATAGTTGGAAAGGATGGTAGAAGAACTACTTCTTCATGGAGGTGGACAAAAAACGCCTATGAAGTGGACTTTTGGCACACTTGATATTGATGTGATGGATTTGTCGAAGTTGCTTACCCTCGAATTAGATTCTCAATACAAGGGATTTGATAACTGAATTCTGGCGGTAGTTGATTGGACGGACCAAGCTTCTTCACGTCCACTATACCCTTTCCCAATCAGATGGAATTTCATGAACGAATAGGTACTTTGGGAGCTTGGGGTCATTTAGGAGCATGTTACTGACAAAAACATGCTAGAACCAGCAGTGGACGAGAAGAAGTCATGGCTGGTCATGCTGCTTCGGGATAAACTTTCCTATTCAGCCCGTGTAGAGAGTAAGCTTCTTTCTAACTTGTCTGTTTGAATTTTTCAGTACTTACATTGATATTTTCTTTTTTGCGAAGATGGGCGACAAATCAGCAGCCTTCTACAAGAGATTGTTCCACGGCCAAGGCGAGAAAGGTGAGCAGAAAAAGAAGGCCTAGAAAAGAAGGAAAAAACCAGTTTGACAGTCTTCGAGGGCTCTGAAGACTAAGAAAACAAAAGAGGACTCTCTCCTTCCTCCCTTAGAAGACCTTACTGAGGCCCAAGATCATTCTACCGAAGGCGTAGATCCTTCATCGGGGGTAGCCATCCTATCCATTCCTCTGAGTCCCAACGCTACTACAAAGACCCTAGGGACTTTGCTGGGGGTGCTCTCAGCTAAAGAAGTGGAAGAGAGGTGGAGGAGGAAAAGTAAGAAGGTCCCTGCCAAGGTCCTTGACATGAGTGACTTTAATGGGGGAGACGTCGAGGTCCTACCAGGTTTGTCTCGTAGCCATTCATCTATAAATTTTTGGTTTTTTGGCATTTTCGATTTTGTAGATGAATGGTTAAGAGGCAATGTGGTGAGCGAACTTCATTGTTGATGCCCCTCAGCATCTTCACTATATAACATGGTAAGACTATGAGGGACTTCCGGTGAGGGAGGAACGTCCGGAGGGGAGATTTCCTAGGGGAGAGCGCCTGAAACACTGAAAGAATAAAGGTTAGGAGGTCCCTAGAGTATTTTTCCGGGGAGGAACCTTTGACGCCCAAGTCAGTGTTTGAAGGTGAAAGGTAAGTAGAGGGCAGAGAGATTCTTCCCTTTTTTTTACCTGTCCCTTATCGAGGCCACTTCCCTAATATATATAGGAGGTTGTGACCCATTCAGATTATGACACGTGTTCAGTCGGATGTAACCTGTACCCTTGGGCATGTGGGCCTCTAGCCGACTGTAGGCCGCTCAGGTCAGTGGCCAAAGCCAGAGTAGGCCTACATGACAGGACGTGAGCGGTGGCGTCATGTCAGAGCACCTTTGAGGGCGGCATGTTGTGTACGAGGGCGACATGTTAGAGGCTCGTTAATTGTTTCTGCTATACTCCCGAGGTCCCTTCGGTGGAAGGGAGCTCTTCGGGATTGGGGTCCTTCTTCCGAAGTCATCTTCAGTAATCTGGGAGTCCTCGTAGTGCTGAAGCTCCCCTTCGGGGGTGCTTTCTTCTGCCGAATGTGATGAGTCTTTCTCATCCAAAGCCAGTTCAGTCACCTTTCTGGGGATGGCGATGCACAGTTTTCCCGAGCTTGATGCTACCGTCTCTAGGGGTAATGATGGACCACCGAGGTCGGATGCTCGTGGTGTCAGACCCCCTTTTTTTGAGGTTGGTGCTCGCGTCCCTCAAGGGTGATGCTCTACTTTTCGAGTGTGGTGCTTTCCCTGAGCTTATAAGTTTAAAGCGCGATAGCATTTCGGCTATCAGTCGTGACATTATAAAGGACGGGGCCCAGATAAAGTGGATAATGGACCACGCTCAAAATTGAGCCATTTGGGATACGAATATCCCTAGAGATAAAGTACTGAGGGAGCCATTTTGGACTTTTACTGAAGACATGGACCTATTTTCAGAGGACTACCAGAAGATGGTCCCTCAAATGGCAATGGGCATTATCACAATCTTCAAAGTCTTTTCTATTAGTATTTGTGCCCAAAAACCAATCATGTGATGATTGTATTTTGCACATTGAGTCATGATATTTTATTATGCCATTAATCCACTAATTATGTTTGTTGTTTGTTTCTTTGTAATGTAATAAACAAAATTATAACCCTAGAATAATGATAATCTTAAATGTCCCTGGTCTAGTATTATCATGGAGTGGGTTACAATAATAAATAATGACTAGCATATGTGGAGACTAATATGGGATAAGTAGTCTACATATGGGTACAAGTTAGAGAACTTGTGTACTGGACCAACCTACCACGAAAACTGACACGGCCATCCTTGGCAACTACCCAGGAAGCCAGTGAGAGCTGGTCTCATGGTGGTTGCAATTGGCTAGCTGTATATGTGCACGAATTAGAAATTTCGTGATACTAGTTGATTAACCTAGAATATGCAAGATAGCTCTTCATGCTTTGACTTGGATTAACAAAATTCCATAAACCATTGACGTTGCCAAAACATTTCCAAAGAAAACAAGTTCAAATAGCCAAAGCATACAAAATCAACATTTATGTGAATTTACTACACGTAACAACTGTGTAGGAACATTTATACATAAAGTAGACTAATGCCCTCACCCAAGAGTAACCTTAAAGTCTATGACTCTTTAAAACATAGATAATAGAGCCAACTAAGAGTACTATATATACAAGCCTCAACTGAGATCTTCTTGAACTAACTCCCACCATGGATGCAAGTCCCAGGGGTGAGTCACAAAAGTCCTTATCCACGTGCTACTAGGCTCTGCAGCCAAAGAAAGACTATAGTTAGTACTGTTACTTAACCAACAAGTTACCCAAGTAAACTAGAATCATAAAGATTCTCAAGTGAAATAATTGCAACAAGAACAACTACCGTAATAACCCTCAATGGTTACCCAACCCAACCACTTCAGAATTTGCACAACATAACTAGGGAGTGAGAATTCAATAATTCTCAGTAAGGGTCTTCACTGTACCTGCAAGAAAATTACTAAAGAATCCATATATGATAAAATATATAACCTGCTATGAGCTAATATAGCCTGAAGGTCTAATATATGCATATACCTAGGTCCATTGTGACCTCTCCTCATCCTGGTCCTTGAGCTACAAGGCATTGCATTGTCCTCTATCAAGCTTAGCTTCCCAGCCTAACTAGTGATAAATCAACAGTAGAACCTCTCCCATTTATGTTGCACGGGGGCATTATGGTGGGAATATTGCAAACTAGCAATAAAGACCTTGTAGATTAGGTGTACTAAGGTTTAACCTTGCAACCTAGTGGCTAAATGAACTGCCAGTCTACTAAGGGTTCTAAACCTTTCACCCAAGCTAGTGATACCTAGTTGTGATCCTTTCTAAACTAGTTTTCTTGCTTATGGTACAAGTAACCATAAAAATTTACAAAACTCAGGAAAACATCTACATCTTGAAGGACTTTTGAAAGTCTCGAAGTACCATCGGAATGCTTAGACCCCAAGGTACCCAAAGAACCCTCTTAGGTATCTCCTTGACCTTCCTAGCAAAACTTGGAAAATTCAGCCAACATGCCTATCATGATGCATCGCCAACTGTGATGATGTGTTGCCATAATTGGTAATGTTCTACCAATTTTTTTTGTAATAGTGACACGTCGCGAGTACTGGTGACGATTGGCGACGCATCGCCAATACCTTTGACAACCCAGAAAATTCCCAGTTTCACTACTATGAACTTTGGACACTTTCCAAACATATCAACACATGCATGGATTGCCTCCAAACTTCACATACATGTAAAACATGTTGCATAGATCACAACCAACTATCAGAAGCCAATCTATGATGCACTTTAACATCACTCCAATCATCACAATCCTCATAGTCCACGATAATTCAACCTTGCCTACTAACTAATGCTATTGCTGGAACTGCTCGAATTCCTCAAGAAAACTCATTCCAATAGCATTAATTAAACTAAAAAACATAACTCACTTACCTCAACTACAAGTAACAAGATAGAATTATGTAACTCTTTTGCACCAACTAAATTCCACAAACTCCAACCTAAGTTCCAACCAAATATGGGCACAAAACATCAAGTTACCTAACCAAAACCCAAGCTCCAAATCAACTAATAAACATGAAATCAATCAAGAACACATTGATTACCTCGTATCAAAAATGGCCTATATACTTATGGTAGCCTCTCTTTTCACTAAAAACTCTTGATTTTTGGCTCCAATTGTTGGTGTGAAAGATGAACTCGGGTTATGGCAGCCATCCCCCACTTTACCATCTTATAAACCAAGTTTTAAATCCAAGCCACCAATATATTAGACATGGAATACTTAAACCCCCTTTTTTTGATAACCTTAGTCATTCTTAATTAATTTTTGTTTATTTCAACTAAGTTTAGGTTAAAGTTAAAATTTAGGTTATAAAAACTCATTTGTTGCACTCGGGACCTACCCAACTCTTTAGGATGTAAAATTACCATTTTACCCCTTAACCTCATTTAGTGCTTTAACCTCCTTGGAACTTGGTGAACTTTGATAAAGTTTCCTATTCTTGCTATGTAAACTTGAATAAAGGTTATAAACTTAATTTAGAGTACTTTACCTTCTTTAAATAAGCATTCAACTAGAAGAGCCATAACATAGAGGATGTTCGACCATGCTTTTTTCAAGGGCAGGAGGACAGGCTCTAGTCATTAGTTCGCCCTACCCCTCTTTCGGGACCTGCTTTCTTTGGCTATGGGGTGGTTCGTAGGGACTGTTGGTCAGTTGAGTTCCTCAACATACATGTATCTCATGGCATGGTCAACGAATTTCTCTAAGTCCCATATGGGATTCTTGTGAAGGTCCCGGGGCAGTCTTGAATCCCAAGCGAACCCCTGGGTAATGGTTACTAAGTGTAGCTCTGGAGATAGCCCTTGCACTCGTACTACTTCTGCATTAAATCTTCAGACATAGTCCCTTAGGGGCTCTTCTTAACCGTATCAAATTTTCAATAGGTGGTGACATGGCTGTCCTTGGCCACTACCCAAGAAGCCTATGAGAACTGGTCTCACAGTGGTTGCAATTGGCTAGCTGTATAGGTGTACGAATTAAAACTCCATGAAGCTAGTTGATTAACTTAGAATATACAAGATGCATGTTCTTTATGCTCTGACTAGGGTAAATAGAAACCATAAAAACATTCACTTGGCCAAGATACTTTCATCGAAAACAAGTTCAAATAGCCAAAGCATACAAAATCAACATTTGTATGATTAATACTATACATAATAACCATGTGAAGGCATTCAACAAAAAGTAGACTAATGCTCCATCATAGACAAGGGAGGCAACTAGGAGTACTATATACAAGCCTCGATCGAGATCTTCTCAAACTAACTCCAACTTTGGAGGTAAGTCCTAGTGGTGAGTCATAAAAGTCCTGTCCACGTGCTGCTAGGCTCTATGGCCAAGAAAACATTATAGTTAGCACTGTTACTTAACCAACAAATAACCCAACTAGACTAGAATCATAAAGATTCTCAAGTGAAATACCTACAACAACAAACTATCGTGATAACCCTCAGTGGTTATCCAGCCCAACAACATCAAAATCTACACAACATAACTAGGGAGTGAGAATTCAAGAATTCTCAGTAAGAGTCTTCACTTCACCTGCAATAAAAGTTACTAAGGACAACACATATGTGAACATATGTAATTTGCTATGGGCTCATACAACCTGTGGCCAGACTTATGCACATAGATCTCAGTCCTTTGGGACTTTTTCTCAACCCAGACCTTGAACTACAAGGTGTGGGCTTGTCTACTAGTAAGCATAGCTTACTAGCCTAACCAGTGATAAATCACTAGTTGAAACTCCCTTATGTTGTACAGGGGCACTATGGTGGGGCTATTGTAGACTAGGTCGTAAAGACCCATTAAGTGCACTAAGGTTCCACATTGTAACCTCACGCTTGACAACATGGCTAGGTCGTCGATGGTACTAAACCTTTCACCCAAGCTAATGATACCTAATTGTGGCCCTTTGTTAACTAGTTTTGTTATTTATGGTTGAAGTAACCACAAAAGCTCAAGTAAACTCTTAGGTCTCAGAGGAGTTTTGGAAGCCTCAAAGTACCCTCGGAAAACATAGACCCTTAGGCACCCTAAGGACCCCCTTAGGCCTCCCTTGAACCTTTTAGCAAAATTGAAAAATTTTAGCCATCATAACTGTGGTGATGCGTCACCACAGTTATAAATACTTAGATACATTTTTCTAGTGTTGGCGATGCATCACTAGTATTGGCAATGCAATGCCCAGAATTTTTCAGTTTTGCTGCTATGACCTTTAAAGACTTACAAAACAAGTTAAACATGCTTAGATGCCTTCTAACTTCACATACCTGTAAAACATGTTGCAAAGACCACAAGCAACTATCACAAAGCCTACCTATGATGCATTACAACATTATTCCAATCTCCACAAAACTAATAGTCCACCTTGATCAATTATGCCCTCTAATTAATGCTATTGTCCAAACTGCTTGAGTTCATCAAGTAAACACACTCCAATAGCAGTAATTAAGCTTGAAAATATAACTCCCTACAACCTTTCCTCAAGAACCAAAGTTCCATAAAGTTCTTCCTAGTTTCAAGAAACTAAAGGCACAAAACACACAAGTACTAACTTCTAATCAAAACCTAAGCTCCTAATCAACTAATAAATAAGAATTCACCAAAAAATCATAAGTTACCTCATATTAAGAATAGGGGATGGTGGGAAACATGGTTCTAAGCTCCAAAAACATGAAATTCTTCCTGGAACAAGCTTCCTATAGCATAAGCACCCCTGGTAGCTTCAATATTCACCAAAAACCTTGTGATTTTGAGCTAAAATTCTTGATGAAATCATGAGAGTAAAGATGAACTTGGGTTTGGGTGAAAAATGGAAGCTTCCCTTGACTTTACCAAGCTTTATAAGCTTTAAAACCAACAAGCCACCAAAATATTTAAAAAGTTGCAAAATGCCCCATTCCTTTAGGTAACTATAGTCAAACTTGGTCAACTCTTGTTTATTTAAACTAAACTTGGGTTAAAAGTAAAAGTTAGGTTTTCAAAACCCATTTTTAACAGTCAGGACCTGCCTTGACCCTTCAGAACACAAAATTACCATTCTTCCCCTGAACTTCATTTAGTGCCTTAACATTCTCGGAACTCAATGAACTTTGCTAAACTCACTTATTCTTGCTATGTGGACTTGAACTAAGGTTCCAAATAAAGTTTAAAATACTTTACCTTTCTCAAACATGCTTCCAGCTAAAAGAGCCATAACAAATGGGTCTGTAAGGCCATCGTATAAGTCAACATTTGGCTGCGAAACCCCTCAAGGTCGGGGGCATTAATTATCTCATCTTAGGAGGGTTGGACCCATAAGTGCTCCACGTCTATGCCCATGGTAGGGCATTCCTTCATCTACTTTTGAGCCCGTATGCGTTCTTCCATCTGATCAAGTCTCTGTAAGATCACATTGATGTCGCTAGGACCATCTGAATGGTCCATGAATGACAACCTTTCACAGGTTTGGGCCCTTAAAGGCTGGCCTTGTGGAAGGGCCAAACAAGGCCCCACTGGGTGGCTTTCAGCGACCTATTCTAGAGTCTTAGACGAGGCTTTTTGGATTTCCTACTGGATTGTCACCCTTAGTTGTTTGAAGAGGGCATGCTGCAATGCCTGGAACTGTTTGTCATTCATTGGTGCAAGGCCCATACCTCTACGGGAATCCCTTTGAAGCCACATGGGATTCTCAAGGTCATCTCTTTGGTGCATTTCTTCATGAGTGGGCCCTATGGACCTCTCAAGGTGATGACTTTCCTACTCAATCTCGTGTGGGTTCTGATTCTCTATTCATTATCTTTATTTGTTCACCATTCTAGCTTCCTACAGACAGTGCTAAATTGATAGGAAATGTGGTTAGGTAAGCTGGACCCAAGAACTTGGTGAATAGCAAATCAAAATCATACGTCCAAAGATAGCATTAAAGCCCCGGGATGTGCTCCTGGGGAAAACCCTCCAATGCCTAAGTTAGTTTTCTAGTAGATAGTAGTAGAGAGAATGAAAGGAGAGCTAGATCCCTTACCTCAAGATTGATGAGGGGTTTACATAGTTGAGGCAAGCTCCGGGTAGTTCATTTTAAGGATAAGAATCTGATAGCTTATCCATATTTGTGGGATGTAGTTTGCTTCTAGGAGATGTTTACATAGACTCTTGTAAGCTTATGGGAGATTTATTGCTGAAGAACCTACTTAATTTGTCCAAATTTATGGTTTGGCCTGAAGTTGTATAGTATGCTATCAGAATTCTATTTAGATAATGGTCATTTTTAGGCTTAGTTAGGGGCGTAAGAAAATAACACTAACCTGATATCCAACCCGAAACACGATCCAAAATATCAAGTTAGGGTCGGGTCATGAAGAAAGAAATATGCCATTCAAGTTGACCTGAACCAGATTTGATATAAAGAAAAAAATTAGGTTGGTTTCTTATGGCCCTCCAAGTATCTGACCTATAACACTCAAGTAAGACGGGGTTGTAAGGTAAGAAATCTCTTACTAAATATTTTTTATACATTTCAAGCAGGTAGAAAGGTTTAGAAAGGTTCCTCAAACACAATTGGCACCTAAGTGTCATTAGGGGCAAAATGGTCATTTTGTATCCCGAGGTGATAAGATTGGTTTTAAAGCTCAAAGTAATTCTTTTGGACCTAACTGTCAAGAAACCAAAGTGGGGGATGGAATTACCAAAGTTAATAGCACTATTTAGAGGTGGGGTTCTTTTGGCAAAATTAAAGCTATTGGAGGAGTCATGGAGGGAGAGTTGGGTTTTAAACCATTTTGGGTGGCTTGAATACCACTATTCATCATCCCTTCCATCTCTAATTCGTTGTTCTCCCTTCTCCCACAAAATTCATGCCCAAATCTCATTCTTTCCTTCAATTCTTGGTGAATTTGGAAGCCCAATGGTGTGCCCAAGTGAAAGCAAGCTTACTCTTGCATAGTCTTGGTGGATTGAACTTTGGAAGGATGTTTTTGGTCCATGGAAGCTTGGGTACATTTTATCCCTTTGTGTTCTTGGTTTCTTAAGATTTTTTGAGGTTGGTCAAGCTTGGTTGAGCTAGAATTGGTGCCATTTGTGATGAATTTGTCTTGGAACAATAGAAAACTCATAATGGAGCCATATAAGCTTTGGTGCTGAACTTTCTTGATTTTTCTTTGGATGTGTTTAAGGTAAGGGGATTTCTTATTTTCCATGTTATTCTAATGCATTTCTACCATATTTAGCATTGGGGATGATTAATTGCAAGCCTAGAAGTGATTAGAATCAAGTTTGAGTCAATTGTGCATAGTTTCTATGAAGAACGATGAAGCTGGCCAATTTCTAGCTTTGAGGTGCCATTATGGGCACCTAGGTGCCAAAGGGAAGCATTCCCAAGTCGTGTTCCTAATGCCTAGGTGCCAGGATGCTCATTTTTTGACAGCATCAAGTCAACTTTAACGCTGTGGCACCAGGCCCGCGCTGCAGCGCCACAGTTGATTTGGAACTCATCCAAGAATGTTGTTTTTGCTTCCTAATTGGTTCCTAAACATCCTAGAGACGTTCCTAAGGTTTGATAAATATTTAAAATGGAGATAGAATGAAGGAAAAGTGACAATTGGATTAAATGAAGCAAGGAGAAGATGGTGTGTGCACAATTGAACCATGTGTGTCCATAAAGGTATTTTGGTGCCCTAGTTGAGGCTTGTAGTTATCCCTAAGCTAGTTTAAATGCATTAAGAGTGAGTAACCAAGTAGTTTAAGCAAGGAGCGTGGTGAACTAGTAATGGTGAACTAGAACCGTAGCCTAGTTAACTAAGAATGGTGCATGTGCACTATGGCACAGTTAGTGTGGACAACACATGGCACAACTTCTTGTAGCTTGGTAAGATGACTTGGGTTAGTATTTTATTGACCCTAGATTGGTTCAAGAGCTAAAAAAACTATTAGGAGTTAAGGAAAACACCTAAGGGCCAAAGAAGTCACTATAAGGCTAATAGAAGCACATAAGTGCATTTGGGCACAATGTGAGCTCTATGGCCCATGGAAAGCCTAGATTGGATAATATGGGAGCTTGGCATGGCTTGGGAGATTGCTTAATACCCAATTAAGTGCAAGTTACCCTAATGAATGAAGAGGAACACTAAGAGCTCTAAGTAGGTTGATGACTTAGCACTCAAGTTAAGTTACTTGGGCACATTGAGGAGTCTTTGAGGAGTAGGGTAGTTAAGCTACCTTAGTGCATTTAGGACCTTAATATGTGCTAGGAAACATAAGGAGCATGTAGAACAAGCATGATTCCTAATGATGGCCAACTCATTGAAGTGTAGATAGTGCCAAAGCCTAGTATTATACAAGGTTCACCAAGGAAGGTGGAGGCTTAGTAACACTTGGTCACCTAGTCAGGTCATAGACCTAAGGGACTAAAGTGGGAGCCTAGTACACCTTGGGGTGGAGGTTTAGTACGCCTAGCTACCTATTTGGGTCATAGGCCCAAAAAGCTAGTGTTACCACCTCAACAAATGGAAAAATTACAATATAAAGGCATAATGGTTATAAACCATTATATAGCATAATTTTCACCATAGTGAATGAAATGTGATGGGTAAAGTGAATAATCTACACCTCCTTAAGAGATTATAATGGTTACTTGGTACTAAAGGAAGCCCTTGAAGATTGCTTTGTTTTACAAGTAATCTATGTGCCTTATTGCAAGATTTTAAGACTTGGGTACCCAATTGTACAACTTTAAAGAACAGATTTTGGAAGGATTTGATTGGTATGGAAGAAATTTTTGGATGCTAAATTGCATAAAGGAAGAAAAGGCTATTATTTAAGAACCTAGGACAATTAGGTTTACAATTGTTCACAAAAATAACTTAAGGGTAGGATGATTTTTTATAAGAGTCAAAGATGGCCATTTCTAGCATTATTCCAGCCTTTTATTTCCAGGTTGTAAGGTCAAAAAGGTGGGCTAAAGATTAGCCAAAAAAATCTTTGCTTAAGACATACTTATAGTGACCTAAGTGAAGGTTAAGTTTAAACTAATCAAGTCAAGTAAATATCCTGATTTCTTTACCTTTCCTTGGTCATTTTTGGCCCTCACTAGCCAGAGTTCCTCCCTTAGCTCCTCCATAACCTTTCATAGCCACCATAGCTTAATCTCCTAATAAATCACAAAATAAAGCAATCAGATTCAATAGGAGAGAGAAAAACCCTAGTTTTCAGGTTTATTGAGCTTTCTTTGCTATTTTCAGCTTTTGCAGCTTTGGTAAGGGTTTTATCTTCATGTTTCATGGTTGTTTACTGTCCTAAGATGATGATCAAGCATCCATGAAGCTAAGACCATGTTTGGAAGATAGCAAAAAGCTTAAGGAACCAAGTATGGATTAATGGGGAGGGCATGAACAAGGTTCCAACCTTACTGTTTTTCATGCGCTAAGATGGCAGTGTTTATAGGGGTTTCTAGAGCCCAAGTTAGTTCTAACTAAGACCAATTAATCTTATAAGACCAAGCATTAGCTTGAGGAGGGCTACCATATTAATTACATAATGTTTATTTGATTGTTTATGAACTAACCCTAATGTGTTTATTGCTGCCATCATTACATTTGTTTGTTGCTGTGTTGTTTGTGCATTTGGATGGCTGTGTTTGTGTATTTGTACTGTACTTTTATGTTTTAGTGTCTTTAGATTTCAGGTATATGACTGGAGTTTGAAGATTTTATTAATAAGCCCTTACTAAGTTTCATTAACAAAACTTACCCCCTTTCTATCCATTTCAGGTTCAGTAGAAAGATCACATTCAAACTAACCCTTATCATTTGAGTTTTGATCTGAAATTTTAGGTATATGAACATCCATGTGTCTAGTTATGATCTAGAAAGTTTGGTGATCTTAAAAGTACATTTGATATTTTTAGTGATGGTGCTTATTGTGTTATGCAACACTTGTCTAGCATTCTGTTTCTGGAGTACATTGTGTCTAAAGCTCTTCTGTAACTAGGGTGTGTGTTTTAACTAAGTTAAGAATATTATGTAGTATATGGATGCATGCACATGTAATGCATGTGAAGTTTGGAAAATGTATGTGAACATTTCTGGGCTATTTTGCTATGTATAAGGATGCTATGCATAGGCTGCCTAAGTGTGCAATATAGGCTACTTGTTTGTAAATTTTGGTATTGGCTATGTAAAGATGCTAGCTGTAAGGGAATGTAATTCCCAAGTGTCTTGGACATGTATGGAATACCTTGAGTGGTTTACCCATTGTGAATGAAGTGTTTGCATGCTTATAAAATTTTGTATGGGCAAAATGGTCATAAAGTGATCAAAATTTTGACTCTACGCTCAAAGTTCTATATCTCCCTGTGTATAATGAATCTTGGTATAAAATTTTGACCACACCTAGCGCACATCTAGAGGTTGAACTGGGATTTAGAATTTCTGAATTTGGAGCCCTGTAGCCAAAGATATGATGTTTCAAAATTAGCTAAGTTATTGTTCATTTGGTTAGAATTTTGTAACCAACTTCAAAAATCCATACCATGGTCCATAGGTGGGCTATTGATGTAAAACAAAATTCCCTAGTTTGATCTAAGTCCCTACTTGATAATGGAGCAAAGAAAATAGGGGGTCAAATGGCTAGAATGATACAGTTTATTGGAGGAAGTTTGGGTGCAGTGGCTGGAATTTTTTAACCTAGTAAGAATACTTAATGCGTGGAAGCCAAAACTAAGACTTATGTTAGTGTTCTATTTCTTAGCTGCCAAAGTGTTCATAAATATGAATATGTGTGTTATAGTTAGACCAATATGCATGTATTTACATAGTGCTCAAAAGGGTCACTTAAGTATGTACACTAGGGGCGTTGTTCTAGTGACCTACAGGACACGCCAATCCTGGGAGTTTAAATGCAAAATTTTCGCACCATAACTAGATTACCCCATAGTGGGTAATAGCTAGAGCGGGACCTAGTACACCTAAACTAGATTGGCCATGTGCTAGTCAACGTTCATCATAGGAAGGGTGAAAGGTTAGTAACACCTAGTGGCCTAGCCTGGTTCTAAACCTGAGGCACTAGTGTGGGAATTAAGTGCACCCAACTTGGCTTTTCCAAGTAGACCTAGATTACTCCTACACATAGTATTCAAGGGGAGGTTATTACGTGCCTAGGTGATAACCTAGCATAGTAGGCAAGTCAAAGCTTGCTAGAGTGAGTTCAAGGCTAGAACTCGCTACGAGAGGACTAGAATGAGGAAGGGTCCCAAGGAACTCGAGTATATGCACATATATTAGGCCTCAGACCTTTATGAGTTCACGGTAGATTTATGACATTTGTTGTCCATTGTCCTTTAGTGTTTTCTTTTACAGGTACCCTCGAAGACCCCTTACTGAGAATCTGTGATTCTCACATCATAGTTTATATGTGCAGGTTTGGGTGGTTCAGAGCAGCAACCCAAGATGGTTGTTAAGCTAGTTGAGCTAGTTGAGTAGGTACAAGTTATACTTGCTAGTTTGTATTTTCTTGTTGATTTGTTGGTTTGTTGTATACTAACTATGTTGGATTGACCTTAAGTAGTGGTTGATCTAGAGCACAAGGGGGAGGTCGAGGCTATCAGCACTTGAGAGGTAGAGCTCAGGTGGTTAGCATAGTAGGATAATCTTAGTAGGTTATGCTTAAATACTTAATTTTACTAGATGCCTCTAGCAACATTGGTTAGTTTTATGTTTTGGTTAGTGATTCATGTACATAATTGAATAATGTACATAGGGTTGATGCTTGTAGAAAATGTGTTTATGGCTTTGGCTAGTTTTACAATTGTTTTTAAGTATGGTACTGCCACTGTTTTGAATATTTTAATTTATGTTAAATTTCCATGCCGAAGCTACTCATGCATTATTTAATGCTAGTATTTAAGTTAGTAAACTTAGGTCACATGCATTAGTTTTTATCACAAGCAAAGAAACCGATAATTACAAACCAAAACTGGGGAATTTTTCATAAATTTCTAGTGATCCTGGGCAGCAGGCAACCACAGGCAGCCTAGGGCTGCCACATGGTTCAAGTCCAACCCGAAATCCCTAACCCAGCTCATATCTAAGCTGTTAATTCCTTCAACCTATGGTAGCCCAACCTTAAACTAACTCCCTACCTAATAAAAAATCCTAGCCCAACCTAATTCTTAACACTATCTAACTAACCTAACTTCACCAGTTCGCCTCGCCGTCTAAATATCCTAACTCCCTCATGCCTTTCCCTTACCTCTCCAGCTCGCCTCACCGTCTAACTACCCTTACCTCATCCCGTCCTTGCTCTGTCGTCTTGCTATGGCCATTGACCTCTCGCAACGATCCATTGTCCCTCACATCGTCATCCTCTGCATTGTCCGTTCCTCCCTCCTCCCTTCATCACACGGCCTCCTCCTCCCTTATCTCTTCATCGCACGACCTCCTCGTCCCTACTCCTTCCATCACATGACCTTCACCTTGTCTTGCCACACATGACTACCTCCTCCCTCCTCTAATGTTGAGTAGTTGCACCTTACCTCGCCTTGCTCGACTATCACCATCTATTTCCTCTTCCAGGACGCCTTACCTTGCCTTGGCTGTCGTTGCATATCACCTTCCTTGCTCAGCTTGCCGTTGATCTCCTTACCAGATCACATCACAAATGGGTTGGTCGGGTTAACCTGAATCCAACCCGAAAAATGTTGGTTTAGGGTCGATTCGGGTCCTCCATCAATTTCGGATCAGTTTGGGTTTGTATTTTTTTATCATAAAATAACTCATTTATTTTAGGTTTCAGTCCGAACCGAACCCGGAACCTGAAGTTTTCACCCCTAAGCTTAGCTGTTTGGGAGACAAGAATCATCTACAAAGAAAAAAGGTGAGAATATGTAGGTGAGATCTAGCCAGTTTAACATTAAAGAAATAGTCCCAATTATTAGGATGAATACGTAAGAGGATAATAGATCTCCTTACCTTACCCCCTGATGAAGGAAAAATGAAAAACCATCTGGCTCCCTTCCATTAACCAATAACAATATATAAAATAGGCCAAACAATACATTTGGTCCCTGAACTTACCCAACTCACGCGAGTTGATCCACAACTCAATACTCAATAAATATAAGCCCCTGAACTTTGAAAAACTATGCGAGTTAGTCCATTAGCTCAACCATATTGATGGGAAAATTACAAAATTCCTCTTAATCTCTTTTATTATGGCACATGAAGTACTCTTAGTTTAAAATCATTCAAATAAACCATCTCCTTTACCTGGGGATGAAAGTTCGGGTTGTAAGATCAAGTTTGGGTTGAAACTCAATTTTTATAGTATGTCCCTAACCTTATCCCAACCCTATTCTAGTCAAACTCAACCTGACCCTAAATCCTACTATTTTATTTTGTGATGTTCTGATTGATTTCCATCAATATTTGTTTTTTGGCAAATGTGCCTAGAATCATTAAAATAAATTATTGCAATAATAGTGTTGTAGAAACAAACTAAAAGAGGGCTCGTAGTCTACTGTAGGTCAAGCAAATATGTATGGGTTAATCAAATATACATATTTGTTATAGTACTAATATTGTAAATAAAAGAAGTAATAAATAAAGATTATGAGTGATTTCTAAAAATTAATTAATGATTAGTTCAAAGCATTGAAAAATTAATTTGGTAAATATAAAATATGTGACATAAAATCAAAGACCTAACATTTTTAATACGAGAAGGGAAAGTTTGATCCTACTCCATTTCTTGTTTAGTAAATTCAAGATATTTAAACATAAAATATGTGACATAAAATCAAAGACCCGACATAAAAAATAATTACATAAAGAATAATTAATTCTTGCTTTTTAAATATCTTGCATTTAGTAAATAAGAAATGGAGCGGATCAAACTTTCCTTTAGCATATTAGATATGTCAGGTCTTTGATTTTATGTCACATATTTTATATTTACCAAATCAATTTTTCAATGCTTTGAATCAATCATTAATTAATTTTTAGAAATCACTCATAATTTTTATTTACTACTTCTTTTATTTATAATATTAGTACTATAACAAATATGTATATTTGATTGATCCATACATATTTGCTTGACCTATAGCAGACTACGAGCCCTTTCTAGGTCGTTTTTACTATTATTGCAATAATTTATTCTCATGATTCTAGACACATTTGCCAAAAAATAAATATCGACGGAAACCAATCAAAACATCAAAAAATAAAATAGTAGGATTTAGGTCAATTTGGGTTATGACTAGAATAGGGTCAGGATAGGGTTAGGAACATGCTATAAAAATCGAATTTTAACCTAAATTTGATCTTACAACCTGAACTTTTATCCCTAGGTAAAGGAGATAATTTATTTAAATGATTTTAAAATAAGAGCACTTCATGTGCCATAATAAAATAGATGAAAAGGACTTTTTTAATTTTTCCATTAATATGACTGAGCTAATGGACTAACTCGCATAGTTTTTTCAAGTTTAAAAGCTTATATTTACTGAGTACTAAGTTGTGGACCAACTCACTCGAGTTGGGTAAGTTCAGGGGGCAAATATATAGTTTGGCCTATAAAATACTAAAGTCACCAATCCTATAATCGATTCTATCCATTTTGAGTCAGACCCAATACTTCTCGTAGATTCAAATTCTATCACAAACTTTGTTCATATCAATTTGCACGGCCATCTCACAATTCTTCCCAGTTTGTTTAGTTCTTAGATGATAAAAAGCTTCATTATGGAGTCTGAAAGTTATTTTAAAAATATTTTTAGTTTCCTAAAGCTCTAACTTACATACAAATTAAGTCAATAATTACTGAAATAACAAATTAATTTTAAAATATAAAGAAGAAAAAAGTACGTAATTTTTAATTTTTTTAATCTAAAAGGTTTGAATTTTCTGAGACAGATTTTCAATTGTGTACGTCGGGCCGCAATGATTTTCTTTCACAGACGTAGACATGTGCGTGTACATGGGAAGAGACATATAGGAAATTAATTGTAGGAGAGTAGTATAGTATTACATTTACAAATTAACTAATGTTTTCCCTGTGTGTAACAATTATTTTTCTTTTGGAAGCATTATGGATGTATAGTACCAAATAAAAATACTCTCTTTATTTCTTAGAAGTTGGCTATTTTATGTTTGTGACTAAAATCTAATTTAAATATATTCAAATTCATTTATATTGTAAAAAAATCTTAAAAATTATATTAAAATAGGTTTTGCCAAATAGAGGTTGTATTATATGTCTGCCTTTAAAATTATCTCATTCATAAATTTTATATGATAAGAATAGTAACATTTTGAAGAAAATGAACAAATATGAAAAGGAGACACATTTTGGTTGCAGAGAATACCACATATAAAACGTACTTTTACGAAAGTGTTTTCTTCTTTGGCATATACTAATAGAGGGCTAGTATTTTAAAATGAAAAACATTTTTGTTACATATGCACAATATTATAAGATATAGGAGTAATTGTAATATCTAATATATTCTATATCTCACTAATTCAGCTTTTAATTGTAAGAAAGGAAAATGATAGCCAAAGGCTATTGCCTCCTCGGTAGTAACTCCCTGCCAGAATATTGGCCGAGGAGTCTGACGTCACCCAAGAGAGAATCTTTTTACTGACCTCGGAAGGTGTGAAGTCAAACACTATGAGCTCGAGACTTCGGTTAGCTCGTCAGGAATTCCGAGGATAACACCGTCTCCATCGAGGGGCCAAACTGACCGTCTTCGGGTAAGAGAGCCATCTCCCTGAAGCAAGGGAGAATCTCCCCGAAGGCAGAGGCCCCAAAGAGGATCTTCCCCGAACAAGAAACACCTGAACAAGGGAATCCCCGAACTATGGGTGTAAGTCCCGAAGAAGGTGTTCATCAAGGGAACTCCCAGAACTATGGGATAGATCCCGAAGGAGGTGCTCGCACCAAAAGACGGATAGAATCCGAAGAGGGTGCACGCACCGAAGGGCGACCTCGCCCAGGGGACCTCGGGAGTACGATATGAGCATTTAAGGAGCCTCTGACATGTCGCCCACAAGCCCTACACGTCACATCAGAACGGCGAACTGACACGCCGCAGCCGCCCCAGTCCTGACACAACCTGTCCGGGTCCAGGGCTAAAGGAGGCTGCAAACGGCTGCCTGTCCCCTAGGTCCAAAAGTACAGATCAAATCCGACCGAACACGTGTCATGATCTGAACGGACCAGCTACTCCTATAAATACTAGGAAATGGGACTGGGCAAAGGATGGGCATTTTCCTCCCTCTGAGAAAACACAAAACAGGCAAGACACTTGATCCCTTAGTGTTCTTCCTCCACTTTCACTTAGAAAACTGACTTGGGCGTCGGAGGGTCCTCCCCGGAAAAGCAAACCGGGGACCTCCTAACCTCTTCTTTGAGCTTTTCAGGCACACTCAGCTGGGAAACCAGAGCTCCAGGCGCTCGCCTCCTCAGGAAGTCTCCCCACCTGTCAACATGACAACAAACGAAGATGCCTCGGGGCATCATTTGGCGCCGTCTGTGGGAAACTACTCCCAGGTAGCTGTTGTCGAAACTCGGCGTTCGAAGGACAAAGGACTCCCGAAGTCCCCGTCCGCGCCTGAGACCCAACCAGCTACCGAACAAAGTCCCCCAGAGACTTCCTTGCCTGAAGAGGAACGCCCTCTTGTCATCACCATGGGTTTTTTACGAGACTTTCAGAGGTCTGTTGTGGCTGAAATGACACAACAGATAGACCGAAGGTGGCCGCAACCAGCCCAGGCGCAAAAACCCACTTCGCCAGCACGACCTCGGGAGAAAAGCCCAAGGGCAACCCATCATAGCTCGGGAAGTGGGGAGCCACGGGAAGAGTCCTCGACAGATAACTTGCCCCTCGGAGCACGGCTGGCGGAAAGAGCGAGGTCTGAACGACCCGAAGTCCCGTCCAGAAGAAGCTTGTCGCCAGAGGCAAGGTCCCCCTCACCTCGGTACCGAAGTCGCTCCCCGAAGAGACGGCAACAGTCCTTTTACCCAAGAACCTCCAAGCACCAGGAAGAGGAGCCCAGTGCCACGCTCCTCCTGGAGAAAGTCTTGGCAAGACTGGAGAGAGTGGAACAGCAGGTGGCACGCAAGCCTGTTTGGGCCAGGCTGACTGAAACCGTCTCTGGAGATGAAACTCCTTTCGCCCGAACAGTGGTCGAGGCGGCCATGCCAAGTGACTTCAGGCTACCTCGGCTAGAGACCTATGAGGGTCGGACTGATCCCCAGGCCCACCTAACAAAGTACAAACGCAGCATGGTGCTACACGGGGCTGATGATGCTACACTCTGCAAGTGCTTTGAAGTCACCCTCGCAGGACCAGCAACTGCCTGGTACAATTCCCTGCCTCCCGGAAACATCAGGGGGTTCCAGGAGCTGTCCACAGCGTTCACCCAACAGTTCATTGGGAGCAAGCCGACGGCGAAGATGCCCGTCCAGATGTTTGACATAGCACAAAGAAACGGGGAGACCATCCGTGACTATGTCGAGAGGTTCAACAGAGAGGCCCTCAGTGTTCCGGACTTTCGTCCCGAAATCCGCATCCTCGCCATGACGAGGGGCCTCCGGAGGGATTCGCACTTGTTTTATGAATTCTCCAAAGATCCCCCGGACACGCTGGGAGAATTCTACCGAAGGGCTGAACAACATATGACAGCCGAAGAGCTGAGAATGACCGGACCGAAGGCTGACCATATTCACGCTCGTGGCGAAGGGTCCAGCCAGCAAGCCCGGTGTCCAACGGAACAGTTAGGCCGACCTCGGAGAATGCGAGTAGGAGGAAGGAAGCCCCAAAACTTTACACCTCTGAGCACCACGAGGGCTAACGTCCTCATGGCGTTGGAAAAACAGGGGGCTCAAATCCAACGACCGAGGGGCATGACTGCTGACAACAGAAGGAACATGAAGAAGTTCTGTCAGTTCCACCGTGATCACGGTCATGACACCGAAGACTGCTTTCAGTTGAAAAAGTACATTGAATCACTGATAAAGCAGGGCCAGCTTCGGCGTTATTTGAGAATACCTTCCCCGAAAGGGAAAAAAGAGGAAGAAGGAAAGCCCGATGACGAGGATTACGATTCAGACAGGCGAAGGAACCGAAGTCCGAGAAGGCGTCCTCCACCTTCGGCAGGAGTAATACAGACGATCACAACCGGGCTTCCATCCTCGGAAAGGAAAAGAAGGGCCAGAGAGATAGCAGTGATGGAATATCAGAGCCCGATGAAAAAATTGGCCCGCGAGGATGGCTCCACCATCGTATTCCCTCATGACGATCCATTGCTAATAATGGCAAGGATAGGAAACTCGGACGTCAAGAGGGTACTGCTGGACGATGGGTCAAACGCAGACGTCTTGTTCTCACATTTGCTGCCAAGCTTGAGCGTATCCAGGAGTGACCTCAAGACTGTTACTTCACCCACGTTCGGCGTAGGACCATCTGAGCTACCTGTCCTCGGGTGGATCGACCTCCCCTTGATGATGAAAGGAACTTCGGAGAAAGGAACTGCTGAGTTGTTCGCCTCTACCATGGCAAGGTTCATAGTCATGGACGTTCCTTCGTCATACAACGCCATCCTCGGCAGACAGACACAGGGAAATTTGCACATTCGCCCTGATGTAAAGTACTTGACCGTCACCTTCGCCACCAAAGAAGGAGACGCAAAGATCTTCATTAATCAAAGCGAGGTGAGAAAGGTGTTCGTCAGAGCACGAAAGGCTCCAGCAAGCAACCTAGCACATGCTGTAGAAGCAAAAGAGTTGGAAAGGGGCGAGGCAGAAGATCCCACAAAAGCGGAAACAGAAGAAGTAGAGCTTGTCCCAGGCCATAGTACCCGAATAGGGAAAAGCATGGCCGAAGGAGACAAGGAAAAACTTGTATCTTTTCTGCTTGCAAATAAAGATCTGTTCGCCTACTCGCCGAAGGACATGCCAGGGGTAAACCCTCGCGTAATCCAGCATAGCCTCAAAGCGAGTCCAGAAATAAAACCTGTCCGGCAAAAGAAACAGAGCATCTCAGCTCACAAAAGTGACTTCATCAAGACCGAAGTTTAGCATCTGATAGACGCCAGCGTTATCCGGGAGGTAAACTACCCCGAATGGCTAAGCAACGTAGTAATTGCCACAAAAGAAGGAAGTAGTAAACTGTGGATGTGCATCGACTTCAGAAATTTGAACGATGCTTGCCCGAAAGATTCATATCCTCTTCCGCTAATAGACCAACTGGTAGACTCAACTGCCGAGTATGGGCTCCTAAGTTTCCTGGACGGTTTCAGTGGGTATCATCAGATAAGGATGGACCCCGAAGATGAAGAGAAGACTGCCTTCATCACCGAAGGAGGAACATATTGCTATATCAGGATGCCCTTCGGACTCAAAAATGCAGGAGCCACCTACCAGAGGCTGATGAACAAGGTCTTCAAAGACCAAATGGGGAGGAACATGGAGGTGTATGTTGATGATATGATAGTCAAAAGCAAACTGCCTGGCTACCACGTTGCAGATTTAGAGGAAACCTTCCAAAAACTCAGAGCCTTCAGGATCCGCCTTAATCCTGAGAAATGCATCTTCGACGTGACCTCGGGAAAGTTCCTTGGGTACATGGTATCCGAAAGAGGCATCGATGCTAACCCCGAGAAGATTAAGGCTCTGCTTGAATTCCGAACTCCTGCCACAGTCAAAGACGTGCAAAGACTCACCGGAAGAATAACCTCTCTGAGCAGGTTTATTTCCAGGTACGGAGATAGGTGTCGACCCTTCTTCAAAGTCCTCACAAAGGCAGCAAAGATGGAAGGCGACCTCGGAAGGAATGGTCATCCTTGGGATGAAGATTGCCAAAAAGCCTGGGAAGAACTCAAAGTCTACTTGGCCAGCCTGCCGACCCTGCGGCAACCTCGGGAGGGAGAGCCCCTCGTATTATACCTCGCCGTCACGAAAAAAGCTGTGAGCTCGGTCCTCGTGAAAGAAGAAGGGCCAAAGCAATGGCCGGTCTACTATGTCAGCAAGTCCCTGCATGGCGCCGAAGTCAGGTACCCTTTGCTTCAAAAAGCTATATATGCCTTGGTACTTGCAGGAAGGAGGCTACGGCCATACTTTCAGGCTCACCCCATTATCGTCCGAAGTACCCTGCCTCTACGGGATGTTATGAGGAAAGTTGATCATTCGGGAAGGCTTTCCAAGTGGTGTATAGAGCTTGGCGAACACGACATCACGTATGAACCCCGGAAAGCTATAAAAGCTCAAGCTTTGGCAGACTTCATCGCCGAAGTACCAAACACCGAGGAGGGACATTCATTTTCGGGCGAAGACGAGCCAGAATGGACGTTATATGTTGACGGGGCCTCAGGATCCGAACACCAGGGAGCTGGAGTGATTATCAGAGGCCCCGAAGGCCTAGAAGTAATGAAGGCCATCAAGTTCAGTTTCAACGCCACCAACAACATGGCCGAGTATGAGGCCCTCATAGCAGGATTACGCCTGGCCAGAAAAATTGGCGTGAGAAACTTGAAAGCCCATAGTGATTCCCAGCTGGTGGTCCGGCAAATGGCAGGGGACTATGGCGCGAAAGACCCGACCTTGGCGAAATACCATGAGTTGGTAACAAAGCTTATTCGGGAGTTCGACGTCATGAAAATCGAGAACGTACCCCGACGAGAAAATGCTGAGGCAGACTGTTTGGCGAAGTCCAAAACTTGCACCGAAGTGCTAAGCCACCCCAGCGTCGCGGTGTTAAGCATAGCGACCTCGGGGAAAGGATGGAAAGAACCAATCAAAACGTATCTCGCAACCAACACACTCCCTGAAGACCCCAGCGAAGCCGCAAAAGTGCGAAGGCGCTCCGGACGTTTCTTCTTAATTGGAGAAGAACTATATCGGCAAGGATATGCAAATCCACTACAAAGGTGTGTTAGTGAAGAGGATACTGAAATGATCCTCGAAGAAGTTCACGAAGGTGCCTGTGGTTCGCACATCGGAACCGACGCCCTGGCAGCAGTGATACTTCGCCAAGGATACTTCTGGCCTACCCTGAGAAAGGACGCCAAGCAGTTCGTCCGGAAATGTGGTAGTTGCCAGAGACATGCGAACATCCAAAGAACACCCTCAGAGTTCGTGACTTCGGCAGACTATCCTTGGCCCTTCGCAGTTTGGGGCATAGATCTCATTGGGCCACTCCCAACGGCGCCTGGAGGCGTAAAGTTTTGCGTAGTAGCAGTAGACTATTTCTCTAAGTGGGTCGAGGCAGAACCTCTGACAACTATCTCGGCAAAAGAAGTGCAGAAGTTCGTATGGAAAAACATCGTATGCAGATTTGGCATACCGAGGGTACTCGTAGCGGACAATGGATCCCAGTTCATAGACAAAGGATTCCAAGAGTTCATTAGCGACCTCGGGACAAAAATGCACTTCGCCCCAGTAGCTCACCCCCAAAGTAATGGGCAGGTGGAAGTATCTAACAGGACCATAAAAGACGGTCTGAAAAAGAGACTGGGAGAAGCAAAAGGGAAATGGCCAGGAGAACTCCAAAGCGTGTTATGGAGCTACCGAACAACACCCCGAAGAGCCACAGGGGAAACGCCTTTTTCACTGGTCTTCGGTACAGAGGCCATCATCCCTGTCGAAGTAGTACAACCGTCAATACGAGTCCAAGTGTTCGATGAAAAAGGAAATGACCTCGGTCTGAGAACCAAGCTCGACCTCGTCAGTGAACACAGAGAAGTAGCCGAGTTGAGAAGAAAAGCTTTCCAGCAAAGAGTGGCAGCAGCCATAAACCTACGCGCCAGGCCAAAAGGAATAAAGAAGGGAGACCTCGTTCTCCGAAAGGCTGAATTTGCACCCCGAAAGCCGTCCCACGGGGTACTTCGCGCAAATTGGGAAGGACCCTACCTGGTACTTGCCGAAGTACGAAAAGGAGTTTATAAGCTCGATGATGCCGAAGGCATAGAATTAAAAAATACTTGGCACTTAGAGGCCTTGAAAAAATTCTATGCCGAAAAAGTTCGGTGGGAAAGTTGTATTGCACAAGTTGCAAAAATTTGTCTAAGTAAAAAGTTCTGAAGAAGTACAAAACAAGAGTCTCACGAAAGCAATCGCCGACGAAAACAAAAGTAAGTTTTTCCGAAGCCTCTTGAGCGAATATGTTCGGGACAAAGGAAAGCAAGAGTTTGGTTTTCCGAAGTATCTTGAGCGAATATGTTCGGGACAAAGGAAAGCAAGAGTATGGTTTTCCGAAGTCTCTTGAGCGAATATGTTCGGGACAAAGGAAAGCAAAAGTATGGTTTTCCGAAGTCTCTTGAGCGAATTATGTTCGGGACAGAAGGAAACAAAGGAATCTGGCAAAAAATACTTAGCCAAATTTTTATCTATTGAGCCAAAGAGTGCTTACAGAGAAGAAAGTTGCTGAAAGACTACAAAAAAGAAGAAGAAAATGAAGGCAAAAGGCCCTAGTACTAAGGAACCTCGGCGTCTTGAAAACTGCCAGCCTCTGTGCTTTTGTCAGCAGCCTTCGGCGCCGGGAGAGAAGGAGGCAGTTTCAAGTGCTCGATCTTGGACCAAGTCCACCGAGGCTCCTTGGGGATGTTCATGCCTTCCAGGAAGGAGAGGTCAAAATCTGGGAACTTCTGCAGAATTTGGTGCCGAGCAAGACAGAAGCCGTCTTGAAAGCCCAACTTCGTCATATCATCGGACTCCCGCTTGTTGACCGCCAAATCCGCGTAATCCTTCTCCAAATCCTTGAACTTTCTCTTCAATGCCTTCATCTTCTTCTTCTCTTCTGAAGGCTTCTTCAGAGATGCGACCTCGGCTTCGAGCTTTGCCTTTTCCTCGAGCGTCTTTGCAAGGATTGCGTCACTTTCTGACTTATCCTTTTGAATCGTTTCTACGATCGAAGTTAGCTCCGCCATCCAAGAGCTGATGTCGGAAAGTTTCTGGGAGGTGCCTTTCTCCAGCTCCTCTTTCTCTTTTATGAACCCCACCCGAAGTTCAGCAATTTCCTTCTCTGAAGACTGCTTCAGCTGAGCATTGTCGGCAGCCAACGCCGAACACTGGGCCTTCGTCTTGGTGTAAAGGTCCTAGAGTGACGCCCTCCTTTCTGACTCTCGCGCCACCCGAACACGGAGCAACCCGGCATACCCCATCAGCTGCAAAAAAAGCAAACAAAGGGAAAATGATGCTAAGTAAAAAGCAAAGGCGAAATTGACACTGAGGAAACAGTGAAGCGTACCTGGGCGGCATGTTCAGTGAGTTTGGCGGCCAAAGAGTTGTCGCCTGGGTAAGCCGCCGTAAGGGCCTTGTAAGAGGCCTCAGTAAGCACCCCTTTGCACACCTGCCTGGCCATCTCGGGACAGTCCTCGGAGTACATATTCATGTCCTCCGTGAACGTCCAGAAGGGCTCCTTCGGAACTTTCCCTGCTGGGACTTTGGCATCCCGAAGGGCCCTCTTGCGGGCGTGTTCGCCAACCCAGTCAGGAGCGGCCACCTCCGCTGCACAACAAGGCAGAAAAATTGGTTAAGGCCAGAAAACCCTTAAGGATTTACAAAAGAAAAAAAAAGGTTCTTCGACAAAGTACAAACCTGCTGGCACCTCGGTAACGTCGTCGTCAAGAATCGACGTCGCCTCAGTAGAGATCCCCTTGCCTTTTATTTGGCGCCGTTCCTCGGCAGAAGGGGTCTCCTCCCCATCGCCCTCCAGAAGAGCATGCAAAGGCGTGGGGCTTTGAGGAAGGACGTCGGAAGAAGGGGCGTCGACAGAAGGAAGCTCGGGCAAAGGGGCAGCAGGGTCTTCGGGCTCCTCGCCTACCTCCTCCGGAATTTGCGGAAGAGAGGAAGGAGCAGCTTTCTTTGCCCGTTTGGAAGGAGGGCCGGCCGAAGTCTGCTTCCGCCTCCGAGAGGCGGCCTTCTTTGTCTGTTCGCCCCTCTCAGCCTGCCCGGTAAAAAGAGCCTTGTAGAAGGCAGCCGCGTCGTCGCCCATCTCTGAAAAAAGAAAATGAAGATCAGTGTAAGTCCAAGATGAAGTTATGAAGGGAAAAATGAGAAAGTAACTTACTCTCATAAAAAGACTCATAAGTCTCATTCCCCCGAAGGAGTTTCACGAGCCAGGAGTCCTTCCCCGAAGAAGCCGGTTTCGGCATGTTGAGGTCTGTCTCATGCTCCTTTACCACCTTGAGTTCCCGAAGGACCTCTTCGGTCATGAGCCTCCAGTTGATCGGAAAGGGGTAAAGGGCACGAGGAGAGACCTCGGCAGCCCAGTCAGAGACGGCCCGGATGCGCCTGTCGAAGTCCTCAAAGATAGGTGCTACGTCGGCGTCTAGCAGTATCTTCGGGTCAACGACATCCATCTTGAGCCTCCCCTGAGCCCACTTGGTCGGGACGTGCGACCAAGCCTCCGACTTCTTCAGGAAAAAGAATTTTTGTTGCCACCCTCGCCAGCTGTCTTTGGTGGCGAAGGTGAACGTATACTTTTTGCTCCCGGATCCCCGAGGTAGCATAAAGTAGAAGCCACCCTTCGGGACCACGAAGAGCTTGTAGTACTGAAGAAAAACTACAAAGTGAGGTTTTATTTTGAAAACGCCGCACATACAGAGGAAGGCGTTGAAATAGCAGTACGAGTTCAGTGGGAGTTGGTTAATGGCAATGCCATGGAAGTTGCAGAACGCGCTAACCATCTCCGGGGGGGGATACCGAAGTCCGACCTTCAGTTGGGCTCGGAAAACGGTGATTTCATCACTTCGGTTGGAAAAAGGAAATTGGTCAGGACGGGGCAACCTCGTCACAGAGTAAGAGGGTAAGAAAAACTTTTTCTTCCACTTCGCTAGTTTTGCCGGAGTAGTGCAGCAAGGGTGAGAAAGAAGAGGTTGCCAACTCTCGGGAACAGGCATGATGAAAATGAGTTCGGGAAAAACAACGAAAATGAGTTCGGGAAAAACAACGAAAACGAGTTCGGGAAAAACAAAGAAGAAGCTTTGAAAAAAGCAAAAGGACTAAAACCCACCAAAGGTCTTGCCGAAATCTGGATTTCTGGAAGCCGTCGTGAAAAGTGGGCGGAAAAACGCCTGAAAAAGGAGAACCGCCGCGGAAAATCGGGAGAGAATTAGAAGGCAGAAGAAAGCAAAAGCAGAAGCAAAAAGAGGGTTATGACAGGGCTGGTATATATAGGCCGAGAAGGCCAGGTGAACCGTCGTCATTAGTACCCCTCGGAAGGCGAAGCGTCGCCATAACTGCTAAATGCGCCTGAAAAGTCGCGCCTGCCGTACTCAGTGCATTCCCACCCAATAATAGTGTGCCATGTGTCGGTCATCGCGCAGCAAACGTGCCACGTGTCGTCCATCACGTCGAGCACGCCCTCTGACACCATTTGGTCTAGAGGCGCCGCCCTAGACTGACTCTGCTGGACACAGGATGCAACGCATGAGCAGACCTATAAAGGCAAAAAAGTAGGTTACCTCGAAGACACCAAAAGACAGTCTGTGACTTCGGGCAAAAGGTCTATCTTCGGTACAAGGTTATCCTATTTTCCCTCGCCACGAGGACACCAAGAGACAGCCTGTGACTTCGGGCAGAAGGTGTATCTTCGGCACAGGGACAGCCTATCTTCTCGCGCCTCGAGGACGCAAAAAGGGCTGCCCATCGCTTCAGGCAGAAGAAGGCGTCTTCGGCGCAGATATCACAACCACAGGACCCGAAAACCGATGAACCGAAGTTTCTCACTTCGGGGGGGGGGGAGGGGGGCCTGTGATAGCCAAAGGCTATTGCCTCCTCGGTAGTAACTCCCTGCCAGAATATTGGCCGAGGAGTCTGACGTCACCCAAGAGAGGATCTTTTTACTGACCTCGGAAGGTGCGAAGTCAAACACTATGAGCTCGAGACTTCGGTTAGCTCGTCAGGAATTCCGAGGATAACACCGTCTCCATCGAGGGGCCAAACTGACCGTCTTCGGGTAAGAAAGCCATCTCTCTGAAGCAAGGAAGAATCTCCCCGAAGGCAGAAGCCCCGAAGAGGATCTTCCCCGAACAAGAAACACCTGAACAAGGGAATCACCGGACTATGGGTATAAATCCCGAAGAAGGTGTTCATCAAAGGAACACCCAGAACTATGGGATAGATCCCGAAGGAGGTGCTCGCACCAAAAGACGGATGGAATCCGAAGAGGGTGCACGCACCAAAGGGCGACCTCGCCCAGGGGACCTCGGGAGTACGATATAAGCATTTAAGGAGCCTCTGACATGTCGCCCACAAGCCCTACACGTCACATCAGAACGGCAAACTGACACGCCGCACCCGCCCCAGTCTTGACACAACCTGTCCGGGTCTAGGGCTAAAGGAGGCTGCAAACGGCTGCCTGTCCCCTAGGTCCAAAAGTACAGATCAAATCCGACCGAACACGTGTCATGATCTGAACAGACCAGCTACTCCTATAAATACTAGGAAATGGGACTGGGCAAATGATGGGGCATTTTCCTCCCTCTGAGAAAACACAAAACAGGCAAGACACTTGATCCCTTAGTGTTCTTCCTCCACTTTCACTCAGAAAACTGACTTGGGCGTCGGAGGGTCCTCCCCGGAAAAGCAAACCGGGGACCTCCTAACCTATTCTTTGAGCTTTTCAGGCACACTCAGCTGGGAAACCAGAGCTCCAAGCGCTCGCCTCCTCAGGAAGTCTCCCCACCTGTCAACATGACAACAAACGAAGATGCCTCGGGGCATCAGAAAACCTTATGCAAAAACCAGGAATCAAAGTCTTATGGGCCATAAAACATGATCGTTTTAAAGAAAAAAGACAATTCATAATCTGGAAAAAAAAAGACATTTTGAAAGTACTAAAATCATTTTCATCTTCGTACAATCGAAGGTGAAGCTGGAAATGAATGGTGTTTGCATTTATTCTGGTGGCGCGTGCTCCAAAATATACTATTGCAGACTCCAATGATGAAGATAATGAAATTCTTTATGTTCTGCCGCCCTACTTATCTTTAGGGCTTCAGGTATATATATAATAGGGAAAAAGACACATTCAATTAGAAAATTTTGATCATTTTTCATTTAAGTTTTAAAATTTTATGAATTTTTATTTGAGTTTTAAAATTTTAAAACATGTGAACAGTTAGTTCCAAATGTTAGTCATCTGTTCTAGGATTAACTTTAAAAGTAATTGCTTCCATGTTTTACAAGTTTTAAGACATAAATAGAAATTAGCAAAAGTTTTGGCCTTACACATAAATGTTGCAAAAGATTCAGACTGAAAATGATATTTCCTCCTCCAACTTGAAAAATTTTTTTTAAAAGAATTTATTATAATTTTTAATTTTCATTTAAGTATTTTTTTTAATTTTTGAATTTTTTTCAAATTTACGAAAAAAGGTTAAAAGAATATGCTCTTCCAAGAAAAAAATAAAAATACTTTTCAAAGATCATAAAAGATGATTTGAAGTTTCAAAGAATAAAAGATATCTCAAAATAAATATTTTTTATCATTAAAAATTAATCTCCACCGAACTCATACAAAAATAAAAAATTTATTAATTAGTTTGAAAATTTTACAAAAAGATAAATAAGACAATAGTTTTCCCAAATTGAAGAAAAAAATATTAGTGAGACTTATTTTAACAAGAATCAATTGTATGCTAGATATGCTCTAGGCCAGGTGGTCGTTTACATTAATTTAAACAATGAAAAGAAGAAAATTTCCACCTCGAACATGCATAAATAGAAAAAAAAATGTTTCATTTTCTTTGAAAAAATTGAAAAACAATCAAATTTAAAAAGCATTTGAAAGAAAACAAAAGTGAGACAAATTGGTATTCGAGTTCTAAATTTTTTGCAACTTTTCTATTTAAGGACTAAAGTTTTGTAAATTTTTATTTAAGTCCTAAAATTTTGTGAATTTCTTTTTGAGTCCCAAAACTTGAAAACGTATAAATACTTAGTCCTAAAGTTAACCTCAAAATAGGTTGCTAACGGTTTAAGACTAATTGTTTATATATTTTGAAATTTTTAAGACTCAAATAAAAACTCGTGAAGTTTTAGGATTTTAATAGAAAAGTTATTAAAGTTTTAGGGCTAATATGTACTTTCTCCTATATATAATAAGGATAATTACTGTTATAGTTGATATTACTCCTTCGTCTCCTCTCTATTGAACTATTTGATTTGGTATGAGATTTAGAAAGTAAAGAAAATTTATATATTGTTGCCATATTTTTACTTAAATTTTTTACACATAATCCGAGAAAATTGAAAAAAGTAAATATTGAAGTGATAGTTTGAAGTATAGTATGGTAAAGTAATCTATTAAATATAAAAATATTACAAAGATTTATAACTATTTAAAATAAATTATGTTGTAATAGTATTAGGACAGTAGAAGTATAATTTTTGAAAATCTATACTTTCCATTGAAAATCTATATTTTTTACAAAGACTTTTAGAATCCTAACTTAAACTGTCGAATGACTGAATACAAGTAAATTCACTCTGCCCAATATTGATATTGCAATATTTACTATTTTGGCATTGCCAATTACTTTTTTCCATATCGTCAATTGACATTGTAAAAAATTTAATTATTTGTACAATCTCTGTTTAGTATTTACTAATTTTCTAGTTGACTCATAAAAACAACCAATGCTCTTCCAAAGAAATGCTACAAAAAAATAAGAATACAAACAGTCATGCTCTAATTTTCTCCAATTCAAACAAGAAAACAAGGGTCTGGTAAAAGCTTCCATTGAGGTCAGCCTCCTTCACCCAACCACACTCGCCTTTCACTCTCATGACGAACCCTAGCCCGCTTTTTCCCTATTTTTGATTTCCCTTATCTTCCCTAGTTAATTTGAGCCTTTAAAATTTGTTTCTTCTATTAATTTGGACCATTGGATCAAATTATCAACACTTGTTGCCCCTTTAACTTTTTTAAATATTCTTATCCTGTCCCAGCATTTTAAATCCTCTTTAGTCCCTCAGTTTCCATTAGTATTTCAAATAGGTCCCTGATTTTGACTTACCAACACGTGACTGTTGTTAAATTATTAAATTCTATTACCAACGGTCTAACGTATTGAAAATTATCAATGGTCTAACCATTGATAAACGAGCAGTTGAAAAATGTTCTTATTTTAGTAGGTTTTTTTTCCATATAGTTAATTGACATTGTTAATCTTTAATTTTTCCACTTTATAAATATAAAATTATACTCATTTCATCTGACATTTTTTGCATTATTTACAATTTTGGATCATCTCAAAATTTTGTAATATTTGCATCTTTGGTGAATTAATTTACCATATTGCCTCTGAAACCATCATTTTGATATCTATTTTTCTACCTTTCTTAATTTACTTGTAAAAAGTGAAGTGTGAAAGTGGAGATATAAAATTTTTTTAATCTTTCTTGTCTTCATACTAAACTTAAATATTTTAAACAACCTTAGATAGAGAGAATATTTTAATTAAATGTAAAAAAATACCATAAAACTTAAAATGAGTAGAGCATAATTACTAGACAATTTAAATATAGGATTTTATAAGAAAATATAAAAAATTGGGAAATATGCACATTAATGTCATTCCTCCTAGGTGTAATTATAGTATTAATATAAGTTCAAAGGTAACTATAAAATATCAACATGCTATAGGAAATAAGTTGTTATATTTACGTACAATAGCATATATATACTAAATTATTTCAAAAATTTTAATAAATTCTCTTTCGCAGTAAAAAAATTATTTTACCAAAAAAAATAAAAACACAAGATATACTAAATTAATTTTTCTTACTAAATGCTGTATTGTGGTGAGTTCTGTATATAATTTTGTGCTCGATTAACATTTGAAAATTATTAGCAAGAGAAATGTCGTACAAATTTAATTTTTTTTAATTATACGAGTCATTTACGTTATTATCTCTAATTATTTATCTTCCATTTCAAAATATTTAGTAGTAGAAAAAACTGTACGATTGTTTGTAACATATAACGGCTTCCATATCCCACTTCAGCAATTCCATCTCACCATCTTCGCAATTCAGAGAGTAGAATTCCGGGCAGAAAGAACTTAGTCGAAACTCCAATTTCTTCGGCCGTGCCTCTGAACCGGACCGGCCCGGGTTTAATAGTTAAGTAATAACATTTTAAGTAAAAAAAAAATTATGTGAGAGCAGGATAGCACACTCGAATATTTGACTCAATAGGCACTTCAAAGTGCACTAGGATTTGCTCCTGACTTGATGGTGAGGCCTCGAGCCTCTCCTAATGTAAAAAACTCATTTCTTATTTGGTTATCTAAAGAAAAAAAGTGATTACACATTTCTTTGTGTTTTCTTTTTCATGGAAAAAGGATTACATTTATATTTAATTTTTACTTTTTGGATTAACTATAATTTGCTCTTTAAAATTTAGGTGATATTACACTTTACCTCTTCTATTTTAAAAATATAAACTTTGCTCAACACTTTTAAAATTTTAATTTAAACTATACATTAGTTATCTTCTAATAATTTTAGTTTGAATACCAATTTTTTTAACAAGTAAAGGGCATTTTAAAATTTTTTTTTTCTATAAATATAAAATAACTTTTTATAGGGTAAAGTGTAAGATGTGAAGCAAAGTGTATATTTTTAAAATAGAACGAGAAAAAATAAGTATAATATCAGCTGGGTGCAAAATATAATTAACCTTTACTTTTTTTTCCATACAAGACCTCTGTTTAGAAATTTTGCAATATTTTTTTAAGAAAAAATAAGAGTGAGATTTTACAATTAGGGGAGCTAATTGGTGAGGCTCCCACTTCATAATTACTCATAGGCCCTCAGTAAGAGAGTAGTTTCCAAGGGGTGCACGTGGTGGTAAATCGGGGGGGATATCCTCCTCCTCCCTCTTGCTGCGAACGCACATAAAACCTAGAGGTCCCCAGACACAGACCCAGACCCAGAGGCGCAGGCAGAGCCCCAAGTACGAGTACAATCAAATCCCTGCAATTCTTTTCTTGCAGGGTATTATCATCTCACAAGTGAAAAAGCTCTAGCAAATTACGACTATTCTCCTTGAGCTTTTTTTAAGAATACGGTTTACTCATCACTACTTTGACTTACATTTTATCCCTTTAATGTGAGCACTTCTTTTATCATGCATATTTGTTAACTTCTAAATTTTAATTTCAATTGCACTATACTTGTGATAATAGTTTGCTGTTAATAAATAATTAAATTATCAATTTTTTCTGCGTAATTGTAAAACAATTTTTTGGGAGGTAATGTGTAAATTTTAAAGAGACTTAAAGCTTGCATCACCATGCATAGATATCTTATATGTAAATGCGAAGTGGGTGATATATTTAGGATTCTGCATTTGAATTTGTTGGTGAAAACTAACCATCCAAGAGAAACTAAAAAAAAGGGAAAATTTTCAGAACAACAAAACAAATATATATATATATATAATTGCATTCATTCATTCAATCTGAACCTTTTCTAATTCTTTCTTCATTCTCTCATTTCTTTATTTCCCATCCATATTATTCCTCCTTTCTGTGTGTCTTTGTTGTTGCAGGCTTGTTAATCATTAATTCCAAATACTCTGGCCATTCCTTTTGATCCAAGCAACCTTCCCTTTCTCTTCTCTCTTTTCTCCCAACCCCTTTTTATGAACATATCTCTGTCATTTTCCATTAGCTATATATCCCCCCTCTCGCCTTTTCTCTGCCTCTCTCAGACACATACCTATCTCACTTCACACACATCTCTCTTTCTAGTAATCCTTCTCTTTCATTTCTGAACTTCATCTCTCCCTCCCTCCGTCTCTCTTTCTCTCTATAGATCTGGTTCTGTTCTCCAACATGGACTCCCAACAGCAAGCAGCTGTGAACGAGGACAACAATGGCGGGTCAGGCAGTAACAACAGCAACAGAGGGAGCTTTATCTGCAGCAGCAGGCAAACTAGTACAAGATGGACACCAACAAGTGAGCAGATAAGAATCTTGAAGGAGCTTTATTACAACACTGGGCTTAGGTCTCCTAATGCAGACCAGATTCAGAAAATCTCTGCCAACCTCAGACAGTACGGCAAGATTGAGGGCAAAAATGTCTTTTACTGGTTCCAGAACCACAAGGCTCGTGAGAGGCAGAAGAAAAGATTCACTACCCCAGCAGCAACAGCAACCTCTGATCATCTCCCCATGCACAGACCAAACTCCTTCGTTCCAACCAACAACAAATTCTCCAACAATATTGCTCCTGGTCATGGACAGGGACATGGTTGGTACTATAAATGCTTCAGTTTCGGTCAAATATCCATTTTTAGAAAGAAAAAAAATTTATGGATCTTAATATTTGCAGGTCTCTCCTCTACATCAGCTGGCCAGATGGGTAACTATGGATCATATGCGTCTGCAGCCATGGAGAAGAGCTTTGGGGTAGGTGATATGGCAAAATATAGCGCTGGAAGGAAAAACGTTTCTGTCTTTGGGCATGGTCTCTTGAAAAAATTTTCTTTTTAAGTGAAAAATGGAAAAAAAATAAAAGCGAGAAATTTCTACAACCCAATCACCTTTTTTATTAAAACAAGTCTAGTTTTTTATGTTATTTTAATCAAGTACTGTTTATATGTATGTTTCTGGAAACAGGATTGCTCAATCTCAGCAAGCACAGTAGAGCAGAACAACTATGGGTATATTGGGATTGAGAACTATTCTTCCTGTTCCACTAACTTCTTCGACAAGAAAAGAGCCGTTGAAAAAGAACAGGAATATTATTATGATCAGGAACAAATAGAAGAAGAACCCAGAAATGGATGCCAGATAAGAAAAACCCTGGAACTTTTCCCGGTGCCCAATATCGAAGATGACATGAAAACGGCGGGGTTCTGCAACTTCAGACCCAGCAACTGGTTCGGATCTGCTGCGGATCTTGATCATGGCGATGGCGGTTCTCGTGCTTCTCTTGAGCTAACCCTCAATTCCTACGCAAGTTATTCCGGGTCAAATGATTCTCTCTGAAAATGCCATCTTTTGTTAGCTAATTAATTAGTTAATCATCCCACGTAACTTAGTACAGTTTATGTTTATGTGTCATTTTAGATGGCGATGATCACTAATTAGAAGATAATTATTTAAGGGTTTAGTAGCTAATTATTAACTAGTGATGTAACCACTTGACAAGTTGACATCTCTCGTTGGAAGAGCTAATTTAAAGGGTCTATAATTATCTCCTAATCTTGATGGTTTTCTTGCTTCCTGGTACTTTGTTGTTAAAGCAGATATATTTGGTTCGGAAGAATGGGTTTGATTCTCCAGAAACTAATGATGACCGTCTGACCATTACAGAAGGATGAATTAAAGAAAATAATTGATAAATAAAAAAAAATCTTCTAAAGCCCTAGTTTCTAGTTTCTAAGAAACCCTTGGAAAGTACGGTTAGCAGCCGAACTCACTATTTGAAAAAAAAAGCCTGAGGTTAGCAAACTATCCGGTGATAATACATATACAAGTTTGATAATACTTAGGCCAAATGGATTTAAAAGTTTTGCTAAATTAATTCGACTTATAAATGGTACATTTAATAATCGAAAGTTGTAACGCCACGATAAAAATCCTTTACAATTCAATCACAATTCACAGCTTAGTTTTAATTTTACATATTGTGTAACAGGTATACAGTACATAAGGATGTACTATATATAGAATTTCCTAAAATGGTTTATAAACGCAATTCGCACGGTCATCCAATTTATTTACTTATGTCCTTTTAGTGTTTGAGATCAATACATTCTAACCAATTCTAATTAATGATTTTTTTAATTTTCCAACTAATGACTCTAGATCAGTAGTTTAAAGTTCCCTGCAATGGATGAAAAGTGTTTTTTTTTTGTTGGATTTGTTCAACTCATGACTTATGTTTATTTGATTTTGATGATAACAAAATATGTATATGTGTTTCAAAGGTTTATTTAAATATTTATACTTTGGTCTCTCATTCATAAAGTCTTGATCTTTGGTAGAAAATTTGTTTTTCTAAGTATATTTCAAGTATTTTTAGTGATTCAAGCATTACTTATGAATGAAGAAATCTCCTTGGCAAAAATTTTGTTGAAGTTTGAAAGTCTGAAAGCAAGAAAAACCTGGAGTTACAGTTTCAATAGGATGAAAATATTTCAACGTGTTGAAGTTGGAGCAATTTTTTGAACCCGATAGCATTTTACTTCTGAATAAAAAAATCATTCAAGTAAAAATTTTTCAACTTGTTGAAACTAAAGCGATTTTTCTAACCCAAGAACATTTTCATTCTGGACAAAAATTTCATTCAAATGAAAACTTTTTAATTGGGTAAAACGTAGACTTCAGCCTGCGCGCGAGTTCCTACTTTGAAAATTCATTCTGAATTCATGCCACGTCAGATTTCCATGTGTGTTAGGCGCTGACAGCTCATTAATTAAAATTATAGCTGTTGGAGTTCAAACCTTAGATTTTGTTATCAAACTGAATTTTCAACTAAATGAAAATTTTTCACCTGAGTGAAACTGGGCAACAGTAACAATTTTTTGTCAAATTTGATAGCAATGTTCACCTAATTTCAAAAAGACTTTTCTGATCATTCCAACGGTCTTCAACATCTCTTTTGCATTCATTGGAGTATAAAAACATCAAGAATCACCGGTGAAAGATCTCTTGGAAACTAGAAAAGAGAATCCATAATCAAAGAGCTCAAACTTGATATTTTCCAAGAACGTGTGCTTCATTTGCTTATCTAGCCTTGAGAGGTTCCATTGTTCTTACCACCTTGTAACCATGAAATTACTGGGTTTATCTTGACTGGTTGAGTGATTTTCTTATAAAGGGAAGGGAGTTAGAAAGGTTCCTAGTTAGCCTTTGGCAAAACTAGTAAGAGGTTGAGGTAGAAGGAACTACCAAAGGGTTGTGTGCCCTTATATGCTATTGTGTATTATTGTGTTTTATAGTGGAGAAGAAAACTCTCAAGTGGTAAACTTGAAGAGAGGAGTAGGCTTTTAAGAGGAGATATCGAATCTCTATAAAAATTCTCTTGCGCAAACTTCTTTCTCTCTATATACTTGAGCTTTGGTTGGTGTTTTATGCTACCTATTTTGGTTGAATTTGTTTGTTTTCAAAAATAATTCAAAGGTAGCTTTCAAAGCAAAATTTAGGTGGATTGTGGTAGTTATTTTCTGGTTAGAATAGGATTAATTATTGTTCCTTAAATTAAATTTGAGTTTAAGGGTTTAATAACCCATTTTTTTTGCTTTGAAACTCAACCAATTCAACCCCCCATCTTGGTTGCACTTGGGACAATAATTGGTATTAGAGCTAGTGGCTATATTTTGATAAAATCTAGTGATTTTTAAGCTTAAAGATCCATGGCAACCACTAGTATGCATCTTGAGGGGCGAAATCCATCTAGGCCACCTTTGTTTGACTCTACAAACTTTAATTGGTGGAAAACTAGAATGAAAATTCATATCCAAGCTATTGATCATGCTCTTTGGAGATGGTCCTAGGATACCTATAAAAATAGTTGATGAAAACCAAGTACCAAAAGATCGAACAAAATATGAATCGGAGGATGATCTTATGTGCATTATGAATGCAAGGGCAATGAATATCATATATTGTGCACTAACCCCTGATGTATTCAATTTGGTTTCTTCTTGTGAAAATGCTAGGGATATATGGAACAAGCTATTGGTGACTTATGAAGGAATCACACAGGTAAAGGACACCAA
This sequence comes from Aquilaria sinensis, assembly GCA_005392925.1. NCBI lineage: Eukaryota > Viridiplantae > Streptophyta > Magnoliopsida > Malvales > Thymelaeaceae > Aquilaria > Aquilaria sinensis. The sequence goes on along the minus strand of SMDT01000562.1, from coordinate 92,604 downwards.
GATGCACATGTTTGTAAGGGCATATGAGTTGTTTACCATGGAGCCAAATGAAAGCATTCAAAAAATGTTTAGAAGGTTTAATGAGATTCTCACACCACTCAAGTTGCTTGGGAAGGAGTATACAAATGAGTAGTTTGTGAGGAAGATCTTGTAGAGCTTACCTCCATCATGGAAAAGTATAGTTGAAGCCATCAATGAAAGAGGAAGCATTAAAATAATGCATGTGGATGAGCTCTTTGGAAAGTTGTTGACCTATGAGATGAAGGAACAAGTTGAGGAAAGATACATCAAAAAGCATAAATCAATAGCTCTGAAGACTCAAGAGGACCACACATCATCAAGTGAATATGGAGAATTAATGCGGCTCTCTTGGCAAGAAAATTTAATAAGACGTTCAAGAAGTCAAGAATAAAAAATTTTAAAAAATGGAAGCATGACATCTTCAATTTGAATGTCCATTAAAGAAGAAGAAGAAACCCAACGAGCATAAGAAATTCTCCAAGAAAAGGAGTGGAAAAGCTATGGCGGCTTGGAGTGCAAGTGACTCATCCTCAAGTGAAGGCTCATCTTCATCCAATAGCACAAGTGATCAAGCAAATCTTTGCTTGATGATAGATGATGATGTAGCCTCCTCATTAAGCCAAAGTCACTCCAACCTATGTTTTATGGAAAAAGAGGAAGATAAGGTAAACAACTATTCAAGTGCTTCATCTAACTCATACATTTCTATAGGTAGTGAGTATTTAGAGTTGTAAAATGCTTTTAATGCTCTTTACAAGGATTCTCAAAAGCTTGCTAAACAAGTAGATGAATTAAAAGCCTTGAATGCATCCTTAACTAAAGAAAGAAATGAGCTAAAAAGGGGAAACTTTGATCTCACACAATCTTTGTTTAGATTTGTCAAGGGAAAAAAAACTTAACTTGCTACTTGGAGCTTAAAAGGGTGTTTATGATAAGGCCGAAATAGGTTACAATCCTTTAGTTAAAGAAAAGAAATTTTGGAATAGATTTATTGGTGCATTATCTACTATGTATAGCCCATTCATAACTTGTCATGCATGTGGTAGAAAGGATCATTATGCATATGATTGCATAACCAAGAAACCAAATACACAAATTGGCTATAAGATGATTTAGGTTCCCAAGGGAACTAAAGTTGTGACTAACATTGAAGGACCCATGAAAATTTGGATTCCAAAATCCAACAAGTGATTATTCATTTGTAGGGGGCAAGAAAAAGACTTGGTACTTGGATAGTAGATGCTCAAGACATATGACTGGTGAGAAGTCTCATTTCATAAACCTCAAGTCAAAAGAAGGAGGAACCGTCTCATTTGGAGATAATAGCAAAGGTACCATCATTGGTATAGGTTAAAGCAAGCTTCTAGAGCTTGGTATGATAGGTTGAGCAAATTCTTGATTGATCAAGGGTTTGTTAGAGGTGAGGCTGATACTACATTTTTTATTAAGCATTCCAAGGATAATATATTAATTGTACAAATATATGTGGATGATATTATATTTGGTGCTATTAATGAGTTTTGTGTGAAGAGTTTTCTAAGTTAATGCAAGGTGAGTTTGAGACGAGCATGATGAGTGAGCTCACCTTCTTCCTTGGACTTCAAATCAAAAAAACAAAGGAAGACATTTTCATCAACCAAACTAAGTACACAAGAGAGCAACTCAAGAGGTTTGACTACTCAAATGCAAAGCCTAGTGTCATATCAATGAATGTCACAACTAAGCTTGATGATGATGAAAATGGTAAGCCCATTGATCAAAAACTCTACAGGAGCATGATAGGTTCTTTGCTTTATTTGACTGCTAATAAACTGGATATATTGTTTAGTGTTTGTTTGTGTGCTCGTTTTCAATCATGTCCTAAGGAATCACATTTGAAAGTTAGAAAAAAGATTTTTAGATATTTGGTTGATATACCAAACTTAGGATTATGGTACTCTAGAGACACCAGTTTTATCCACCGCAAAGGCTGAATATATCGCAGTTGGGAGTTGTGTAGCTCAAATATTGTGGATAAACCAATAATTGAAAGATTATGGGTTTAGTTTAAAAAAACACCCATTAAATGTGACAATATAAGTGCCATAAGTCTAGCTAAAAATCTGGTTTTCCATTCTAGAGCAAAGCATATAGAAGTTAAGCATCATTTTATTAGAGATCATGTGCATGCTGGTGATATTGTTCTTGAATTTATTGATACTCAACATCAATTGGCTAATATATTTACAAAACCCTTGTATGAAGAAAGGTTTACATTTATTAGAAGGGAATTAGGAATGAGCAGCCTAAGGTAACTTATTTTATTCCAAAAAAATGGAATTACATTATCATGAAAAGTTCAATTTCATGTTTTTATAATTCAAACATTCATATATTGAAGTGTGCCATTCATTGTTTTAAGCCTTGTTGCTACTTTTTTTGGTTTTAAAAGTGTTTCTCACAAGTTTTAACAATGTTCGAATCTGTCTTTTAAATTCACTCGAGTTAAAATTTTTCATTCGGGTGTTTTCAAAATTTTGTCTTCCAAGATTTTGCTCCTAGGTTTTTTGTCTATTTGTTTCACCTGGGTGTTTATTTTTCAATCGAGTGTTTTGTTTAAAAAAAAACAAAAACAAAAACAAAACAAAAACACACACACAAATGATGGAAGCTGTTCGTTTTTTCTTAATCCTATTGAAAAGTCAAACTTTGCTCCATAATAGCATTTTGTCTTCACCCCCTGCTCATTCGACCTGGTTTCGCTCCTTCCCTTGTACTCGTTGTTAGTGTTGTGCCCAAAAGCCAATCATGAAATAATTATATTTTTGCACATTGAGCAATGATATTTTATTAAGACGTTAATCCAACAACTATGTTTATTGTTTTGTTTCTGCGTAACGTAATAAACATAATTGTAACCTTAGAATAATGATATTCTCAAATGTCCCTAGTCTAGTTTTATTGTGGAACAGGTTACGATAATACATAACGACTAGCATATGTGGAGACTAATATGAGATATGTAGTCTACATATGGGTACAAGTTAGAAAACTTGTGTAATAGACCGACCCATCATGAGAACACTACATGGATCATTATATGAGTATCAAAAGTGATTCTCATAGTGATCATGGTATATGTAATCCTTTCACCTAAGGTCATCAAGGTCCCTTACATGTAAGTCACATACTTTGATACTTCCTTTTGTTGCTCGTAACTAAGTGAACTTGAAGGAGGTCGTTGGGTATGTCAAATATCATGCGGAGGGATTTGTATGATCAAGATGGGATTTGTCCCTCCTATGTAATGGGAGTGATATCTTCGGGCCCCTTGATAGAGTGAGACTTAGAAAATGCATGATCATGCTTGGATGAGTTGATATACGATGTCAATGGCATCAATTTAAGTTAGTATACTTGGTAATCAAGAAACCAAAGATTGGGCTATACGAGAGTGACACATTCCATGTCTCGTGCCTAGTCTTGATATCTTGGACAAAGGGACAATGACATATATGGGTAATGATCATAAAGGTTTAATCGAATCACCGACAATCTTGTCACTTGGGCAGCAATGATGTGTTCCTAGACACCGTTCATTACTTATGATCATAAATGTGATTTATGATCATTGCCAACGTGGTAAGAGCCTATTGGGTCACACACATAGAGCTGTTTGGATTATTAGAGTGCATGGGCTAATTACTTGGGTTATGGTTTCATGATAATTTTGTGTTAATAATTGGCCTAAAAGTTGAGCCATTATTAAGCCCGAAATTAAAGCCTAATTGGATTAGGGCTTTGAAACCCACTAGGTCTGGAAGTTGAGTCTTACTATAAATACAAATTTTAATGAGAAATTTGCAGCCTTGCCTTAGCTTCCCAAAAAAGACAGCTGCACTCTTCTCTTGCTATTCCTTGGAGGACACAAGCTAGCACTGCAAATGCAAGAGAAACGCATCTGCCAGAATGTGGTGGTAGCATGGTGATCCCGAGAAGCTCGTGTGGATACCGTAGAGAGCTTAAACACCTCAATTATTCAGGTTTTGTGATTCGACTCTACAGTTGGGTGAGAGATCTTAACCAAAATTAGCTGTAAAAATTTTCAAACACCCTGTTTACCCTATTTCACTTGGATGTTGGAGGCTTTCGGTTAAATTCTACTACGCTTGTTTGGCTTCCGAAACCCTACACTCGTAACTGTTAGTGTTGTGCCCAAAAGGCCAATCATGAGATGATTGTATTTTTGCACATTGAGTCATGATATTTTATTTAGGCATTAATCCAGCAATTTTGTTTGTTGTTTTGTTTATGCGTAACGTAATAAACATAATTGTAAGTCCCTAGTCTAGTATTATTGTGGAGCGGGTTGTAATAATACATAATGACTAGCATATGTGGAGACTAATATGAGATATGTAGTCTACATATGGGTACAAGTTGGAGAACTTGTGTACTGGACCGACCCACCATGAGAACACTTCATGGATCGTTATATGAGTGTCATAAGTGATTCTCATAGTGATCATGGTATATGTAGTCCTTCGACCTAAGATCATCAAGGTTCCCTACATGTGAGTCACATACTTTGATACTTTCCTTTGTTGCTCATAACTGAGTGAACTTGAAGGAGGTCATTGGGTATGTCACATATCATGCGGAGGGATTTGTATGATCAAGATGGGATTTGTCCCTCCTATGTAACGGGAGTGATATCTTCAGGCCCCTTGATAGAGTGAGACTTAGAAAATGCATGGCCATGCTCCGATGAGTTGATATACGATATCAAAGTCATCAGTTTAAGTTGGTCTACTCAGTAATCAAGAAACCAAAGATTGGGCTATACGAGAGTGACACATTCCATGTCTCGTGCTTAGTCTTGATATCTTGGACAAAGGGACAATGACATATATCGGTGATGATCATAAAGGTTTAGTCGATTCACCGACAATCTTGTCACTTGGATAGCAATGATGTGTTGCTAGACACCGCTCATTGCTTATGATCATAAATGTGATTTATGATCATTGCCAACATGGCAAGAGCCTATTGGGTCACACACATAGAGCTATTTGGATCATTAGAGTGCATGGGCTAATTATTTGGGTTATAGTTTCACTTTAATTTCGTATTAATAATGGGCCAAGGAGTTGAGCCACTATTAAGCCCGAAATTAAATCCTAATTGGATTAGGGTTTTGAAACCCATTAGGCCTGGAAGTTGAGTCTCACTATAAATACAACTTTTAAGTGAGAAATTCGTAGGTCTCCTTGCCCTAGCCTCCCAAAAGGACAGCCGCACTCTTCTCTTGCAATTCCTTGGAGGACGCAAGCTCGCACTGCGAGCGCAAGAGAAACACATCTGCCGGGACGTGGTGGAAGCGTGGTGATCCCGAGATGCTCGTGTGGATACCATAGAGAGCCTGAACACGTCAACTATTCAGGTTTTGTGATTCGACTCTACATTGAGTGAGAGATCTCAACCGAAAATTAGGTATGAAATTTTCGAACACCCGATTTACCCCGTTTCACTTGGATCCTGGAGGGTTTCAGTTAAATTCCGCTGCGTTGTTTAGCTCCCGAAACCTAACAGTAACTCACCACTCTACGCCTACCCAGCTGCTCCTCTCTCGTCGTTGACACCACCCTGATCAGTTCAACCAGCGCTTTGTTTCCAGGTAACCATTGTCCCAGTGAAACCCTAGCCTCTAAATTTCCGGTTGTGCACCACCATCAAATCTGGACTCATCCTCTATGATTCTTTGTTTTATCTCCCATGGCACCACGAACTCAAGGTGGGGGCGTACCAAAATGAAGGCGAGACGCGATCGACAAGGGAGGCTCTACTTGCGAACAAGGCAAGCGCCACGAAGAAGAAATGTCTAACAGCCTAACCATCGCCTTCTCCACCGCCCTCCTCCTTTTCTGAAGATGAAATTGAGGTAATGGACACTCTTTCGATGAATGTGGCTCCTGTTACTGAAGAATCTCATAAATTTAAGAAATTATGCAAAAATCGTGTTGTCTCTGTTGAAGAATTGAGGAAAGAAAAGTTTGCTAAAGTGGTTCTTTGGGTTGGATTTTTCAAGATAGGCTCTTTTATTAGTCAAAAACCTAGAGGTTCAGAAGCTCAAATTAATGAATTCTACAGAAATTTAAAGGTGGATGAAAAATTCCTCACTTTTATGAGCCAAGTAAATGGCATTAGTATCTTTGAGTCTAAGGACTTTATCTATGCTTTAATTGGTGCTAAATTAGACTTTGAAAAGAGTTTCAAGGTTGAACATAAGCACATTTTGAATCATTTCTCTCTGGGGTTGGTTAAGGATTGTTCTCAGTTGCCTAGTCGAGCTTCTCCTAGCTTGCCAGAGTCTCATTTTCAAGTCTTGCATTGGATTATTGCTGATATTTTGGTGCATAGGGAGGGTGCCAATAATGTCACTTATCAAGACGCATGCCTTATGTACAAGACATCTAAGCAGAACAATGTGGATTTTGGTGCTAGAGTCGTGTACCAAATGAAAAAGGCAGCTACCACCAAGGCAACCCCTTTGCCCTATCTTACACATATCACTCGACTTCTTAAAGCCCATGGGGTAGCTTGCACATCGGCAGAAATCCCATTGGATAGTCGTGCTTCCCTTGTTGATCCTACTAATTTGAAATTGGGAGGTCTAAAGTTTGATGAGGGAGTTGGCTGGACTAACAATGAGACTACTTATAATAAGTGCCTTTAGAGAACAATTAGAGAAGTAAATAGAAAGTGTGGAGTTGCAGAAGCTACTGTGGAAAGTGATGAGAGTGTTGATGAGGCTGACAGACGTGCGCCTACTGAGTTAGAGATACTCACTCATGAATTAGCCAAAACCAATGCCTGGCTTGATTCCTTGGAAAAATCTCAAGATGAAATTCTTGCCAAAGTTGGGAAGCTTGATGACATCCACTCTCTCCTTCTCCAACTTGTTTCTCATCAAGGCAAAGAGTCTGAGGCTATAATTGCTGACCCTCCAACTTCTTCCAAGGCCAACACTTCGGCGGATCCAGCTTCTGAAGCTCTTACAGCTGCTGCCCCTGTTGTTTCAACTAAGGGTGGAAACAAGCCAAGCCGAGCTCGAACAACCCTAGGTTAAAAGCTCGGCTTGTTTAGAATTGGCTCGGCTCGAGTTCGAGGAGCTCGAAAAAATGGGCTCGAAGCTTGGATCAAAAAATTTTGAATTTGGCTCGATAAGCTTGAAGCTCGAATCGAAAAATTTTGAATTTGGCTCGATAAACTTGAAGCTCGAATCAAGCTCAATTTGGGAAACATGTTAAAGTTTTCATAACAAACAAAAACCAAAAAAAGATAATACAACTTAATAATTTAGTCCAATTGAACATAAAGTTAACTAAGCATAATCCAAGTTCAACAATCGATAAACAAGGAAGTTTATGAATCATTCAAAATAACAAGTCAATTCAAAGTTTTCAAGTTCATTCCAAGACAGTAAATCTTAGCCCTCATCATTTCTTGTCCAGCCAGCAATAGCATATGAATCTCCTTCATGTTAAGTGAATCTTGTCCAGCAATAATTGTTTGAGCACAAATTAAGAGACATCACAATGAATACCATGTTTCCAGCATAAATTGTGATTCATGTACCAAAAAAAATTTTGTACATTATTTCTATAAATCTTGTACATTAAAAAAAAATAAGGAATCAAGATAGAAGATGGAATTTTTACAAAAAAATAGTACATTATTTCCACTGTCCAATTCTCTTTTAGTTACATAAAACACATTAAAAAAAAGGAATAAAAGAAAATAAGAAATATAAGCACTACATGAATATAAAAGATGGAATCAAGTTTTTTTAGCTGAAAACTTGTCATTTTGATATTACATCCATAGGAATCAATCCTCCATACATATCACACAGGAGTATATATTAAAAGTCTTAAAAATAAAAATAAAAGATGGCAACTCCAGCTGCCGGGTTTTATACTTATTGATAAAGAAACGTAACAATGGGTTTATGGAGGCATATGTACTCCTAAAAACAAATACACAAGCAATCAAATCTGAAAGCTATTGTGTACCTTAGCACTTCATGGTAGAACAAAATATGGTATGATGAAATTAGTTCACTCTCGTAGTTAACCAATAATTTCAGTAGATTTGGAAGAAACATAAAACAATTGTATGCCACATCTGCTCCTAGAGCTGAATATTTTCCTAGAAACCAATATATCAAAGTAAAGCAAACTAGTGATACTTGATGTGCCAGATTGTACAGAGATGACTATAAAGAGGGTTCACCAATTCAACAGCCTCCCTGACAGCTAAATATTCCAACACTAAACATCAATAATCGACAAACCAAAGTTGCACACTACACTTAATTTTTTTTCCACAACAGGAGCATATATTTTTGGAAAAAGTACCTACAAAATTCCTTCCTCCATCCAAAAGTCCGCCCAAAACCTAGTGCACCTACCATTTCCAATCAAACGCAAAAAAATTTTTAGTCAACACCACCTCAATATGGCATTAGAACATGGGTAAATACTAAAAAGTCACTTCTCAGATATCACTTACATAATAGCCAACTTCGCATTTCAGATTGGTAGATTGATTACAACTGGTTGTTTCATCCCCTGAAAAAATTATAAAGTTATAAGAAACTCAAACAACATAATTGTCAAAAATTGTTGTTGATTTTCTTCTTTACACTATGGAGGTTTCTAAGCCAATCCCCTCCACAAAGTAATGCTTGCATGGTCTCAATTGAAAATGATGCATGATATGAGTCAATCACTAGACTTCTAGCACTAAAAGACGCCTCAGAAGCTACCGTAGTTATTGGTATTGCCAATATATCACATGCCATCTTAGACAAAACTCGATATTTGCTTGCATTCCCCTTCCATCACTTCAACACATTAAATGAATCATCCGACCCTTCAGCACAAATATGACATCTATCTAAAAAATAGAAGTCCAGATCAATATTTTGTTGCTCCTTTATCCCCAACTGCTTCACATATTTTTTGATTTCCCTAAAGCCCGACCTTGAAGAAACAAAAGTCATAGAAGATTGAGAAGAAGTAGCTGGTTCATGTCCTTGATCATTCCCCTTATGCATTTCTGCATACTCAGTATAAAGCTCATATAAAACATTCTTCAGCTTTTCAATGTTAGCTTGTGCTTTTACTTAAGAGTATATTTTAGGAAAACAATAGTCCATGGCCCTCATCTTCACTCTTGGGTCCAAAATGGCAGCAATAGCCATTAGTATATTACACTTTCCCCAATATTTGTCAAATTCCTTCTTCATCTGGGTAACCATTTCCTTTACAAAGCTATTCTCATCATTTGCCCGAGCATCCAAGAGTTGTTTCACTTTATAAATTTCACAAAGAAACAAGTTTGATGTTGGATAGTCACTTCCAGACATGATATTTGTGACATTGGAGAAAACCTCCAAGGTTTCCAAAATGATCTCAATCCTATCCCATCATCTTTTGTTGGGCAAGAACAATAATGAGGTTCCTTCCGTTGGAATTTTGGGAACACATATATGAACTTTTAAGCATAAGCCAACATTTCATATGTTGAATTCCAACGAATTTTGGAATCAAGAATAAGCTTATGAACTGGTAGTTGTAATTGTTGAATAATTTCAGAAAAGGTGTTCAACCTTGCTTCATTATGATTAATGAAAGAAATACTATCCCTCACATCTTGAATGACAAATTTTATCTCAGCCAAACCATCTTGGACAATCAGATTAAGAATATGTGCGTAACATTGCACATGAAACAATTTCCCACCACACAACAACTTCTTATTTACTTTAAAATTTTCCTTCAAATTTTTTATGGCAGAATCATTTGTTAAAGCATTATCAACTGAAATAGTATAAACTTTGTTTTCAATACCCCACTCGTTCAAACATTTGAAAATTCCATTTGAAATGGCATCACCTATATATGGAGGAGGAATATGAATAACATTCAACATCCATTTATTCAACTTCCACTCAAAGTCGACAAAATGGGCAGTGATAACCATATACCTGATTTTTTGGTTATTTGACTTCCATAAGTTTGTTGTCAAACTAATTTTTGAAACTTTCCTTAGCATGGCCTTCACCTTTTTCTTTTCATGCTTATATATCTTCATGCAATCACTTTTCAAAGTAACATGGGCAATTTTTTCAAATTGGGGGATTGCAACTTTCATCATAAAGTTAAACCCTTCCACATCTACAACTGAGAATGGATGCTCATGCATCAACACCAATGAAAAATGGCTTTCCTCATCTTGATGGGATCATATTTTCTGTCTACTATAGCTAAGGCAAGGGCCAGAAGGTTAACACTAACCTTTTTATCATTGGGTTGAAAATTACGAAGCCCTTGCTTCTTCAGATGAAGCTTCTTTTTAATACAACAACTCATATGGCGGCCAAGATGTGATGTGGTTCCACTCTTCTACCAAGAATAAGTTAAACCACAAAAATTGCATTTGACTGACTTCAACCCTTTCGCATCTGTAGCTTTTGTAAATGCTATCCAAATTTTGGATCTCACAGCCCTTTTTCTTTTTATCAAGTTATTACCTTGCTGGTCATTTCCATCAATACCTGCTTCTTCTTCAGGAATATTAGTCATTTCCTCTATACGAGATTGATTAGTATCTATTGTTGTATCAATGTCATCAATATCTTGCATAAAAGTTAATGAGTTTGACTCTTCAACAGATGGATACTGACTAGCTGAAGATGACATCTTGGGCTACTAAATTGAACTGCTGCAAGTTGCAATAAGATAAGACTCAAATTCAACAAAACAAGAGATAAGAGAACAACAACCAAATTCCAACTGAATCCATTTATGCACTCCAAGACGAAACAAGCAAATTTTGAATGGGTAATGAGATAAGATAACAACAACAGCCACTAGAGGTATTCATGTAAAACATACATATAAGAACAAATGATCATCTTCCCAAATCCATTAGAGGTAGAAAGGTATATGGTTAATCATTATAAGCACTCTCATGCACATGAGCACAAAAAAATACCAACACTTTTGATTATGACAACATTTTGCTGCCATTGAGAACTAATTAATGTACAAATAGCAAAAGGCAATAGCATGAAAAAAGAGAAGGAAAACAAAACTAATCAATGTTAAAAACCATTTACATATAATTGAAAGCCTATGACTTCTCCTACTGAACCATAATTTTTCTGATCCAAAAACAGAAATGAAGATTAAAAATTACCAACTCATAAAGATGCAAGCACTGATATTGTAAGTCAGAACACAAGCTATGAAAGAACTCTACAGAAATTAAAATGCATACCTTTAACACTGATGTTCTATGCTGGAACATACAGGCGACTGTAATAAGGACACATACCTTTTACAAGGACCCCAGCTGTTCAAGTATTTTTCCACTTAGCTGATCACAATAGAGCTGTAGAACAAACACAAAAAAGTTACTGAGTTTTGTTTATTTAATGTTACTAATTGGTGTGGCAAAGCGAAAAAAAATTTCATACCTTTTAGTTTTAGTAGAATGACACTTAAAGACAAAAAACAAGAACTAGACAAAAGCTCTAGAACTATAGAAAGCAATGATTAAAAGATGCTGGGTTGGTGAATAACTAAATTGTTGATTTCCAAGCTTCCAGTAGGTGCTCAAAATGGTTAATCACCGATTTATAGCAGGGGCTAGAACGAAAAGGTGATGGGTTGTGTTTGTAGCCGAACAAAGAGGGGCTCGAATGGTTAATCACCAATTTATAGTAGGAGCTCGAACGTCGGTGTTTATGAATATGGCTGCCGGCCGGTAGGAGCAATGGTGTTGGCCCTGGTGAGTGGGTGTGCAAGGTGCAACGATGGGCTGGGGCTAGCCGTTGGGATAAAGGTTCACTGGAATGTCGAGATTCTGACACGAAAAGGCAGGGCGCTGTAGGGCAGGGTTCACCGGAATGTCAGGATTGAGAAGTGAAGGGCAAAGCCGCACAAGAACAGTTGAAGCTTGAAGAGATCATATTTGGTTTGGTCCGGTGGCGTGTGTGCTTCGTGTAGGACTTTTAGGAATTAGGTAATAGGATTAGGGGCTAAGTAAATTATATTATATTATTTTTTTATTAGGCTCGTTAGGCTCGATAAGTATTCGAGCCGAACACTGTCCAACTCGAAGTCGGCTCAAAAACAAAAAAAATCGAGCTTGAGCCCGAACCGTTTGATAAGCGGCTTGGCTTGTTTCTACCCTAGTTCCAATGCCCAGACCCTGCCTTGCCATCATTCCCCTTCTCTTGAGACCTTCCTTTCCTATCCCCCATTAGTTTTTCTTAGGTTCGAGTTTTCAAAACTTGTTCTTAATGTGGCACAAGCAACATTTTGAACTTCGTTTAGACTTAGGTTGCCCATTTAGCTCTATGACTTTTGTTCATGTGGATTTGTTCCACATGACTATTATGCCTTGTTATGGATGCTGATGTGCTTATGTGACTATTATGACTTCATTATTCTCTTTGTTCCACATGACTTCATGCTTATAACTATTATTCACTCTTCTTGATTATGACAAAAGGGGGGAAAAATTAGCGGTTCATTAGCTTAATGTTTTTGTTGATTATTTGTTCTTATTGATTCAAGATTATATATGCAAGAAGTGAGGGGGAGTGGTATTGTTATGTTGTTTTTTAATGTTGGAGTATGGGGGAGCATACATAATTAAAAATTGTAGAAGTGGTTGGTATTATATCTGTTTAGTATTGAGTTTTATGTGAATATCTTGTGGCTGTTTTACATCCTTGAACAGGGAGTTTTGTTCATTTTTTAGGGGTGATTATGTTAGATTTTTTTTTTCAAAATTCTTATTTTTAATCTTTTCCAATGTTTTCTCAAAAGTTTTGTCATCACCAAAAAGGCCGAGATTGTTGGATTTGTTTCACTCATGGTTTATATTTATTTGATTTTGATGATAACAAAAGATATTTTTTTATGTGTTTCAAGGCTTTATTTAAAGATTTATACTTTGGTCTCTCATTCATAAAGTCTTGATCTTTTGTAGAAAAATTGTTTTCTCAAGTATATTTCAAGTATTTTTGGTGATCCAAGCATTACTTGTGAATGAAGAAATCTCCTTGGCAAAAAATTTGTTGAAGTTTGGAAGTCTAGGAGCAAGAAAAAGCTGGAGTTACAGTTTCAACAGGGTGAAAATATTTCAACGTGTTGAAACTGGAGCAATTTTTCGAACCTAAGAGCATTTTACTTCTAGACAAGAAAATCATTCGAGTGAAAAATTTTCAACGTGTTGAAACTGAAACAATTTTTTCAACCAGAGAACATTTTCATTCTGGACAAAAATTTCATTCAAATGAAAACTTTTCAACTGGGTGAAACGTGGACTCTAGGCCTACGTGCATGTTCCCGGTTTGAAAATTATTTGAAAATTCATTCTAAATTCATACCACGTTAGATTCTACGTGTGTTAGGCACTAACAGCTCATTAATTAAAAATATAGCCGTTGGAGATCAAACATTGGATTTCGTTATCAGACTGAATTTTCAACTGAGTGAAAGTTTTTTACCTGGGTGAAACTAGGCGACAGAAGCGATTTTTTGTCAAATTTGATATCAGCGTTCACCAGATTTTAAGGAGACTTTTCTGATCATTCCAAAGGTCTTCAACGTCTCTTTTGCATCAATTAGAGTATAAAAACATCAAGAATCACCAGTGAAAGATCTCTTGGAAACTAGAAAAAAGCATCAATCATCAAAGAGCTCAAACTTGATATTTTTCAAGAACTTGTGCTTTCATTTGCTTATCTAGCCTTGAGATTGTTACCACCTCACAAAAATGGGAGAATTACAAGTGTGTCATAATGGCTAAAAACCATTATATTGTGTAATTCTCATCATAATGATTGAAGTGTAGGGGTAAAAGGCATGATCAATACCTTCTTAAAAGTGTTCCAAGTTGGTAACTTGGCCCCCAAGAAAAGCCTTAAGGATTACTTGTTTGTCAAAAAACCTATGGACTTTTTTGTAAGGTTTTGGAAATTCGGGTACTCAAGTGTAAAACTTCCACAAAATAGATTTGGAGAGTTATGGGAAGGATATGAATGGTATGAAAGTGCTATTGGAGGACCAAATTGCTTAGAGGAGACAAGTGTGGACAGAAGAAACACAAAAAGGTTTCAAGGACTTAAGTGTCCTATTGTGTGCCTTTGGTTGTCCATGCTTATGAATTAAGTCAAGTGGAAGTTTTGTGGGGTTATCCCACATAACGAGGGTTGCTATGGTATGGGATAAGGAGGTTAAATGTTGGCCAAGAGATTAAGGGAAAGAAACCATGGTCTTGTAGCAAGGAAAATGACATAAAGCTTGGTTAAGCTTGTTAAGTGTGTTTAGTGCATTTAAGACCATATAAGTGTCCATTCTTGGTCCTTATCTCCCAAATTTCGGCCTCTACCAGCAAAAAAGAAGCCAGCCCTCCAGCAAAAAAAAAGCCAACCCTTTCCTCTGTACTTCCTCCATAGCCACCATACCTTCAAACTCAAAACTACTTGCAATTGAAGTCAAAGAAGCACAATTGGAAGCTATTTGGTGTTATTGCTTGAGTGTACCTAGGATCAAGCTCCAATTTCAGCATACCCATCAAGGTAAGGGTTCTCTTGCTCTCATGGCTTGTTTTCTGTATTTTCAAGAAACCATGGAGCTAGAGCTATGTTTGGAAGAAAGCCATGAGCCTGATGAACCAAACTTAGTGAAGGGAGTGCACTTATTGAAGGTTTTGTGACCTAGTGTGAAGTGTATAGTGATGGAAGTGAAAATTGGGGTTTCTAGAGCCCAAAGTTAGTACTAACTACTGTTAAAATCCTCCTAAGGCCAAGCATTAGTTTGAATAGGGCTACCATAGTGATTTGTTTAAGTTTATTGCATGTTTTACGGACTAATCTATGGCTATTGTTGCTGCTGCATTTCATGTGTTTGTTGGCTGTGAATGGCTGCTGCATTTGGTTGCTATATCTTGTATATATGCATTGTGTTTCTTGTGTTTTAGTGTCTTTGGATGCAGGTTTTAATAATAGTTACATTGCCTATTGAATCCAAGTACTACCCTTATTAAGTCTCTCAATGAAACTTGCTCCCATTAATTCTGTCATTTCAAGTCCAACAGAAAGATCACATTCAAACTGACCTTTGTAGTTTGAGTTTTGATTTGAAATTTCAGGTACATGAACCTCCATGTGTCTAGTTATGATCTGAAAAGTTTGATGATTTTAGAAGCACATTTGGTATTTTTGGTGGTGGTACTTATTGTGTTGTGCATGAGCTGTCTAGCATCTTATTTCTGGAGTCCATTGCATTGTAGGCACTCCTGTAACTTAGGGTGCATATTTAGCTGACTTAAGACCATTTTATAGTGCATGTATGAATGTACATGTAGTGTATGTAAAATGAGATAAGTGTATGAACATTTGAGTAATGTTTTGGTTATGTATGTGATGTGGTGCAAAGCTGCCTAAGTGCGAATAATAGGCTGCTTACTTGTAAATTTTGTTTTGGCCACATGAAGTTGCTAGATGCAAGAGAATGTAATTCATATGTGTATTGTACATGTATGGGATAGCCTTGGAGGGCTTTATCTTTGTGAATGAAGTGTTTGAATGGTTTGGAAAATTTGTATGGGCAAAATGGTCTAAAAGTTGCCAGAATTTTGACCTTGTACCTAAAGTTGAATATCCCCCTGTGTAGAATGAATCTTGGTATGAAATTTTGGCTACACCTAGAGGACATCTAGAGGTTTAACTTGGCTTTGGAATTTCTAGATTTAGAGCCTTGTACCTAAAGTTATGATGTTGCAAAATTTGTCTAAGTTACTGTTCATTTAGTTAGAATTTTGTAACCAACTTAAAAAATCCATAACTTAGTCCATAGGTGTGCTATTGATGTAAAACAAAATTCCTTGATTTGCCCTAAGTCTCTACTTGATAATAGAGAAAATGAAATAGGGGGTTACATTGCTAGAATGATACAGTTTATTAGAGGAAGTTTAGGTGCAGTGGCTAGAATTTTTGAACCTAGTAAGAATGCTTAATGTGTGGATGCCAAAACTAAGACTTGTACTAGTGTTTTTCTTCTTAGCTACCATAGTGTGCATAAATGAGAATATGTGTGTTATAGTTAGGCCAATATGCATATATTTACATAGTGCTCAAGAGGGTCACTTGAGTATGTATACTATGGATGTTATTCTGATAACTTACAAGACACACTAATCCTGGGAGTTTAAATGCACAGTTTTGACACCATAATTGGATTACCCTAGAGTGGGTAACAAAGAGGTTCCATTGTTCTCACCACCTTGTAACCATGAAATTACTGAGTTTATCTTGAGTGGTTAAGTGATTTCCTTGTAAAGGAAAGGGAATTAGAAAGTTTCCTAGTTAGCCTTTGGCAAAATTAGTGAGAGATTGAGGTAGAAGGAACTACCAAAGGGTTGTGTGCCCTTATATGCTATTGTATATTCTTGTGTTTTATAGTATAGAAGAAAACTCTCAAGTGGTGAACTTGAGGAAAGAAGTAGGCTCTCAAGAGAAGAGACCGAATCTTTATAAAAATTCTCTTGTATAAGTTTTTCTCTCTCTACATGAACTTTGGTTGGTGTTTTATGACACCAATCTTGGTTGAACTTGTTTACTTTCAAAAATACTTCAAAAGTAGCTTTCAAATCAAAATTCAGGTGGATTGTAGTAGCCATTTTTTGCTTAAAATAGGGTTAATTATTGTTCCTTGAATTAAATTTGAGTTTGAGGGTTTAAGAACCCATTTTTTGTTTGCTTTGGAACTCAACTAATTCACCTTCCTCTTTGTTGCACTTGGGACAACATTTTTCTTCACGAAAAAAGTTCAATTACATAATAAAATATTTGTGAAAGTGAATTATGTATGAAATTGTAAAAAAATAGTATTTGATTATAGAATTTTTAAATAAATTTAAAAAATTGAAAACTTGTATATATAAATTTGTAGCACTTTTTTTTTGTATGTTTGTAAAAAAATATATAAGCGGAACCTAAAAGCTTGGGAAGCCACCTTGATATATACCAGCCGCTTGGATAATTTGGAATCGCAGGAAAATAACAAAGTCTTAAGTCAAGGAGTTTGTTATCCATGAAGTTTTTGACAAAGTAAAAAGCCTTTTCTTTTTCCTGAATTGTTAATAGGTATGAAAAACTATGGTGCTCATGGTTTTTTTTTTCGTACTTAGAAGTATTACAAAATATTACATCCATCCCAAGTTTTTTTGTATCTTTTTTTTTGTTTTTTATTTAATTTTGACTTAAATTTATTTATATTAATATTTGCTAACATTTTTTAAAAAATTACATTTAAAAACCATAAGTCTTGAAGTTTTTGAATATAAAATTTTTAAATTTTATTTATTAAATATTAATACAAATAAATTTAAATTAAACTTAAATAAAAAAATTGAAATAATGCAAAGGATTTGAGACGGAAGAGTAATATTTAGGAGTCAGGAGCGAAAATGGAGCGACATGGCTTCAATTCGTAATTGAGAGAGCAGAAGGTGCAATGTCTCACGATTATACCAAAGGTCCTCATGGTTTTAGTGTGTCATGATCTCATACTTTTCAATTTCTAATTGGTTAGATTGAATGGTTTTATTGTTACATAAGAGTTGGACTGGCTTTCTAGTGATCTCGAGTACCGTACCGGAGATACTTGAATTCATCAATAAATTAGTGGATGCATCAGAAGAAGTACGAAAACCATTGAAGGCAAACATTACGTTATAATAATCTAACACTGACTTCCGCATCGCAGCAAGTTCGAAGAGCTAGCAAATACTCCTTCCGTTTCATATTAGTTGGCCATTTTACCTTTTTTGACTAAAGTTTGACTTAAATATATTTATATTAATATGAATTCAAAAAAATTCTAAAAAATGATATTTAAAAACTAGAATCTTTAAAGTTTCATTTTCATGTAAAAAGTTCATATTTTTACGATAAATTTTATGAGAAATAAAATTATAGATTAATTGCTGTGAATAGTAAAGAGGACAGCTTTTGTGAAACAGAGGGAGTAATTAATAAGACTTCTCCAAACACTTCCAAATTAATCGACTTTGCTGTGGGAAGACCACCAACAACCAGTTGAATGTACTTTTTGTGAAAGAGTTTAAAGAATGAAGTTCTTCAGCATTCGATCATCAACCCTCTGAGCAGTGTATTTAACTTCTGCTTCAGGTGCTAGTAATGTCTAATTTGGTGCCTCATCAGACTAATGCTTCTGAAAATTCATGTTGCACTACAAAAAAAATTGGATAGATGTAACTGAAGAAATAGTAGCATTCAGTCACACCATGCGACTAAAATGCCACAAGAATAGTTAATAGTAAAAATGTTAGTTGTATGAATTGTACCATTGTCGTGTGATTGAAACATGCCACTATCAAGCGATTGAGTGTGATAGTGGAATAAAATGGATCTGATGAAAGTGTGCAATTGAATTTATTAGTTGCATAAGCTCTGGGGTCAGTTAGCGATGCAACTGATGTGTGACTGACTTTCAGTCACATATACATATATTTTTTAAAAAAAATTAAAATTTTAACTTAATAAAATTGGATTACAATTATTATAATAATGAAAATACATAATTGCTATATTAAAATTATAATTATTAAAATTGATACCGAATATACAATCAAACAAGATTAAACACAAAATCCACATGATTAAAAAAAAAGCCAAATCCACAAAATCACAATTAGATTTGCAAAACGAAACACCAAATCACATACCAAACTCACAAACTAGATCCATAAAATTAAACACAGAATAAAAAACAAAATCACTTAAGGGGCGAGGAGGTGAACGACGAAGAGGTGACAAGTGAGGAGGCAAATGGAGAAAGTGGTCGAAGACATTGTTAGTGACTAGCAAGGATATTGACACGAGGGAGAACAAGTAGATGGCAAGAGAGAATGGTGAGGAGAAGACAAGTAAAAGGCATGGACGAGGCAAGGCGGATGAGGGAGAGGACGGAAGATGAGGACGATGAGTTAGGGTAAGGCAGTGGAAGGAGAATAGATGAGAGGGGCCAGAGAGGATGAAGAACTCGAGAAGTAGAAGCAAAGACGGAGAGCAGAGGTGGAGGAAAGAAGAAGAAAATCGGACAAGGTGAGAAAATGAGGAAGAGAAACAAGTGTGGGAGGTAAAGTAGTTTGTGCGATTGAATTTGCCACTGATATGTGACTGAAGGAAAATATGTTTAATTTATGTGACTACCATGCAACTGTTGTGCTACTGATGGGGAAATTAATTTAATATTTTTTAAACTTTGCGACTAACATTGCTATTGACATTTTTATATTTTTTAAATCATGCGACTGATATGCGACTGACTTTTGTGCGATCGACTATTTCAGTCATATAAATGACTTTGACCCACTGCATGTGTAACTGAAATTTAATATTTTTTTTAAATTGTGCTACTGACATGTTACTGACTTTTGTGCGACTAAACATTTCAATCGCATAAAAGATTGTTGCCCACACATGTGCTATTGACATGGGACTGAACACTCATGCTACTGACTTTTAGTCGTATAACTTAGTCACATTTTAATATTTCTCTTGTAATGTTGCTGATCAAGGGCTTGTTAGTGTTGTGCCCAAAAAGCCAATCATGGGATGATTGTATTTTTGCACATTGAGTCATGATATTTTATTTAAGAATTAATCCAGCAATTTTTTTTGTTGTTTTGTTTCTGCGTAATGTAATAAATAATTCTAACCCTAGAATAATGATATTTTTAAACGTCCCTAGTCTAGTATTATTGTGGAGCAGGTTGCAATAATACATAATGACTAGCATATGTGGAGACTAATATGAGATATGTAGTCTACATATGGGTACAAGTTGGAGAACTTGTGTACTGGACCAACCCACCATGAGAACACTTCATGGATCGTTATATGAGTGTCATAAGTGATTCTCATAGTGATCATGGTATATGTAGTCCTTCGACCTAAGATCATCAAGGTTCCCTACATGTGAGTCACATACTTTGATACTTTCCTTTGTTGCTCGTAACTGAGTGAACTTGAAGGAGGTCATTGGGTATGTCACATATCATGCGGAGGGATTTGTATGATCAAGATGGGATTTGTCCCTCCTATGTAACGGGAGTGATATCTTCGGGCCCTTTGATAGAGTGAGACTTAGAAAATGCATGGCCATGCTCCGATGAGTTGATATACGATATCAAAGTCATCAGTTTAAGTTGGTCTACTCAGTAATCAAGAAACCAAAGATTGGGCTATACGAGAGTGACACATTCCATGTCTCGTGCTTAGTCTTGATATCTTGGACAAAGGGACAATGGCATATATCAATGATGATCATAAAGGTTTAGTCGATTCACCGACAATCTTGTCACTTGGGTAGCAATGATGTGTTGCTAGACGCCGCTCATTGCTTATGATCATAAATGTGATTTATGATCATTGCCAACATGGCAAGAGCCTATTGGGTCGCACACAGCTATTTGGATCATTAGAGTGCATTGGCTAATTATTTGGGTTATGGTTTCACTTTAATTTCGTATTAATAATGGGCCAAAGAGTTGAGCCATTATTAAGCCCGAAATTAAATCCTAATTGGATTAGGGTTTTGAAACCCATTAGGCCTGGAAGTTGAGTCTCACTATAAATACAACTTTTAAGTGAGAAATTCGCAGGTCTCCTTGCCCTAGCCTCCCAAAAGGACAGCCTCACTCTTCTCTTGCAATTCCTTGGAGGACGCAAGCTAGCACTGCGAGCGCAAGAGAAACGCATCTGCCGGGACGTGGTGGAAGCGTGGTGATCCCGAGAGGCTCGTGTGGATACCATAGAGAGCCTGAACACGTCAACTGTTCAGGTTTTGTGATTCGATTCTACAGTTGAGTGAGAGATCTCAACCAAAAATTAGGTATGAAATTTTCGAACACCTGGTTTACCCCGTTTCACTTGGATCCTGGAAGGTTTCGGTTAAATTCTGCTGCGCTGTTTGGCTCACGAAACCCAACAGGGCTCAACTTGATCGAGCCAAAGCAAATAGTTCTTTCATGTTAGCTTTATGATAACAAGTGTCATGGTGACTTCCAAAGTTGGATTTTCAGCCATTATATGTGACAACAATGAACTACAATTATTGGGGAAGGCTTAAATGGGCATTCGGCCCCTCAAGTTTACATACTTGCACAAGTTAGCCCTTAAAGATTTGCTTATCACGAATTAGCCCTCTAAGTTAGATAAATATGCAACTTAGTCCTAAAAGTTTGGAAGTGTGTGTGACTTAGTCCCCTAAATGGTCACGGGTTATCATGTGACTATGACATTGTTAAGGAGAAGGGGAGGTGGATAAATGATGGGGGTGGTTTTCTGTTCAGTTGACTGGTCAAGGGATGTGAAATCCCTTGAAACAGGAACTTCAATTCGGTAGTAGGTGGAGCAAAGCAATGGCAATCCACCAAGTCTAGTTCTTCGGTGACCTTAAGTTGAGTATTGGAGAAGAAATAAAAGGCAGAACAACTTCGAGTGATCAAATCCAACTTCAAAATGTCCATTTTCATCATATTTGATCTTTTGCTAGAAAATGACACAACCATCAAAGTAGGCTTGATACCGACCATTGTACCTTTGAAATCAATGGTAGTCGTTGCATTTGAAAATAATGAGACATTAAGCCTTCAACCACCTTCGAGGATCACATCAGCTAGGAAATTCTAAACAATGATCTCAGCTCTGACCATAACAATCCACAGAGCCTTAAATTTTTTGGAATTTCACATTATACTCTATTTTCTGTACAAAACCAAATGAGCTTTGTATGATCATCATCCTATTTTTGAGACTGACATCCTTTTTTCATGTCTCCTTAGGCTATTTCTTGAAGGATCTGGCACTCCCCTCAATTCCAACATTGAGTTCGTTTACCCTCCTAACTGCTATAGTTATGATATTATACAATTTTTCTTGAATTTTTTTCTTACCATGTGTAAACCTTGCAGAACGTCAATGAATTGAAAAAGATGAACCCTTGGAATCCCCCTTGAAGCCTCCCTAGATTAGAAATTGGGGGGGGGGGGGGGGGGGGGGCAGCATCGTGGCCACTTTTTGTGGCAACAATATGGTGATTTTACACAGTTATAAGGCCAACTTTTCAAGTAAGTACTTTGTGCAAGTATTACACAACGAGCAGCCTATTCCTCTATTGGTAAAATATTGTCCTTAGCATTTTTAAAGTGCTAGTGTAGCATAACTTAATGCTATCCTAAAGAGCTAGTTTTATACATTTGAATGGTTGTCCTGCCATGATTTGTTTTTCATAGTATATAACTCTTTTTTAGTTCATTTTCTAGAAAGATGAGAATATTCTTATCATTGCTTACATTAATACTATATTGTAATGCATTCTTGTTCGTGAATAAGGTATTTATAACAATTAACTTCATTAGTTTGTTGACAATAAGATGGCTAAATTCTTTGCGGCAATGCAAATTTCTTGATGTTGTACAGAAACAAACTATTACCCTTTATTTAGAGCATGATTATCATGCTCTTTATAGTACAAAGCTAGAATAACTAAAGCAAAATCATACAACCAGTAAGTTAAAGGCTCAAATGGATGAAGATGAGGCTAGATGCTCTTTCTCTAGATATGATAGCATTATGATTCACTATCATTGATAGCGGTGCCAAAGTTGGTTAGAATCTTCCAACAAACTTTGTAAATTGCTGGGCGCCAACAAGTCACCTACTTCCTGCCTTTTCCACCTCGGCCTAGCCCTACCCAAGCCCTCCTCCACATCATCTCTAAAAGTAACAACATTTACCTTCCATCCATCTAAGGACTAACTCATTACATTTTCTAAAATTAAAGGACTAAGTATCGATGTCAAATTTTAAAAGGATTAGCTCGCTAGAGTTAGCAAACTTAGTGACCAAATGCACATTTAAGCCTTTGGAAAATGCTTTTCCCAATTATATTCGGAAACCTACAAAACCCCTTATTGTGGTTTGGTTTAACCTACAGTTTGCTTCTCCATTTCAAAAAACCTACATTTTATCCCATACTTCTTTTACAGTGTCTGATAACAACTTTAAAAACCTTAATTCAAACTATTTGGTAACTTTATTAAAGTAATTTCAAAATTTTTGATATTTTTTATAGCTAAACAACTCTTTTATGATAATTTAGAAAATTTATTAATTATGAAAAATATTAAAAAACTTGAAATTACTAGAAGATGACTATTGTACAGTTTAAATTAGAATTTCAGAAGTTACTATAAGATAGTTTAAAAAAAATGAGGTAAAATATACTTTTAAAAAATAAAGGAATAAAGTGTAGGTTATGGTAAATTTTAGGGTAATTGTAAGTTTGTCAATTATATTTGTTAAGGAAAAAGTTTCAAACTTTTTTTAATGCAAGATTTTGGTAGTTATATTGGGTTTGGACTAATCCCAATCGAAGCAAGTTTGACTCTGTTTAGGGAAGAGCTCTTCTAAAGGTTTTTTTTTTTATTAACAACACTTCAACATGACTTTCCGCAAGGAAGAAAATTACTTTCTGATGCCCATCAGCATCTCCACTGTATGTCATGATGAGGGTGGCAGGAACGTTTGGTGGTGGAGGAACGTCCAGAGAAAATACGTTCTGGGAGGACCGCCTGGAAGACACAGAAAGTTGGGGTTAGGAGGTCCCCAGAGTGTTTTTCCAAGGAGGAGTCTCTGATATGATCAAAAAAGGCACAACCAAGGATGGGAGCTGCTGGAACATGCAAGGAATCATATGGAGATGATGGCCAAGCTTGGATTTTGACAAATTGGTGATGTTCCGGTGGAAAAATCATATATTGAGCTAAACAGATCAGAATTGATTGATTCTTGATTCATTAGAAATCTAACATCTGGAGCTAAAAATCATATGAAGACGATGAAGTCCAGTTTGCACGTTACGGAGGTCCAATTTAGCTTCAAAGTCGCGATTTGTGAGTTATCGCTGGTTCAGAAGCAGTTGCAGTATTTTGGGCATATCTTTGGCTTTAGATGTCCGTTTTGTGTGGTTCATGTGTCATTTCAAAGATAAGAAAGAGATCTAAAACTTTCATGCTTTGCAGTTTGAGAAATCATGGCTTCATCAAGTTTTAATTTCAGCTTGAAGTTGAAGATACAAGCAGGAACCACCTGAGAAGACTATTTTGGGGTTTTTATGGCCAATCTTATTTTGTAACGTATTTTATTTTATGTTCCTACTTATTTACATTATTTAGGATGTTATTTAGGCCATGGAAGTAATTTAGGTCACTTAGGATAAATGGAATTCGCTGCACACCTTAAACATGTGTTAAAAGGGTGTAGGAATCCTAGTTTGACTAGGTTTTCTTGAGTCCTTTGTAACTAGGTTTCCTAGGTGACTTGGGCTGCGAATTTTGCCCAGATTTTTACCCTAGTTTAGGCCTATATAAAGGCACATATTCTGGATGTAAACACACAGATTAATGCCAAAATAATATTGCTCTTTGGAGAGGTTTTCTCTTTGGTTCTTTGTGGA
Organism: Aquilaria sinensis; assembly: GCA_005392925.1. Taxonomy (NCBI): domain Eukaryota; kingdom Viridiplantae; phylum Streptophyta; class Magnoliopsida; order Malvales; family Thymelaeaceae; genus Aquilaria; species Aquilaria sinensis. The sequence continues at coordinate 67,969 of SMDT01000562.1, read as the reverse complement.
CTGCCTTGGTGCACAAGTGTGCTTGTGTTCTTGGAGTTCTATACTTCTCGTTTCTAGTCACAGGTTGATTAGGGGTGGGGGTCTTTAAACCCAGTCTCTTTGATGTCTTGTGGAGCTTGAATCACATCTTGGGCGCGTTTCATGGTCTTTATACCATCGGGGTTCGCATCAGTCTCCGAGGCCCAAGTCTGTGTTTTTTAAGGTGAAAGATAAGCAAAGGGGGTGAAGGATGTCTTATGGGGAGAACCCCTTTACCTGTGATGCCTCTCGAATATTTATAGAAGGTAGACAGGAGAAGTTTGTTTGCCACAAGCTGCCCAGATCATAACACGTGTTTGGCTGGATGTGATTTGTACCTTTAGAGGGACTTTTAGTCGACCATAGGCAGTTCGACCGAAAGCCTATGCCGTTCGAGAACGGCGTGTCAGAGCGTGTCTGGGGGTGGCATGTCGGGATCCGTACGAGTACGGTGTGTCAGAGACTCATAAGCTGTCTAATTGTACGTCCACATGGCTTCTTTAGGTGACCGAATTCCCACGAGGTCCAGGGGTTCCTCGGGGAGGTGAACATCTTCGGAGGGAGGTCCTTTGCTTTATGCAAGGCACCTTCGGCTGGACTTTCCCAAGGTTAGGCCTGGGTCCTTGGCGATGGTACTCTCGAGGATATGTCTTGAAGGTGATCCAAAGAATAACTGAAGGCGGGCTCAGGCACGTGGAGTCATTCAGAGGTTATCCTCAGGAGGAGTGATAACCCTTTATGACCGAAGTTGGTCTGACATGTCCCTAGTAGGCGATGCTTATCCGGCTTGTCTGCGGGTGCTTGAGGCCCACTCTTTGCCGAGGTCTAGTCGCCTGTTCCTGACCAAAGGTAATGCGTTGGCCCACGCTGATGTATACGCGTGAGATCCTTCAGGGGCGATTGCCCTTCGGCTATCATATGCCCTCCTTCAGAAAATCCGAAGATGCGTCTTCAGTTTAGGAGGCTCTCGGGAACTCTTTGGAGTTCGAGCGATGTTCCTGGCGCTTCTGCTGAGGCCTTTGTCAGAGGCGTGTGATTCCACTGTCCTCCTTGTCAATGAATCGCTACGTCTTCTCATTTAGGCAGACGTGTCACTTTAGGAAGCGTTATATAGGTTTGCCAGCTGTCAGGGGTGTGCCCTCGTTTCTCGCATCAGCTTACACGTGGCTGTTGATAGATGGCGAGTAGTTATGTTGGTTGTCTCAATTGCGTCTCTTCGCCTTCGAGGGGCAATAATGACGACGCTTCGCTTACCCCCTTTGGTCTATATAAGCACCTCTCGCTTCAATTCTTGTCACATTCTTTTCTTTTGCTCTTATTTGTTCCAGAGCTCTTTCTCATCTTTTTCCTTCTTCCGGCAGCGGTTTCAATGGCGGAGCGATTTCTGGCAACCCTCACGATGGCGTCCAGAAACCCAGACTTCGGCAAAACCTTCGGTGGGTGTTTCCCTCTGTAGCTCTCTCTCTCTTTTTTTCTTCCGAGGTTGTTTTTCCGAAGTCTTTCTATTTTCTTCTTCCATTTTCCCCGAGGTCGTCCTTCTTCTTTCTCAAAAAATGTGGAATCCAACCCCGTTGATGTCCGTCCATCCTCTTCCTGAAAGCTTTCTCCCCCTTGAGTCTCATCCTTGCTGTACCACTTCGAAAAAAATGAAGAAGTGGATGGCCAAATTTTATCTTCCCTCTTACGTCGTCCCGAGGTTGCCTATCCCGAGTACATACGGTTTTATGGCCCATTCAAGTGAAATTACAGTTTACCGAGCTCAGTTGAAAGCCGGTCTTCGGTATCCTCCCCATCGGATGATATGTGAATTCTGTAAGTTTCACGATATTGCCGTGAACCAGCTCCCTCCTAATTCTTATTCTTATTTCAACTCCTTTCTCTGCATGTGTGGGGTTTTTAAGATAAATCCCCAATTTCTTTTCTTTATGCAATATTACAAACTCCACCCGGTCCCGAATGGCGGCTTTTATTTCTTGCTTCCCCGAGGGTCCGGGAGTAAAAAAATCACCTTCACTTTCGATAATAAGGATAGCTGGCGAGGGTGGCAAAAGAAGTTCTTCTTCTTGTCGGTTCTTGAGTTTTGGGGCCACGTACCGACCAGGTGGGCTTCGGGGACCCTGAAGATTGATGTCGTCGACCCTCGGAAGCTTCTAACTTCGGAGTTGGCGGCCGAGTTCGGTAAGTTCAATCGACTTATTCGAGCGGTTGCAGACTGGGACCCCGAGGTTCCTCTGCGTTCATTTTATCCCTTTCCCATTAAATGGGACCTCATGACCGAGGAGGTCCTTCGGGAACTGGGGGTAGTGAATGCACACAAGGGTGACCCAAACATGCCCGTGCCTGTGCTCCCGGGGAAGAAGGCATGGATAGTAATGCTTCTTCAGGCTGAAATTTCATACGAGGCTTTTGCTGAGAGTAAGTCACCTTCTAGGATTTGATATCTGTTTTCCTTTTGGACTTACACTGATGTTTTTTCCTTTTGCAGAGATGGGCGATCAGGCTGCTGATTTTTGCAAGTCCCTCTTTCTCGGTCAGGCCGAGAGAGGAGAGCAGGCACGCAATAAGGCATCTGCCAAGAGGAAGAAGACCACCAGAGGTCCTTCCAAGGCGAAGAAGGCTAAGGCGGCTGCCATCCTTCCTCCCCCCGAAGATGTGGTCGAAGTGCTGGATCGGTCTCCTGCTCATTCTCCGGCCCAGTTGATCCTCCCCCGGACTCTACCATTCTCGGGGTAGCCTTGAGTCCGGTCCTTGTTGCCGAGACTTCGTGATGCGAACCCCTATGGTATAAAGACCATGAAACGTGCCCAAGATGACATTCAAGCTCCACAAGACATCAAAAAGACTGGGTTTAAAACCCCCACCCCTAATCAACCTGTGATTAGAAACGAGAAGTATAGAACTCCAAGAACACAAGCAAACTTGTGCACCAAGGCAGTCCGCCAAGAACCAAAGAGAAAACCTCTCCAAAGAGCAATATTATTTCGGCATTAATCTATCTGTTTACATCCAGAATATGTGCCTTTATATAGGCCTAAACTAGGTTTAAAACCTGGGCAAAATTCGCAGCCCAAGTCACCTAGGAAACCTAGTTACAAAGGACTCAAGAAAACCTAGTCAAACTAGGATTCCTACACCCTTTTAACACATGTTTAAGGTGTGCAGCGAATTCCATTTATCCTAAGTGACCTGAATCACTTCCATGGCCTAAATAACATCCTAAATAATGTAAATAAATAGGAAACTAAAATAAAATACGTTACAAAACAAGATTGGCCATAAAAACCCCAAAATAGTCTTCTCAGGTGGTTCCTGCTTGTGTCTTCAACTTCAAGCTGAAATTCGAACTTGATGCAGCCATGATTTCTCAAAATACAAAGCATGAAAGTTGTATCTCTCTTTCTTAGCTTTGAAATGACACCTGAACCACACAAAATGGACATCTAAAGCCAAAGATATGCCCAAAATACTGCAACTGCTTCTGAACCAGCGATAACTCGTAAATCGCAACTTTGAAGCTAAATTGGACCTCCTTAACGTGCAAACTGGGTTTCATGGTCTTCATATGATTTGTAGCTCCAGATGTTAGCTTTCCAATGAATCAAGAATCACTCAATTCTGATCTGTTTAGCTCAAGATATGATTTTTCTACCAGAACATCGCCAATCTGTCAACATCCAAGCTTGAAGTGCACTAGTGAGCTCCTTAGCCTTCTTCCTTGTCAATGGTCCACTAGTTATCTTCAATGGATCCTTGCCATCCTTGGTTGTGCCTTCTTTGATCGTATCAGCTCCCCCCTCCTTAGAAGGATTCGTCCTCGAATCAAAACCTACATTAGAAAAGGGAATTGAATCAATAACAATGAAATAATCAACACATAAGCACTTACCTTTCACATAAGCACCAATAGCATGGAATGCTTGTGTATGGAGCTTTAATCTTGTGAAAAACCTGAACCAATATCCAAATGCAATGATAATTTTGATACCTCCAGGGTCAAAAACAAAGTTAGAAGCAATTAGCACAACAAATCTGAAATTTTGCACAAATTTCATCTTAACTCTAGGCATCACTTTCATTGCCTTTGCCATCTCAAAAACATTATTCTCATAACTAGGAAAGGTGTTAGAAGAATTTACCATAGGGATGTTGTATGCACTTAAAACAAATGTACCTAAACTCACACAAGTGTTATGGTTATGAAAAGCACAAGTTATGCATGTCAAGACAATAGTTTGCATAGGCCATTCAAACAAACAAGAATTGAACACAATGTGGCCTAAACTAATAACAAAACAATGATGCATGAATTTCACAAAAATCCTAAGCATTTTAAATGAAACAAGATTGGAGTAGACAGGATTAAGTGAAACCAATTCAATAGCAAACTTATTTTTGCATGTATATGCACAACAATGCATGAAATTTGTGAATGGGATGTGACACAAAACAAAGGACTCAACATACCTCCTTAAAAGGCTGAATTTAAAACCAGAATTTTCACTCAAAATAAAAACTTTCAGGTTTGGACATAAAGCAAAAATATCAATGCTCAAAAGTTTGTGTAATGCATGCATCATGACAAAAAGATAGTTGCTGGATATTAAAGATTGACACACAAAAATGGGCTGAATATAAATGTGAATCAAAGAAGTATGTAATGCATGTGTAAGAACAAATTTATGCATGAAAAATTCCAAAGAAGCAGATTTAACTTGAGGCAAAACAAAATAATGTGAGATGGATGCAAAACAAAGAAATTCAAAAACAAAAGACTCCAAAACAGATTTTTCTTTCGAGAAACTCATGGAACTCAAAAGATGATTTGACAAAACCAAAGAATTAGAAGCTTTAAAATCATATTTTTCCAAAGTTTCATGCTTACTTCCTTCTCTTAATCTAGTTTCATGAAAACCATTTGTCAAAATAACATTGCAAGCAAACACACATTGTTTGAGATTTTCATGCAAAACTACATCAAATCTAGGTGTAAGAAAGAAATACATTACAGTGGTTGGACTTAGTCTCCAAGTATCTTGCTTTGGTATAGGAACCACAAAATTTTCACCTTTGCACTCAATGACTTCGGGTGGAGTTGCAACAATTTCATCCCCTTGAACCATAGGATAAGAAACAATGTTAGACAAACTTTTGCATATGAAATCACTTGGACTTACCTCAAATTGTTCCTTTTCAACCTCCTTTGTTGGTTTGATGCATGGGACATGGCTTAGAATATTAGGAACACCAACTTCTTCAATGGGCAGCAACTCACTTGATTCTTGTAGTTTATCTCCACTTAAGTCCTGAAAAGAAGACAACACAACACTAGAAAAAGACTTTGTTATGTTAGATGAAAGTATGGCTTCTCTGTAGGTCTTTCTCTCTTCACTCGGCTTGGGTTCATTGCACTCTTGTCTTCTCTCAACTTCGCACTCAATTTCTTCTCTCGGGAACTCTCCACTCTTCTTCCCCTCAAGTTCACTCTTCTCACTCAATCTCTCGGTTGTTCTCTCGGCTTTCCCCTCATCACTCATGCCCTCAACTTTCCTCTCTTTTTCTTTTCTCTCAACCTCACTTTGAATTTTTCTTTGATCCTCCAAGACTTCTTGTGGTGAAAGTGGTACAAGCATGATTGACTTTTCTTCTTGACGCCGAGACAAGTCTCCTTTTGTGGACTCCACTTTTGGCTTGGGTACTTCTCTCATACTCCATGCTCCTCTCCATGTGAAAATTCCTCCTTGGCACATCTTGGATGCCTTTGCTCTCTTGATGCTCCTCTCAGCCTTGATGGCATGGTGAAGCAAGTCTTCCATATTGAAATAAGGCACCATTTCCACTCTATTGGCAATCTCAAGATTGAGACCATTAATGAATCTAGCAATGGTGGTTTCCTCATCCTCAATGATGTTGGCTTGAGTCAAGGTTATCTCCAAGTCTTTATGGTAGTCCTCCACACTCCTTTGGCCTTGCACTAGCTTTTGAAGCTTTAGGCGTTGATCTCTATAGTAGGAGCTGGGCACAAATCTCCTCCTCATTAAGGCTTTAAGGGCTCTCCATGTGTGTATGGGCTCCTCCTCATTCCTTCTCCTAGAAATAACATCCTGATTCCACCATACAAGAGCATAATTAGTGAACTTTATGGTAGCCAATTTAACCTTCTTTTCCTCGGAGTAATGATGGCAATCAAACACCATCTCAATCTTTTGCTCCCACTCCCAATATGCATCGGGATCACTCCTCCCTTGGAAAGATGGAATGGTAAGCTTGATGGAGTTAAGGTTATTGTCCTCCCTTGGCTCCCCCCTCTTTGGAAGCCCATGGTCATGCCAAACTCTTTCTTCCTCCTCGGGTTCTTCTCTCCTTGGACCTCTCCTTGGTTGCAAGATGGGATTAGGTCTCCTTGGCAACCTCAAATCAATGTCCTCAATCCTCCCCACAAGTCTATTGAGAGTTTCTTGAAATTCTCTCATGGTAGGCTCCTCATTGTGTCTCACTTCCATTCTCCTATCCTCCTGGCCCTCCATACTCCTGAAAATAACAAAGATCCTCACAAACACTCACCTCACGTGTTTCACTCAAAAGATGAACACTCAAACACTCAATTTGTTAGTGAGATATTGCTATTCAAAGAGTTCTCAAAAGTTCTAAGAAAACTATCCTCAAAGCACACAAGAAAACTTGAATTTTTGAAGAACTATTTTGACTCCAAAAGAGGTGGGCTAAACAAGCTTTAAAAGACTCTAGGAAGTCCTTGCAATTGATGATCACAAGAACCACAAAGAAAGCTTTTTGGCTTAAAAACAATGGGATAGGTTTTGCGGCACAAAACTTCCAACACTTTGTAAAAACTTCTCTTTTTGCAAGCTTTCTTCTTTTCTTTTTCTTTCTCTTTCTCTTCCCTTTTTTTTTTTCTTTTTTTTTTTTTTTTCTTTTTTGCTTGCTGTTTTGATGCTAAACAAATTTTCTCCTTGAAATGCCTTGCTGCCAAAGACAAAAAGTCAGATTTCTTTTCGGCCAAGACAAGAAACTATGAAAACATGCACAATTTGAATCAACTTTTTGATACCGAAACTTGCTGAACTTTGATCTTTCTTTTTTTGGTGTTTTGTTGACTCTAGGATGCTGGAAACAATGAAAACAAGGAATATTAATATGGCTGGACACGAAACAGAAAGATAAGAATCAAACAAGAACAAACGAATTGAAACCGAGAACACTAGACAACACGGGTTGACTTCTTTTTGTTGTTTTTGTGATTTTTGGACTTGAACAAGGATGGAATAAAAAGGACAGACCTGAAACAAGAAGAAAAAGGATTAAAACAGAGAATTAAAACACGAATTTACTGAACAAAATTGAAAGAAAACTGAAGAGAAACAAGAACACAAAGATATGTCCTTCAATGGAACTTGTGGCTCTGATACCAACTGATGCGAACCCCTATGGTATAAAGACCATGAAACGCGCCCAAGATGTTTTTCAAGCTCCACAAGACATCAAAAAGACTAGGTTTAAAACCCCCACCCCTAATCAACCTGTGATTAGAAACGAGAAGTATAGAACTCCAAGAACACAAGCACACTTGTGCACCAAGGCAGTCCACAAAGAACCAAAGAGAAAACCTCTCCAAAGAGCAATATTATTTCGGCATTAATCTGTATGTTTACATCCAGAATATGTGCCTTTATATAGGCCTAAACTAGGGTAAAAATCTGGGCAAAATTCGCAGCCCAAGTCACCTAGGAAACCTAGTTACAAAGGACTCAAGAAAACCTAGTCAAACTAGGATTCCTACACCCTTTTAACACATGTTTAAGGTGTGCAGCGAATTCCATTTATCCTAAGTGACCTAAATCACTTCCATGGCCTAAATAACATCCTAAATAATGTAAATAAATAGGAAAATAAAATAAAATACGTTACAACACAAGATTGGCCATAAAAACCCCAAAATAGTCTTCTCAGGTGGTTCCTGCTTGTGTCTTCAACTTCAAGCTGAAATTCGAACTTGATGCAGCCATGATTTCTCAAAATATCAAAGCATGAAAGTTGTAGATCTCTTTCTTATCTTTGAAATGACACCTGAACCACACAAAATGGATATCTGAAGCCAAAGATATGACCAAAATACCACAACTGCTTCTGAACCAGCGATAACTCGCAAATCGCAACTTTGCAGCTGAATTGGACCTTCTTAACGTGAAAACTAGGTTTCATAGTCTTCATATGATATGTAGCTCTAGATGTTATCTTTCCAATGAATCAAGAATCACTCAATTCAGACCTGTTTAGCTCAGGATATAATTTTTCCACCAGAACATCGCCAATCTGTCAACATCTGAGCTTGAAGTGCACTAGTGAGCTCCTTAGCTTTCTTTCTTGTCAATGGTCCACTAGTTATCTTCAATGGATCCTTGCCATCCTTGGTTGTGCCTTCTTTGATCGTATCACTTCGGCCGAGCACACATCAGCTCAAGAGCTCGAAGAGAGCAGGAGGAGAAAAGGCAAGAATATTTCCAACGAAGTCCGTGGAATGGACGAGCCTGAAGATGATGTGGCCGAAGTTCCACCAGGTTGGTTCCTTAGCCATTCTTCTGCAAATCTTAGTATTTTTCGTATCTATGATTTTTTAGATGAATGGCTAAGGGATAATGTACTGACGGAACTTCGGCGTGATCTTGTAAATGACATGCCTGTTGCTCCCTGGATGGAAACTCATGCCCGAAGGAGGGCTCTTCGGGATATGCACATCCCGAAAGATAACGTGCCAAGGGAGCCCTTCTGGACTTTCACGGAGGACATGAACTTGTTCTCCGAGGATAGTCAGTTGATGGCTCCCCAGATGGCGACGGGTGTGATGACGAATGCCACCTTTCAGTCGCTCATCACTGAATGCCCAAATGAGGAAATCCTCGCGGCGAGGATGACTGAGCATGCCGCCCAGGTAGTTCTTTCTTCTTTTTTACTTAGAAAAATTTTCTTCTAAGTTTTTATCGCCTTCTGATCCTTATTCAGGGCCCCTTTTTTTCTGTAGCTCTTGGCATACAGCGGATATTTTCGTGCCTGGGCGGCGAAGCAAACAGAGTCCCGCTCTCGGTCCGAGGATTCTCTGTGGAAAAGCGAAGGAGTTCTGCGCCAAGTATGTCCTCAAGTACGGCGAACTGAATAAGATTGTGAAGGAGGACATAGTGAATCTTCGGGCCGAGCTCGCGGAGAGCAAGAAGGAGCTCCTCCTTGATTTTTCGGCCAAGGTCGAGGACCTCGGCTCAAAGTGTGCCGTTCTCTCTTCGGAGAACGAGGCCCTTCGGAAGGAGAAAGCTGAAGATGGCGAGAACCTTGCGAAGGCGCTCGCTTTGAACGCCGAGCTCCAGGCTGAGGTTGACTCTTTGAGGAAGGAAGCTAAAAATAAGAAGAAGAAGAAGCTCGAGAGGGAGGTTGCTGAGCTCACGGCCGAGCTGTCAGCCCTTAGTGCCGAGAAGGATCAATCCGACCAGATGACGAAGGTGTCTTACTAAGATGGCTTCTGCTTGGTGCGTCATCAGGTCCTTTCTCGGCACCCTGAGCTCGACCTCTCATTCCTGTCTGCTCTGGACTTTCCCAAAGAGCCTAGGTGGACATGGTCGAAGCTGGAGTTTCTCAACCTTCCTCCTGCTGGGCCTGCGCCTCCGGCTGATCCTGCTCGGGAAGAAGATGCCAACGTCGAGCAGACGCCAGATGCTCCGGCTCAACCATAGGCTTTCTTCTTCTCTTTCTTTTTCTTGTAATCCTGCCTCTTTGTACCATTTTCCTTAGAAATTTTTAATGAAGATTTTTCTCAAGTCTCCATTCTTTCCTCCAAATACGATTCTTCAGGAGTTAGTGTAATTCTATATATGTGTCTTCGGTGGACGTTCAAAATTATGTCTTCGGAAAGAGTCATTTTGGACTTTTCCCATATTTTGCCGAATTTTTAAACTGCATCAGGGAGCCAGTTCCTTTTGGAAGAAAACTATTAAGGAGCTTTTTTTGGTAACGCGACCATATTCGGCCTGTATTTTCATTGGCGACTTTGGGGAGGAGTAGTCACAAGCTTTCTTTCAGAAAAAATGTCTAAGTATAGAATCTTTTCAGAGAGTCTGAATGCCAAGTATTTTTCAACTCTACTCCCTCGGTATCACCCAATTTGTAGACCCCTGGGCGGACTTCGTCGAGGACCAAATAAGGTCCACTCCAGTTTGCCCGAAGTACCCCTTCTGATGGCTTGCGTGGCTCAAATTCGGCCTTTCGGAGGATGAGGTCTCCTTTTTTGATTTCTTTTCTTCTTACATGTAAGTTAGTAGCGTGAGCTATTCTTTGTTGGAAAGCCTTCCTCCTAAGTTCGGCCATTTCGCGATGTTCCTCGGCGAGGTCTAGTTTTGTCCTCAAGCCGAGATTGTTTCCTCCTTCGTCGAATACTTGTATTCTTATTGAAGGCTGTATGACCTCAATGGGGATGATGGCTTCTGTCCCATACATGAGTGAGAAAGGAGTTTCCCCGGTGGCCCTTCGGGGAGTCGTACGATAGCTCCATAGCACACTTGGGAGCTCTCCTGGCCATTTCCCCTTTGCCTCCTTTAGCCTCTTCTTCAAGCCATCTTTTATTGTCCTATTGGATACCTCGACCTGCCCGTTAGTTTGAGGGTGGGCTACTGGAGCAAAATGCATTTTTATGCCGAGGTCAGCCACGAATTCCTGGAATCCTCTATCCGTAAACTGGGTTCCATTGTCAACCACTGTTACCCTTGGTATGCAAATATGATGTTCTTCCACACAAACTTTTGGATATCCTTCATTGAGATTGATACGGCTTGTTAGTGTTGTTCTTCCATTATGAATGATTGCATTTTGTTGCAGTCTTCCCCCATTAAGATTAATCCAGCAATTATGTTTGTTGTTTTGTTTCCTGCGTAACTTAACAAACATAATCGTAACCCTAGAATAATGATATTCTTAAACGTCCCTGGTCTAGTATTATTGTGGAGCGGGTTGCAATAATACATAACGACTAGCATATGTGGAGACTAATATGAGATATGTAGTCTACATATGGGTACAAGTTGGAGAACTTGTGTACTGGACCGACCCACCATGAGAACACTACATGGATCGTTATATGAGTGTCATAAGTGATTCCCATAGTGATCAGGGTATATGTAGTCCTTCGACCTAAGATCATCAAGGTTCCCTACATGTGAGTCACATACTTTGATACTTTCCTTTGTTGCTCGTAACTGAGTGAACTTGAAGGAGGTCATTGGGTATGTCACATATCATGCGGAGGGATTTGTATGATCAAGATGGGATTTGTCCCTCCTATGTAACAGGAGTGATATCTTCGGGCCCCTTGATAGAGTGAGACTTAGAAAATGCATGGCCATGCTCGGATGAGTTGATATGCGATATCAATGTCATCAATTTAAGTTAGTCTACTCGGTAATCAAGAAACCAAAGATTGGGCTATACGAGAGTGACACATTCCATGTCTCGTGCTTAGTCTTGATATCTTGGACAAAGGGACAATGGCATATATCGGTGATGATCATAAAGGTATAGTCGAATCATCGACAATCTTGTCACTTGGGTAGCAATGATGTGTTGCTAGACACCGCTCATTGCTTATGATCATAAATGTGATTTATGATCATTGCCAATGTGATAAGAGCCTATTGGGTCGCACACATAGAGCAATTTGGATCATTAGAGTGCATGGGCTAATTATTTGGGTTATGTTTTCACTTTAATTTCGTATTAATAATGGGCCCAAGAGTTGAGCCATTATTAAGCCCGAAATTAAATCCTAATTGGATTAGGGCTTTGAAACCCATTAGGCCTGGAAGTTGAGTCTCACTATAAATACAACTTTTAGTGAGAAATTCACAGGTCTCCTTGCCCTAGCCTCCAAAAAGGACAGCCACACTCTTCTCTTGCAATTCCTTGGAGGACACAAGCTAGCACTGCGAGCGCAAGAGAAACGCATCTGCCGGGATGTGGTGGAAGCGTGGTGATCCCGAGAGGCTCGTGTGGATACCATAGAGAGCTTGAACACGTCAACTGTTCAGGTTTTGTGATTCGACTCTACAGTTGAGTGAGAGATCTCAACCGAAAATTAGGTATGAAAATTTTTGAACACCCGGTTTACCCCGTTTCACTTGGATCCTGGAGGGTTTCAGTTAAATTCCGCTGCGCTGTTTGGCTCCCGAAACCCAACATAAACTAGGTTCTATTGTCGGCCACTATTACCCTTGGTATGCCAAATCGGCATATGATGTTCTTCCGTACGAACTTTTGGACATCCTTTGCTGAGATTGATGCCAATGGCTCCGCTTCAATCCACTTAGTGAAGTAGTCCATTGTGACTATGTAGAACTTCACCCCACCGGGAGCGCTTGGAAGAGGTCCGATGAGATCAATACCCCATATGGCGAAGGGGCAAGGATAATTTGCTGAAGTTATTCTTTTTGAAGGTAACTTTTGGATGTTAGTGTATCTTTGGCAATTGTCACATCTTCGGACAAATTGCCTTGCATCTTTCCTCAAGGTAGGCCAAAAGTAACCTTGGCGAAGTAGTACCCCAGCAAGGGCGTCTGTTCCTATATGGGAGCCACAGGCTCCTTCGTGGACCTCTTCGAGTATTGTTCTGACATTATTTTCGCCTATGCATTTCTGCAGGGAGCTCGCATACCCTTGTCTGTATAGTTCTTCTCCAATGAGAAAGTATCTTCCTGAGCGCTTTCATACTTTTGTGGCCTATTTGGGATTCTTAGGGAGTTCCGAAGTTGCTAGATATTTCTTGATGGGGTCTTGCCATCCTTCCCCCGAGGTTGCTACGCACATTAATTTTGTACTGGGTTGCTTTAGTACCTCGGTGGGTTCCTTGGATTTGGCCAAGGTGTCAGCTTGAGTATTATCTCTTCGGGGCACGTTTTCTATTTGTACCGAGTCAAACTCTTCAATGAGTTTTTTGACGAGGTCATGATATTTTGCCAAGGTTGGATCCTTTGCCGCGTATTCTCCTTTCGTCTGCCGGACTACTAGCTGTGAGTCACTGTGGGCCATAAGGTTTTTTACGCCGACTTTTCTGGCCAGCTTTAGTCCTACTATGAGGGCCTCATATTCGGCGATGTTATTGGTAACATCAAAACCGAATTTGATTGCTTTAGTAGCTTTCATGCCTTCGGGCCCCCGAAGGACTATTCCAGCGCCCTGATGCTCTATGCCTGACGCTCCATCTACAAAGAGCTTCCATTCTGGATCAACCTTTGCTCGGTCTTCCGCAATGGTTTCAGCATTCTTGATTTCTGGGATTTTGACAATGAAGTCTGCCAGTGCCTGGGCTTTTATTGCCCTTCTTGGCTCGTAAGTGATGTCATACTCTCTGAGTTCAATACACCATTTTGATAATCTTCCCGAATGCTCTACTCTTTTCATTACGTCGCGTAGAGGCAGGTTACTTCGGACGGTGATGGCGTGTCCTTGGAAGTAGGGTCGTAACCTTCTGCCTGTGAGTACTAAGGCGTAGATGGCCTTTTGGAGCAATGGGTATCTGATCTTGCCGCCATGTAGGGACTTGCTTACATAATATACTGGCCACTGCCTCCCACCTTCTTCTTTTACTAGGACCGAACTCACGGCTTTTTCAGTAACTGCGAGGTAGAGGATGAGGGGTTCTCCTTCCCGGGGTTGCCTAAGCATTGGCAGGTGAGTTAAGTAGCTTTTAAGCTCATCCCAAGCTTTTTGGCATTCTGGGTTTTATGGATGCTCTTGGGTTCCGGAGGTGTTTTTGCCGTTGGGGGCTTTGGTGAGTACTTTGAAGAATGGTCGACATCGGTCGCCGTACCTGGAGATGAATCTACTAAGGGAAGTGATTCTTCCGGTAAGCCTTTGTATATCTTTGGTGGATGTGGGTGTTCGAAAATTTAGCAGGGCATTGACTTTTTCAGGGTTGGCATCTATTCCCCTTTCTGATACCATAAACCCAAGAAACTTTCCTACATTTACTCCGAATACACACTTCTCGGGATTGAGACGTATGCCGAACTCCCGAAGTTGTTGGAAGGTTTCGCCTAAGTCGGTGATATGTTTACTATGCATTTTGCTCTTGACTATCATATCATCAATGTATACTTCCATGTTTCTCCCGATCTGAGAATCAAATACCTTATTCATCAGCCTTTGATAGGTGGCCCCTGCGTTTTTAAGCCCGAAGGGCATTCTGATGTAGCAGTAGGTACCAATTTCCGTGATGAAGGCCGTTTTCTCTTCATCTTCGGGGTTCATCTGAATCTGATGATATCCGCTAAAGGCATCGAGAAAGCTAAGAAGCCCGTATTCGGCGGTTGCATCCACCAGCTGGTCTATGGCTGGCAAAGGGTAAAAGTCCTTTGGGCAGGCGTCATTCAAATTTTGAAAGTTGACGCATATTTGGAGTTTTTCACTCCCCTCTTTCATGGCAATAACCACGTTGCTAAGCCATTCGGGGTATTTTACTTCTCTTATTACCACGGCCTCGATGAGGCGGTTGACTTCAGTTTTAACAAAGGAATTCTTATGAGCCGATAGACTCCGTTTTTTCTACCGAACTGGTCTGGCATTCGGTCGCACTCTAAGACTGTGGTGGATTACACTGGGGTCGACCCCAGGCATATCTTTTGGTGAGTAGGCAAATAGATCTTTGTTCATAAACAAGAAGGATACAAGCCTCTTTTTGTCATCCTCAGCCAATTTTTTCCCGACTCGGGTGTTTTGGCCAGGGATCAACTCTACATCTTCCATTTCTACTTTTTCCAGGCTTTCATTTTCCGCCTTCACTGTTTCTTTGCCCATTATGACTATTTTTTCCTTCACTGAAGTCTGTACTTGGATCTTTGCTGGGCTTTGTCTGGCCCTTGTGAAGACCTTTCTGACTTCAGTTTGGTCAATGAAGATCTCTGCATCTCCGTCTTTGGTAGTGAAGGTGACTATTAGGTAGTTTACGTCCAGGCGGATGTGGAGATTACCTTGAGTCTGCCTTCCGAGGATAGCATTGTAAGCCGACGACACATCAATGACAATAAATCTTGTCATGACGAAGGCGATCAACTCTTCCTGGCTATGGGGCAAGATCCCTTTCAGCATCAAAGGCAGGTTGACGTATCCAAGAACCGGAAGCTCGGAGGGTCTGACGCCGAAGGTGGGGGAATTGACTATGCTGAGATTGCCTCTTGGAATGCCTAATTTAGGCAGTAGATGGGAAAAGATGATGTCGGTGTTTGAGCCGTCATCGAGGAGTACCCTTTTGACGTCCCAGTTTCCTATCCTTGCCATGACAAGGAGCGGGTTGTCGTGGGGGAACTTTATTGGAGACCCGTTTCTACGAATGAGTCTGCTTGGTGAGTTCCCGTACTCCATTATGGAGATTTCTCTTATCTTTCTCTTCCTCTCAGCCGAGGGTATCCCGGTAGTGATGGTTTGGATAACCCCTACTGATGGTGGCAGATTCTTTTGAGGACTTCGGTCCCGACGTCTGTCTGAATCGTATTCCTCCTTGTCCCCCCTCCTTTGCTGTTCCTTCCTTCCTTTCGGCGAAGGCATCCGCAGGTACTGACGAAGTTGACCCTGCTTGATCAAGGACTCGATATATTTCTTTAGCTGAAAGCAATCTTCAGTGTCATGGCCATGGTCTCGGAGAAATTGGCAGAATTTTTTCATGTTCTTCTTGTTTTCCGAGGTCATGGCCTTTGGCCTTAGGACCGTGGTCCCTTGCCTTTCTAGCGCCATGAGGATGCTAGTTCTTGTGGTGTTCAGGGGAGTGAACGTCATTGGCCTGTTCCCCCATTGTTTTCGGGGCCTTTCTCTCTTGTTCTGGTGTAGAGGCTGATGGCTAGGCCCTTCGGAGCGTGGGTGTTCCCCTTTTTGTCCTCCTATTCTAAGCTCCTCGGCCGTCATATGCTGTTCGGCCCTTCTATAGAACTCCTCGAGGGTGTCTAGGGGGTTCCTTGGAGAACTCATAGAAAAGTTGGGAGTCCCTCCGAAGTCCTCTAATAATCGCGAGGATATGGATCTCTGGCCGAAAATCAGGTATACTTAGCGCCTCTCGATTGAACCTTTCGACATAGTCACGAATGGTCTCCCCACCTCGTTGTGCTATGTCGAACATTTGTACCGGCATTTTGGCGATTGGCCTACTGCTAATGAACTGCTAAGTGAAAGTAGCAAACAGCTCCTAGAAACTTAAGAAGGTCCCATGGGCCAGAGAATTATACCATGCCGTTGCTAGTCTGGAGAGGGTCACCTCAAAACATTTGCAGAGAGTAGCATCATCCGCGCCGTGGAGCACTATGCTTCGGTTGTACTTTGTCAGATGCGCCTAGGGGTCACTACACCCGTCGTAAGTTTCTAGGCGTGCACCCTGAAATCACTGGGCATGGGCACCTCCACCACCTCGTGCACAAAGGGTGACTCTTCTCCGATGTGAGAGTCAGACAGCCTAGACCAGACTGGTTTTCGGGAGATCTGCCTCTCAACCTTCTCCAGTCTTCCCAGGATTTTCTCCATGAGGACAGCTGTGTTAACTTCTCCTTGCTGCCTGGTGTTCGCCGGTAATGGCGAATTTCTTCTCCTCCTCGGAGAATGACTTCGACGGTGAGGAGATTGGGACCTTCGGTAAGGGGATGCACTCCATTGGAAGGAGGCCCTAGTTTCTTTTGGGGCTCCCCCCCTGGTGGGTCGCGCCTCAACGGGTTCATTCTCTGTTGAAGACACATCGAGGGAGTCCCCGCTCCCTGAACTTCGGTGGGTGGACCTTGAACTCCTCTCCTGATGCGTGGCCGGGGGAGAGGTCCATCAGACCAGAGGAGGTTGGGATAACCTCTGATCGAGCTGCTGAGTCATTTCGGCGACGATGGAGCATTGGAAGTCTCACAAGAAGCCCATCATCACCGTTAGAGGACGGTCGTCTTCCAGCACAGAAGCTTCTGCCACAGGCTGTGTAGTCGCCGGCTGAGCCTTGGGCGCAGAGGGGGACTTTGGGAGCCCTTTGTCCTTTGAGCGCCGAGTCTCTACGACGGTGACCTGGGGGAGGTTTCCCACAGACGGCGCCAAGTAATGTCGATCAGCATCTCCACTGTATGTCATGATGAGGGTGGCAAGAACTTTTGGTGGTGGAGGAATGTCCAGAGAGAATACGTTCTGGGAGGACCGCTTGGAAGACACAGAAAGTAGGGGTTAAGAGGTCCCTGGAGTGTTTTTCTGGGGAGGAGTCTCCGAGGCCCAAGTCAGTGTTTTTTAAGGTGAAAGATAAGCAAAGAGGGTGAAGGATGTCTTATGGGGAGAGCCCCTTTACCTGTGATGCCTCTTGAATATTTATAGGAGGTAGATAGGAGAAGTTTGTTTGCCACAAGCTGCCCAGATCATGACACGTGTTCGGCTGGATGTGATTTGTACCTTTAGAGGGACTTTTAGCCGACCATAGGTCATTCGGCCGAAAGCCTATGCCGCTCGAGAACAGCGCGTCAGAGCGTGTCTAGGGGCGACGTGTCGGGAGCCGTACGAGTACAGTGTGTCAGAGACTCCTAAGCTGTCTAATTGTGCGTCCACGTGGCTTCTTTATGTGACCGAATTCCCACGAGGTCCAGGGGTTCGTCGGGGAGGTGAACATCTTCGGAGGGAGGTCCTTTGCTTTATGCAAGGCACCTTCGGCTGGACTTTCCCGAGGTTAGGCCTGGGTCCTTGGCGATGGTACTCTCGAGGATATGTCCTGAAGGTGGTCCAAAGAATAACTGAAGGCGGGCTCAGGCACGTGGAGTCTTCCGAGGTTATCCGCAGGAGGAGTGATGACCCTTTATGACCAAAGTTGGTCTAATGTGTCCCCCGCAGGCGACGCTTATCCGGCTTGTCCGCGGGTGCTTGAGGCCCTCTCTTTGCCGAGGTCTGGTCGCCTGTTTCTGACCAAAGGTAATGCGTTGGCCCACGATGATGTATACGAGTGAGATCCTTCAGGGGCGATTGCCCTTCGGCTATCACTTTCTATCCCATATATAAATTTGAATACACCTTACAAAAGCTTTTGTAAAATACTCCACTCCAGCAATAAGTTATAAAAAGATGGAAAAGATGCGGAGGACAAATGATTACTACCTAGGAAAGACAACAGATTAGAGATCAGGGATAGCTGAAGACCGGAAGTGGAGACTGGCGAGTCTAAACTTTTTGTTCTTTCTGCCTTTTCACGGGGTTGATCCTGCAAATGGAAATAATGGTTGATAATTATCTTTTTTATGGGAAAATAAAAAAGAAGATACGAGAAGTATGTTTACGAATCACTAAGAGATGTGAAAAGGATTCATGTGGAAAGGAAAAAGATTGCGTCTTTGGAGTTGGTCGGTATGTTCATTCTGTCCTGTCTTCCCTCCAGCCGTTTTTACATTATGAAACCGGAGATGTATTTTGAAATTTGCACCCACATCCGAATCATCACAAAATATTATTTGCTCATCCAACTAGGAATTTTCTTTGTATTTTTGCCATCCAAGTATTGGTCCATACGACTAAAACTCTGGCAATCACTAGTTACTTTTTGAAATAACTAATTGAACTGTGAGAGAAAAAATATTTTTGTAGAGTTTTTTTTATACATATAGTTTAATATATATATATATATATATAGTGATTTTGTATGGCTTGGTTGTTGCTAGACCTTGCTGTGGTAATAATAGAAAGGGTAATTTATAATAAAATCCCTCGAAATTTATGTGAAAACATAGTTTTATTCTTTCTGTCTCAAACCCTATATATATTTAATCTCCAAAGCTGTATCGTCATTGATACAAGTAAGGAAAAATAAATTATTTTACATTTAAATTGAGGAAATTTTGATAATGTAAAATGTTCATTAATTATTAATTTTTTTTGAAAATAATTTAAAATTACAAGAAAACATACACTGAATAGTTTAAATTATAATTTAAAAATTTAAATCAGCAAGTAATTATAGACATGGCAAAAATTAGTGCCCACATCTAGAAGGAAAATTTAAGTTTTTGAAATAGTACACAGTAAATTATATTTTTCACCAAACTTTAGGAGTTTGTTCGTAATTCATTCCTTAATATCAACTGGCTGGGTTTAGGGAGGGTTGAGCTATTCCCAAACCTTACCTGTAATACAAGAGCTCTACCCAAATCTACTCTATAACCCACAGCTTGTAGGGTTTCTTTATCCAAACATTCTCTACATTGGGATAGGCAGAGTCGAGTATTATACCCGCACAGGTGATCATATAACAGAAAATTGAAATTAAACAAAGCAAGAAATGCTACCTACGATCATTAGGCAACACTTTCTTTAATTCCAAATTACAAGTCATGTTATCAACAAATGAAAATGATAGGTGGTGCCCGCTGGCATCCTCATTGTACGACATAATGGCTTGCAGCAGGGACTTCTGGTGAGGAGGGTGTTTGCAGGAGAGACTTCCGAAGGGAAAGGCTACCTGAAAGACTCAAAGAACAAGGGTTAGGAGAGCCCCGAAGTATTTTTCCGGGGAAGGAGCCTCCGACGCCCAAGTCAGTATCTAGCTAGATGGAGAGTGATGAGTAGAGAGAAAGAAGTGCGTTTTATTTTTGGAGAGTCCCCCCCCTTTACCAAGGTCGCTTCCCAAGTATTTATAGGGAGGTGTCAAAAAAAAACTTGCCTGACACAGCCCACTCAGATTGCGACACGTGTTCGGTCGGATTCAGTCCGTACCTTCAGAAATGAGGACCTTTAGCCACCCATAGGCCATCTTGGTCAGAAGTCAACGCCGCGGGAGGTCTGCGCGACAAGACGTGTGCGAGGGCAGCGTGTCAGGATGTGTACGAGGGCGGTGTGTCAATGGCTCCTTAACTATTTTTGTCATATTCTTGAGACCCCTTCGGGATGGGAGGGTTTCTTGCCGAGGTTGCTTTAGTTATTTGCAAGTCCCTTCGGCACGGGGGACCCTTTTCGGAGGATGCTCTCCTCTTCCGAGGATGGTGAGTTTACCCCTCCCGAAACTGCTCAGGTCATCTTGCTGAGGGTGGTGGAGCACCATGTTCTCGAAGTTAATACTATCACTTCCCGAAGGTGATGGTGGATTACCGAGGTCGAGGGGTCAGGAGGGCAGACCCTGTCTTACCGAGGTTGGCGCTTGTATTTCCCAAGGGTGATACTCGCCCTTACCGGGGGTAACGCTTTGCCAGAGCTTTGGGTTTCGAAGGGTAATAGCCCTTTGGCCATCACATGCCCCCTCCTCGAAAAGCCGAAGCAGTTACTTCAGCGTGTAGATTCTCATAGCACTTTGCGAGGTCCTTTTACAAAGGCTGGCAGTTATCTTGGGAGGGGGACACTTCGTTCTCCGTGGGCGTGTCTTCCTAGCCGAGGTAGTCCACAAGTGCTACTCCTCGTCTTTTGGCTAGACCATTGGCTTTTTTCGAAGTGTGTGTTCCTTCTTTCAAATTTTCTGCCGCGTGTCAGCGAATCATCATGTCTCATAATTAGTTAGGCATGCCTTTTCGGATGACCCTGCCTAGGCATCCGTGTTGTCAGAAGGCGTGCCCTCGTTTCCTGTGTTAGACGACACGTGTCACGCGGCGATCGGGGGACAGTTGCATCAGTTGTGTCAGCCGCATCTCTTCGCCTTCAGCAGGCAATTATGGCTACGATTCGCCTTTGAGGGGCAGTTATGGCGATGATTCGCCAACCACTTTAGGCCTATATAAACACTTCTCCTCTTCAGAGTTCCCACTTGCTTTCCTTTGCTTCTCCTATTGCCCTCCTTTGCTCTCAAGCTTTTTTCCATTTTCTACGGCGGTGCAAGTGGCGGAGTGATTTCTGGCAACTTTTTACGACGGTGTCTACTAACCCCGACTTCGGCAAACGTTTTGGTGGGTTTCCCTTCCAAAAGCCCCTCGGTTTCTTCTGTTTCCATTTTTTCTAGAGTCCAAAGTTGTTTTCTTTTTCCCGAAGTCCCTTGACATTCTTTCCCGGAGCCGTTTCTTTTAGCCGAACATGTCTTCCCCAGTCCCAATCATGTCCGTCCAAACTACTCCCGAGAGCTGGCTTCCTCTCATGTCTCACCCGTGTTGTACCACTTCGGAGAAGTTAACGAAGTGGACAACTAAGTTTTTTCTTCCTTCTTATGCTGTTATCAGGCTACCCCGTCCCGGCCTTTTCAGCTTCATGAACCAATCGGATGAGGTTACCATTTTTTGAGCCCAACTGAAGGCCGGACTTCGGTTTCCTCCGCCGAAGATGATTTGTGACTTTTTCCAATTCCATGGCATAGCCGTAAATCAGCTTCCTCCCAATTCCTATTCCTACTTCAATGCCTTTCTCTGCATGTGTGGGGTTTTCAAGATAGAACCCCACTTCGTCATCTTCATGCAGTATTACAAGCTCTATCCGGTCCCGAAGGGTGGCTTCTATTTCATGCTACCTCGGGGATCTGGGAGCAAAAAATATATGTTCACCTTCGACACTAAAGACAGTTGGCGAGGGTGGCAAAGGAAGTTCTTCTTCCTGAAGGTGGCAGAGGCGTGGTCGCACGTGCCGACTAGGTGGGCCTGGGGGACGCTGGAGACGGACGTTGTTGATCCCAAGAAGTTGCTAACTCCTGAGTTAGCAGCGAGGTTTGAGGATTTCGACAGCCGTATCCGAGCTGTCGCCGACTGGGATGCCGAGGTCCCACCACGCTCCTTGTATCCCTTCCCCATCAGGTGGAACCTTATGACCGAAGAGGTTCTTCGGGAGCTAGGGGTGCTCAAGGAGCACAAAACCGATCTCGGCATGCCAGCTCCTGCCATCGACGGGAAGAAGTCATGGCTGGTGATGCTCCTTCGGAAGGAGCTCACTTATGAAGCCCTTGTTGAGAGTAAGTTGCTTTCCAAATTTTGGTATAAGTATCCCTTTGGACTTACACTGATATTTTCTTCCTTTTTCAGAGATGGGCGACCAGTCAGCCGCCTTCTACAAGTCCCTCTTCCTCGGCCAGGCCGAGAAGGGGGAACAGAAGAAGAAGGCCGCCCCGAAGAGGAGGAAGGCAGCTGGAGGGGGGCCATCCTCGGCCAAGAAAGTGAAGAAGGACCCTCTTCCCCCCCCTCCGGAAGATGTTGAAGAGGTCGGGGACCAGCCTCTGGTCCACGCCGACCCACCATCAGAGCTGGCCATCAGCTCCACTCCCCGGAGTCCCGTCACTTCGGCGGATATCCTGGGCACTTCGGCAGGAGGCCCTTCTGCCGAGGAGCTCGAGGAGCAAAGACAAAGCAAGGGCAAACACGTCCTTGCTGAAGTGGAGGAAGTCCACGATTCAGACGACGACATCGCCGAGGTCTCGCCAGGTTTTCCCCTTAGCCATTTCTTTATAAATTCGGACATTTTTAGCATTCTCCATCTTTTAGAAGTATGGCTAAGGGACAATGTACTGATGGAATTGTGGCGTGACTTTGCAGAAGAACTGGTGCCCTCAGCATGGATGGTGGAGCACGCTGGGAAGCAAGCCCTTTGGGACTCCCATATCCCGAAGGATAAGGTTCCGAGGGAGCCTTTCTGGTCTTTCACGGAGGACATGAACTTGTTCTCCGAAGACAGCCAGCAAATGGCTCCCTAAATGGCGAGGGGCGTGCTCACCCAAGCCACTTTCAAGTCCTTGGCAGATGAATGCCCGAACGAGGAGGTCCTCGCTGCGAGGATGTCCCAACACGCTGCCCAGGTATTCTTCAGACCCTTCATCTTTTCTCCAAATTTTTCTAAGTGTTTGGTTTTCTTTTGTAAAACTTCACCAAATGTCCTTCTTTTTTTTGCAGCTCTTGGCGTACAGCAGATATTTCAGAGCTTGGGCAGCAAAACAGTCTTCGGTCCGATCTTGGGCCGAAGATCGTTTGGAGAAGGCCAAGGTATTTTGTGCCAACTCGGTCGTCAAGAACGCCGAGTTGAGCAAAATAGCCAAGGAGGAGGTTGCCAAACTTCGGGAGGAGTTCTTGAAGGGTCAGGAGGAGCTCTTGAAGGATTTCTCCCAGAAGATGTCCGACCTCGGTGTGAAGGTCGTTGAGCTAACTTCGGCCAATGAGGCCTACCAGAAGGAGAAAGAGGAGGACTCTGCTCTCCTGACGAAGGCCCTTGCTGATAATGCTGATCTTCAGGCCGAGGTCGAGGCGCTGAAGAAGGAGACAAAGAAGAAGAAGAAGGCGAAGAAGCTTGAGAAGGAGATTGCCAGGTTGGAGAACGAGCTGGACGCCTTTTCTGTTGAGAAAGACAAGGCTGGCCAAGCAACCAAGGTTGCTTTCTAGGACGGCTTTTGTCTAGCTCAACATCAAGTTTTGACAAAGCACCCCGACCTCGACCTCTCCTTCTTCGTGGCCTTGGACATCCCCGAGGGGCCTCGCTGGGCCTGGTCCAAGAGAGATCATCTCAACCTGTCATTCGCCCTTCCTTCGGCGCCGAAGGTGGCGACAAAGGATGTCAGGGAGGGAGCATCTCATGACGGCGGGGTCTCTTAGGTGTCGAAGGCTTTACTTTTCCTTTTTCTTTGTAACCTTCTTCTTGTAATCTCTTCCTTGTAATAAGGCTCCTTTTTAATAAAGTTCTTTCTTTCCTCCAAAATTTGGCTAAGTCTCAAGGCAAGTTTCTCCTTAAGAAATTTCCGGTTCCAAGAGTTAGTTTGACCACTTTCAGTCTAGGACCCTCGGGAAGATACTTTTCGCGCCTTTTATCAACCATGTTCGACACAACACCGGTTCTGGCAAAGCTTTGCCCGTTTTTGTTAGCCGCGTTCGGTTAATGCACCTTTGGAAAAAATGTGTGATTTTCACAAGTAAATACAGGCACCTTGTTCAGCTAGATTTTTTAGGTAGGGCTATTCTTCCCAGAAAGCTTTTCTGTACTTAGAAATTTTTCTAAATGTACAATTTCCTGAAAAAATTCTAAGTGTAGAATTTCTTCAGAGCATCTGAATGCCATGTGTTTTTCAATTCTCCGCCTTTGGTATCGCTGAGCTTATAGACTTCTGGCCGAACCTCATCAAGGACCAAATAAGGCCCTTCCCAGTTTGCCCAAAGTACTCCGTGAGATGATCTTCAGGGTTCAAACTCAGCCTTTCGAAGAACAAGGTCTCCCTTCCTGATTGCCTTTCGCTTGACATGCAAGTTCGCAGCTATGGCTACCCTTTGCTGAAAAGCTTTTCTTCTAAGCTCAGCCACTTCTCTGTGTTCGTCAATTAGGTCGAGCTTAGTTTTCAACCCAAGATCATTCCCTTCTTTGTTGAACACTTGTATCCTAACCGATGGCTGGACTACCTTGATTGGAATAATGGCCTCTGTTCCGAAGATGAGCGAGAAAGGTGTCTCGCCTGTGGCTTTTCGGGGCGTCATCTGATAGCTTCATAGCACGCTAGGAAGTTCTCCTGGCCATTTTTCTTTTGCTTCCCTCAATCTCTTTTTCAAACCATCATTTATGGTTCTGTTAAACACCTCTACTTGTTCGTTGCTTTGGGGATGAGCTACCGGGGCGAAGTGCATTTTTATTCCGAGGTTGACAGTGAACTCTTGGAATCCCATGTCAACAAACTGGGAATCATTGTCAGCAACTATCACCCTCGGTATGCCGAACCTACACACGATGTTCTTCCAGATGAATTTCTGTATGTC
Organism: Aquilaria sinensis; assembly: GCA_005392925.1. Lineage (NCBI taxonomy): Eukaryota > Viridiplantae > Streptophyta > Magnoliopsida > Malvales > Thymelaeaceae > Aquilaria > Aquilaria sinensis. The sequence goes on along the minus strand of SMDT01000562.1, from coordinate 43,298 downwards.
CTTCACTGAAATGGTTGTCAGGGGCTCTGCTTCTATCCGTTTGGTGAAGTAATCTACTGTGTCTACGCAAAACTTCACTCCTCCGGGTGCAGTTGGGAGAGGCCTAATAAGATCAATACCCTATACTGCGAAGGGGCAAGGGTAGTTAGCCGAAGTTATCATTTCCGAATGCAGCCTCTGGATGTTGGTGTGTCTTTGGTAATTGTCACATCTTCGAACAAACTGTATTGCATCCTTTCTTAGGGTGGGCCAGAAGTGCCCTTGGCGAAGTAGTACTCCTGCCAAGGCGTCAGTTCCTATGTGGGAACCACAGGCCCCATCGTGGACTTCTTTGAGGACTGTCTCCACGTCCTCTTCGCTGACACACCTTTGCAGGGGATTCGCGTGCCCCTGTCGGTATAACTCTTCTCCAATTAGGAAATATCGTCCGGAACGTTTTCATACTTTTGCTACTTCGTGAGGGTATTCGAGAAGCTCTGAGGTCGTAAGATACTTTTTTATGGGATTTTTCCATTCCGAGGTTGCTACGCTCATTATTGCTATGCTCGGGAAATTTAGTACTTCGGTGGAATTTTTTGACTTGGCCAGAGTATCTGCTTCAGCATTGTCTCGGTGAGGCACGTTCTCGATGTGTACTGCATCGAATTCTAGGATGAGCTTTCATACAAGCTCGTGATACTTTGCTAAAGTTGGGTCCTTTGCACTATAGTCCCCTGCCATCTGTCGGACCACTAGCTGAGAATCACTATGGGCCTTTAGGTTTCTCACGCTGATTCTTCTAGCAAGCCGCAGACCTGCTATAAGTGCTTCATATTCTGCTATATTGTTGGTGACATTAAACCCAAATTTGATGGTTTTCATAGCTTTCATGCCTTCGGGACCACAAAGAATTATTCTAGCTCCTTGATGTTTAGAGCCGAAGGTGCCGTCGACAAATAGAGTCCACTCAGGTTCGTTATTCCTGAGGTTGGGTTGACTTTTTTCGGCCATTGGTACCTCGGCAATGAAATCTGCTAATGCTTGAGCTTTTATTGTCTTCATTGGCTCATAGGTGATATCATACTCGCCGAGCTCGATCCACCATTTCGAAAGCCTTCCCAAGTGATCTACTCTCTTCATGATATCCTAAAGGGGCAGGTTGCTTTTTATGATAATGGGGTGACCTTGGAAATAAGGACGTAGCCTTTTGCTTGCAAGCACCAGGGCATAAATAGCCTTTTGTAACAAGGGGTACCTGACTTCGGCACCATGCAGGGGCTTGCTCACATAGTATACTGGTCATTGCTTTTCCCCCTCTTCCTTTACAAGGACCGAACTTACCGCATTTTCAGTGACGGCAAGGTATAGTATGAGGGGTTCCCCTTCCCGTGGCTGTCGGAGTGTCGGCAGACGAGTTGGGTAGACTTTGAGCTCTTCCCAGGCTTTTTGGCAGTCCTCATTCCAAGGATGCCCCTAGGTTCTGAGGCCACCGCTGTTTTTTGCTGCCTTAGTGAGGACCTTGAAGAACGGTCGGCAGCGATCCCCAAATCTGGAGATGAATCTGCTGAAGGACGTGATTCTCCCTGTGAGTCTTTGCACATCCTTAGTCATCGTGGGAGTTCGGAATCCCAGTAGGGCCTTGACATTTTCTGGATTGGCGTCGATACCTCTTTCCGACACCATGAATCCGAGGAACTTACTCGCGTTCACCCCGAACATGAATTTTTTGGGGTTGAGACGAATTCTGAAGGTCCTTAACTGGTGAAATGTTTCTTCTAAGTCTGTGATATGACTACTAGGCAACTTGTTCTTAACTATCATATCATCGACGTAGACTTCCATGTTTCTCCCAATTTGGGAATTGAAGACCTTGTTCATCAACCTTTGGTATGTGGCTCCTGCATTCTTAAGCTTGAAGGGCATTTTAATGTAGCAATATGTACCAACTTCAGTGATAAAAACGGTCTTTTCCTTGTGTTTGGGGTCCATCCTAATTTGATGATACCCACTGAAGGCGTCAAGGAAACTAAGGAGGGCATACTCAGCGGTTGAATCTACCAACTGTTCTATTTGCGGTAGGGGATATGAATCTTTGGGGCAAGCATCGTTCACGTTTCGGAAGTCAATGCACATTCGAAGTTTATCACTCCCTTCTTTTGTGGCGATAACCACGTTACTAAGCCATTGGGGGTGTTTGACTTCCCTGATTACACCTGCTTCCACTAGGTGCTAGACTTTGGTTTTTACGAAGTTGTTTTTATGCCCCAAGAGGCTTCGTTTTATTTGTCGGACAGGCTTTGCCTCTGGGCGTACTTGAAGGCTATGTTGGATTATACGATGGTCTACCCCCGGCATGTCCTTTGGCGAAAGGCGAACAGATCTTCGTTCATTAGCAGGAAAGATACAAGCTTTTCCTTGTCACCTTTAGCTAGTTTTTTCCCTATTCAGGTATTTCGGCCTAGGACAAGTTCTACCTTTTCTGTTTCTATTTTCTCGAGGTCTTCTGTTTCTTCTCCCTTGGGCTCCCCTACGAGTATAACCTTTTTTTTTTCCGAAGTCTGTACATAGCTCTTGCTGGGATCTTTCTTGCTTTTACAAAGACCTTTCTCACTTCCCCTTGGTCAATGAAGATCTCAGGATCTCCATCTTTTATGGCGAAGGTGACAGTCAAGTATTTCACGTCTGGGCGAATGTGGAGGTTTCCTTGTGTCTGTCTTCTGAGGATGGCATTATATGACGAAGGGACATATATGATGATGAACCTTGTCATTATGGAAGCAAAGAGCTCATCGTTGTTCTGTGGTGAAGTTCCCCTTAGCATTAGCGGGAGTTCAATCCATCCGAGGACAGGGAGTTCGGACGGACCTACTCCGAAGGTAGGGGAGGGGACAGACTTGAGATCTCCTTTTGGGATACCCAAATTCGGTAGGAGATGAGAGAATAAGACGTTAGCGTTGGAACCATCGTCGAGGAGTACTCTTTTGACATCCCAACTCCCTATCCTTGCCATGATTAGAAGTGGGTCGTCATGAAGGAATACTACGGTAGATCCATTTTTCTAAACAAGCTTTTTTGATGGGTTACCAAATTCCGTCACCGAGATCTCCCTGGCTTTTCTTTTTCTTTCTGCCGGAGGTAGTCCAGTGGTGATTGTCTATACTACTCCAGTCGGCGGTGGCGAATGTCTTTTGGGAATTCAGTTCCGGCATCTATCGGAATCATATTCCTCGTCATCTCCTTTCCTTTCCTCTTCCCTCCTCCCCTTCGGGGAAGGCATCCACAGATAGCATCAAAGTTCGCTCTACTTTATTAGAGACTCGATGTACTTCCTCAGCTGGAAGCAATCCTCGGTGTCATGCCCATGATCTTAATGGAATTGGCAAAACTTCTTCATATTTCTCTTATTTTCGGAATTCATAGCCTTCGGACGCTGGATTGGGTTTCCTTGCCTTTCCATGGCCAGCATTATGCTTGTTCGGGAGGTGTTTAAGGGAGTAAATGACATAGGTCTTTTTCCCTTCTACTTCCGAGTTTTTCCCCCGCCCTTAGCTGGATACAGAGGTTGATGGCGTTCGCCTTCGAGATGATGATCATTAGGCTTCGATCCTCCCATTCTCAGCTTTTCGGCTGTCATGTGCTATTCGGTTCTACGGTAGAACTCGCCAATGGTGTCCAGAGGTTCTTTTGAGAACTCGTAAAAGAGTTGTGAGTCTCGTCGAAGTCCTCGTATCATGGCGAGGATGCGTATTTCGAGACGGAAATCCGGCACACTCAAGGCCTCTCGGTTATATCTTTCGACATAGTCACAGATGGTTTCCCCATTCCTCTATGCTATATCGAACATCTGGACGGGCACTTTTGCTATCGGCCTGTTGCCAATGAACTGCTGCGTGAATGCTGTGGACAGCTCTTGAAAACTCATTATTGTTCTAGGGGCGAGAGAGTTGTACCACGCAATTGCCAGACCAGTGAGGGTGACCTCAAAGCATTTGCAGAAGGTGGCATCATCGGCACCATGTAGCACCATGCTGCGTCTATATTTGGTTAGGTAGGCTTGAGGGTCACTACGTCCATCATAGGTTTCCAGGCGAGGCACTCGAAAGTCTCTTGGCATCGGTGCTTCTACCACCGTTTGAACGAAGGGTGACTCTTCTCCAGTGAAGGTCTTAGATAACCTTGACCATACTAGTTTTCGGGCGATCTGCCTTTCTATTTTTTCTAGCCTCTTTAGGATTTTTTCCATGAGGATGGTGGCCCTGGGCTCTTCTCGTTGCCCAGAGGCCTCTGGCAACGGAGAATGACGCTGTCTTTTCAGGGAGTAACTTCGGCGGCGGGGGGATTGTGATCTTTCCTCTGGTGAAGAACTTCACTGGCGGGAAGTCCTAGCCCCTTTTGACCCTGTCTCTTCAGTCCGTCGGACCCTGGGAGGCACATCCTCTGTCGAGGATTCACCACGGATGTCCCCGCTCCCTGAACTCTGGTGAGCGGACTTCAGGCTTCTCTCCTGACGGGGTGCTGGCGAGGGTGCCCTTCGTCCCAGAAGCTATTGCGACCACTTTTGGTCCAGTTGCTACATCATTTCAGCCACAACGGAGCGTTGAAAATCATGTAGAATGCTCATCGTGACGGTTAAAGGACGTTCGTCCTTAGGCAGGGAAGTCCCGGCGGTGGGCTGTTTGGCCACCGGTTGAGTTTCCGACACGGACGGTGACTTCGGGAGTCCCTTGTCCTTAGAACGCCGAGTGTCAACGATGGCCACCTGAGAGTGGGTTCCCACAAACGGTGCCAAATGGTGCCCGCTGGCATCTTCGTTGTACGACATAATGGCCCGTAGCAGAGACATCTGGTAAGGAGGGTGTCTGCAGGAGAGACTTCCGGAAGGAGAGGCTACCTGAAAGACTCAAAGAACAAGAGTTAGGAGATCCCTGAAGTGTTTTTCCGGGGAAGGAGCCTCCGACGCCCAAGTCAGTATCTAGCTAGATGGAGAGTGATGAGTAGAGAGAAAGAAGTGCGTTTTATTTTTGGAGAGTCCCCCCCTTTTACCAAGGTCGCTTCCCAAGTATTTATAGGGAGGTGTCAGAAAAAAACTTGCCTGACACAGCCCGCTCAGATCGCGACATGTGTTTGGTCGGATTCCGTCCATACCTTCAGAAATGGGGACCTCTAGCCGCTCATAGGCCATCTTGGTCAAAAGTCAAGGCCGCGGGAGGTCTGCGCGACAAGACGTGTGTGAGGGCGACGTGTCAGGATGTGTACGAGGGCGGCGTGTCGAAAGCTCCTTAACCATTTTTGTCATATTCTTGAGACCCCTTCGGTGAAAGAAACTCCTTCGGGATGGGAGGGTTTCTTACCGAGGTTGCTTTAGTTATTTGCAAGTTCCTTCGGCACGGGGGACCCTTTTCGGAGGATGCTCTCCTCTTCCGAGGATGGTGAGTTTACCCCTCCCAAAACTGGTCAGGTCATCGTACCGAGGGTGGTGGAGCACCATGTTCCCGAAGTTAATACTATCACTCCCCGAAGGTAATGGTGGATTACCGAGGTCGAGGGGTCAGGAGGGTAGACCCTGTCTTACTGAGGTTGGCGCTCGTATTTCCCGAGGGTGATACTCACCCTTACCGGGGGTGACGCTTTGCCAGAGTTTAGGGTTCCGAAGGGTAATAGCTCTTTGGCCTTCAATAGGAACTTCAGACATTTAAAAATATGAAGCACAAAATAACAATCTTGATTATTAAAGTAGCTCAATGATGATGTATATATTTGGGTTGTATAAGATTAGGATTGAGTGTGTATATAATATATGTAATATTTTAAATACTTAAATACTATTTATAACATGTGAGTAGGATATGAGCTGGGTTCGGGGAGGGTAAACCTTTGAATCCATACAGTCTTTATATCTGATGGGTACAAAAATAAAAATTATCTAAACTCGTACAATTGAAAAATAAAAAAAAAACCTACTCATTGGGTAGGATAGGGTAGGGTACACATAGATAAAAATGGAAATTGACATCCTAAGAAAGCTCATATTCACTATGCTTACTCTTTATAATATATGTTGTTATAGGTATGCCTTGAATATCTATACAAGCAAAGCCTATCGGTCACTATTATTTCTCATTGATCTAATTGATTTTGTATATTTCATATGACTTATTGGAAAGAATATTATCTCGTAAAAATAAAATACTAGTGCTCATATGGTCGTTGTCCCAAGCAGCAAATTAAACGAAAAATGAGTATAAATTAAATGAGTAGGAAACTGCAGGTAATATCGATCAATATTACACGTCTTATACTAGTAAATGGTGTCTTATTTTCTCAAATAATTTACTACTCTAAACTAGTTAAAGGACCAATTTTATTATCAAACTTTCAAGTGTACCAAATTTGCTGCTGAACTTTATCCCTAAGATCAAATTTACCATCGATGTCACAGAAGGTTGTAAATTTGTCACTCGTCCATTAAGGGGAAAAATGACAGTTTCGGTCCTTAGTTCTTCATATTTATTCTATTAGTGCCCTAACTTTGCCCATTTTTTGATCATGCAATCTTCTTTAAAATATGGTGGTGCGTGGTATGACTGATGGACCACTGGCCATTAGACCCTCTCAATCCTCAATGCTGCTTTCTCCTATCTTCTTAAGAAATTAAAGAAGAAAGGCCATCCAGCCTTTTGCTAGTGTTAACAGGAGTCAAGCCTCTTCGTAAAGTGTGGTTGACAACCACATTGGAGCCCGGGCCAAACTTAGGAGGCTAGTTAGATCCGTGGAATCCAATTTGGAAGAGTTCTTGTGCTTTCTCTTTATTATCTTCGAGAGCAATGCTAAAAAATGAAGTTGGAACAATAACCCTTATAGCAACTTGTGATCGAGAATACCAAAGAACAAAAAATTAACGATTTTATATCGAACATAAATGGATTTGTGAAACAAAATTAATGTTGAAAAATAAATTGAAGAAGAATTGTAACATTTTCACAAAAGGAGAATGATCATAATCAACTATTGATCAGTTGGAATGACAAGTTATCATAGAATGGCCTCTGGAATGGGCGCAATTAACCAGAAAGTGAAGATTAGGTGGGTAAAAGGTGAAGAAGATGGTATGATCATCAGATGTGCAAAATTAGGGCATTAGTATAAGAAAAATGGAGATTGGAGGACTAAAATTGTTATTCTCTTCCTTCATTTGGCGGTCACTTAATAGACGAGTGACAAATTTGTAACTTTTTGTAATGTCGGTGGTAAATTTGGACTCGAGAGTAAAATTTAGTAGCAAATTTGTTACACTTGAAAGTTTGATGGTAAAATTGGTCCTTTAACTAGTTTAAAGTGGTAAATTTAGTATTTAATCCTTTGTCGAAATTGAAATTTATGATGATATGATATTTTGTAAAAGAAACATGTATGTTTTTATTTTTAAGAAAAACTTATAGTTGTGTTTACACATATTTCTATTGGATAAAATTTAAATTTGGACTCTTGACTATTTAGTCTATGCTAAAATAGTCCCTTAACTCTAAAAGTGCTTATTAAGATCTTTTAACTTAGGCAGCACATTCTATTTGAGTCTCATCTGTTACTTTAGGAGTTATTTCCGGTAGAAAATACATACATAGTACTTAATACCCCCTTATTTAGTCTCACAATGCCACATAATATTATCTTTCATGACAATATGTGACAAAACTAAGAGAAAAATAAACCTTAGACTAGAATAGACAAAAAAAAAAACATAATTTTAGGAACTTAAAAAATTAATAATCCTATCTTTCCTAATCTTCCCCACACCGCACCGGTATCCTTCCTCTGCCGCGGGTAATCTTCTCGAAATCTTCTTTGATTCTCTGATTCTCCAAATTTTCTCTAATTCTCCAATTCTATAAACCTTCCCAAAATCTTCTCCGATTCTCCGAGCAAAGGCAGTGTCATCCATTCCCTTTGGCTCTCGAATCAACAAACTTCGACAATCGATCTCCATCCAAATGACAGAGTTCTGCACGTCGACAAGCAGCAATGGATCTCCGTTGCGGCAACCCGTGCTCTTCCTCTCCTTAAGGACTTTAAACTACTGGTGACGCCAAAAAAGGAGAGGAGGAGATCCGTTTGAGAAAACCCTCGCCGCATCTGCTGCTGCAGCCTCCAGCTGACTCAGGCAGCCGCTAACGCTGATCGGCAGCCCCATGGCGAATTGAAGCAGAGAAGAGGAGATCCAAGTCTTGCGAATTTCATTGCTCTTTGCTGTTTGGCACAACAACTCGGATCCCCGCTGCCACGTTTTTCACCGATTTTGTTGCTCATTGCCGGTTTTGTTGCTGATCACTGATTTCGTTGCTCTTCGCTCCTTTCTTCGTGAATTGAATATTCAGAGAGAGAGAAAGAGATGATAGAAATTCGATCGAGGGAAAATCTGGGGAGAAGAAAGAAAATGTTATAGGTTAATTTACGTTTGAAGTCCTTATAATTATTTATTTATTTCAATTTTTACTTAAAATTTCTTGTTATTTTAGTATAATCATCCACGTGGCATTTTGAGAACCACTGTGAGGTATCTAACTGTCATTTAGGCATTTTCTATTTAAAAGGACATCTAAATTAATGGCAGAGATTAAAATAGGATATGGTAGATGAGTTAAGGGGCCTCAATGGGTATGTTTAGAGTTAGGGATCATTTTAGCACAAACTAAATAGTTAAGAGATCAAATTTAAAGTTTACCCTATTTTTATTTTTTCTAAGCAGATAAAAAACATTATCCACTTCCAGCATTTGAAGTTTATTTATGATGATATTAATATTTTCTTTCTTATCATTCATATTTTACTTGCTTTAAGTTTTCTGGGTGTAACATTGCCCTGTCCTCTAGCAGGGGAATGAGAAGTTTTATGTTTTGACATAAAGTTACCATGGCAGCGCCACCCTTTCATCTCGTAAAGTAGAGAAAAAGCTGCGCTAACAGAAAAGAAAATAATAGACAAATTGAATAGAAGGCTACAATCAGGGCCGTTTGAAATGTGATTGATATTACAAGTCGAAGATTTGTCCCACTCTTGTAAACGTACATCATTTTGTTGGAAAAACTACACTAAAAATCCTAAAAATGAGAGAAAATGTATCTGGTTTCTTCAGGCCAAAATCTTAAAATATAGTAATCGAATTTTCATGAATATGCCATCGGCTCAACAAACTTTCCTTTCATGCCCGTCCATGTGCCAATTAGGCGGGAAATTCTATACTGCCATATTGGCAAGTTGTCATAGCAACAGGCAATGTAGATAAGACAAAACAAGTTGAAATATTAAATATTATAATTAAAAATTTATAAGAAATGAAAAATAGATCTCTTATTATCTAATAATGATAATGGAAGTGCTAAAAATATAAATTACAGAAAATAGCTCGAAATAAATTGAAAAATGTAGAAGAGCTTATTCTGAATAACCCGAGCTAATAGCTCTTGTCCCCGAGTTGATTTACCACCAAATGTGATAGAAGATTTTTTTTTTTTTCAAATTGCTAGTCAGGTTAATTAGGCATGAAAAGAAGCTACATGAGAAGGGCACTAGGTAAAAACGGCAGAGAGGGAGGTAGAGATATAAAGTTAGTGTTGTGACTGAGGGCCACAGGATGCTAGGTTTCAGACCAGGACTAGGTGCGTTGCGAGGTATAGGGCTAGTGCATTGGGAACCTTGCACATATGAGGACCTAAGTGATGGACAGGGTGCAAAAGCTGGGACTTAGTGGCTTGCCGGACATGGTTGGTATTCGTGGTGCTCAAGGTGGCTCAATGAAGTGCATAAGTGTGAGCTGTTTAATGTGAGTGTTGGGGGAAAATGATCATTTGGCCTGCATGTGGGCAAGGCACCTACAGGTGGAACTGGGATTCTTTTGGCTTAGAGGGTCAAGGGCGGATGGTGACTGAGTAGGTGAGACTGAGTGCGAGTAGTGCGTTGGAGCAGTGGAGTGGAGGACACAGGTGGTCCTAGTCTAGAGGCATTTTTGAATTTAAGGGTTGTATGAGAAATTGAGGGAGGTGGATATAAGTAATTGGAGAGACGATATTGTTTAAATATCAAAATAGTGAGACCAAAACATGACATTGTTCTACTTAAAAGGAGAAGTGCACTTCAACTGCTTATGAGAGAATTATGCACGCAATTCATAAATTTTCATTTGCATGCCACACTGCTCCCATCTTTATATTCTTGTGCCATATTTGAGGTTAAAATATCACACTCGGACCTAAATTCTTACAAAATAATCAGGTTAGTACACCAGTTTTATGCATTTTTAAAATTCACGATTGGGGGGCAGTTGCTCTCCCGATCTCATAGTAGTTTTACCACTACATGTAAGGCCATGAGTTGGGGCATTATTGAGGGCCTAAGGGCTAGGCCAAGCTCATTGGGTTCTTAGGTGATGCCCGGCGGCATCTTCGTTGTATGACATGCTGGCCTAGAAGAGAGACTTCTGGTATAAAGGTGCCTGACACACTCAGAAGAACAAGGGTTAAGAGCTACCTGGAATGTGTTTCCGGGGAAGGAGCCTCTGACGCCCAAGTTAGTATTTGTGAAAGTAATAGTAAAGAGCAGAGAGTAGGGAAAATAACGAGAGTTCTCTCTTCTATATTTATCAAAGTCCCTCCTAAGTATTTATAGGAGGATGGATTGAGGAGGCCGTTTGACACAACCTATTCAGATCATGACACGTGTTCGGTTGGGTCCTATCCATACCTTCGAAGATAGGTACCTCTAGCTGGTCGTAGGCCGTTATGGCCAGAGGGCAAGGGCGTGTGCGAGGCCTCTTTGTTAGAGGCTCCTTAACAGTTTTTCTCGTATCTCCGTGAGACCCCTTCGGGCAGAGATTTTCCCCGAGGGCTGTTGGGAAAGGCCCTTCGGCAGTGTGGGTTATCTTCGGGAAATGTTCTCTTCCGTCGAGGATGGTGGATCAACTTTCCCAAGGTTGGTAGGTTTGTAGATCCAAGGGTGGTGAAAGACACCTTTCCTAAAGTTGGTCATGTTATCTTGCCGAGGGTGGTGTATGAGTGTTCCCCAAGGTCGGGGCTAGGCTTTCACCGAGGGTGGTTTCTGGCTATCTAATCAGGAGATCTTGGGGGTTATCGCCCTTTGGCTATCAGGTAGTGTTCCCTTCGAGAATAATGAGGGCACCCTTTATCTGAAGTTGGTTACACATACTCACTGCAGGTAGTGCTCAACAAGCCAATTAGGAGTTCTTTAAGGGAAATAGCCCTTTGGCTCTCACATGCCCCCTCGAAAAGCTGAAGTTGTGTCTTCGGCGTTAAGTCTTTGCGAAAGTGATTTGAAAATCTTTGTTGGAGGTGGTAGACGTCTGAGTTAGCATAGTCGAATTTTGACTGAGGTCACCTTCTTCGGTATGGGCACCCTTTTTGGTTTACGATGCCTTCTTTGGCCGAAGTAGGGTCATTGACCGAACTCTCGACGTTTCCGAAGTAATGACTATGGACTAGGGTAAATATTCCCCTTCTTAGTTTTTAGTTGCCTACCAGTGAATTGTCACATCTTCTGACTAGGTAGACGCGTCACTTCATGCTAAGCTTGCACAGGTCTGCCAGCTGTCAGAAGGCATGCCCTTGTTTTTCACGTCAAGTGACACGTGTTATTAGGTGACTGGCATACAGTTGCATCCGTTACATCAGTTACGTCCCTTCACCTACGAAGGGTTATTATGGTGACTTTTTGCCTGCTTCATTCGGTCTATATAAACCCTTCATCCTTCAAATTTTTCCATACTTCTCAGGTTTCACTTTCTTTTGCTCTTATAATTTCCTCTTGTCTTTTTCCCTATTTGGCGGTGGTGTTAGCAGCAGAGCAATTTCTAGTGAGTTGTGGTTATTTCCAAAGTCATTGTCTTCGTCCCGAACTAGGTAGGTCACCTTTCGAAGTCCTCTATTTCCTTTTCTGTTTCAATTCATTTCCCTTCACCTTTCCAAGGTCAGATTCCTCCATCCCCGAACATGTCTTCTTACTATATAGAAGCTCCTCCCATTCTTGAGAGTTTGCTCCCACTTAACTCTCATTCGAGCTGTTCTACTTCAGAGAAAGTGAAGAAGTGGTCGACTAAATTTTTTCTCCCTTCCTATGTTGTCACCAGGCTACCTAGTCCAGGTATGCCTAGCTATGCTCCTCATTCAGACGAGGTTACCGTCTTCACGGCTCAGCTGAAGGCGGGACTTCGGAACCCTCCTTCAAAGACGGTTTGTGATTTTTGCCAATTCCATGGCATAGCCATTAGCCAACTTCCCCCGAACTCTTACTCTTTCTTTAATGCTTTTCTTTACATGTGTGGGGTCTTCGACATAGAGCCCCACTTTATTTTTTTTCATGCAATACTACAAACTCCACACCATTTCGAAGGGCAGATTCTACTTCTTGCTCCGTTGGGGATTTGGGAGCAAGAAATATACGTTCACATTTGGAACAAAGGACAGTTGGTAAAGGTTGCAGAAGAAGTTCTTTTTTCTGGAAGTCGATGAGCAGTGGAAGGACATGCCGAAGAAATGGGCTTCGGAGACTCTTGATACCGATGTAGTGGACCCAAGGAAGCTATTAACCTTAGAGCTTGAGTCCCAGTTTGAAGAGTTTGACAGTCGTATTTGGGCGGTAGCGTATTGGGATCACGAGGTCCCTCCGTACTCTCTGCGCCCTTTTCCCATTAGATGGAGTTTCATACCCGAAGAGGTCCTTCGGGAACTTGGGGTAATCAAGGAGCATATCAGTGACAAAGGCATGCCAAGGCCCTTGGTTGATGGGAAGAAAGTGTGGTTGGTCATGCTCCTTCAGGCCGAACTAACGTACTTGGAACTTAAAGAGAGTAAGCCCCATTCCAGTTTTTGTTACTTATGCCTTTTCGTACTTATACTAATGTTCTTCTTTTTCCAGAGATGGGTGATAAATCTACAGCGTTCTACAAGAGTCTCTTCCTCAGTTAGGCCGAGAAGGGGGAGCAGCAAAAGAAGAAGGCAGCGCCTAAGAGGAAGAAGGCACCGGGTGGTCCCTCTTTGGCGTCGAAGTCGAAGAAAGCCAAGGAGGACTCCCTTCCACCTCCGCCCGAAGAGGAAGTGGAGGTGCTGGATTAAACTCCTGTTTGCGCCGACCTACCTTTGGAACCGGCCATTAGTTTAACCCCTTTGAGTCCCAATGCGGGTGCCGAGATGTTGCAGACTTCGGTCGGGGAACTTTCAGCCGAAGAACTGCAAGAGTGCCGAAGAAGAAAGTGTTAGTGTTGTGCCCAAAACCCAATCATGAGATGATTGTATTTTTTGCACATTGAGTCATGATATTTTATTAAGGCATTAATCCAGCAATTATGTTTATTGTTTTCTTTCTGAGTAACATAATAAATATAATTGTAACCCTAGAATAATGATATTCTCAAATGTCCCTGGTCTAGTATTATTGTGGAATGGGTTGCAATAGTACATAATGACTAGCATATGTGGAGACTAATATGAGATATGTAGTCTACATATGGGTACAAGTTGGAGAACTTGTGTACTGGACTGACCCACCATGAGAACATTACATGGATCATTATATGAGTGTCATAAGTGATTCTCATAGTGATCATAGTATATGTAGTCATTCGACTTAAGACCATTAAGGTTCCCTACATGTGAGTCACATACTTTGATATTTTCCTTTGTTGCTCATAGCTGAGTGAACTTGAAGGAGGTCATTGGGTATGTCACATATCATGCGGAGGGATTTGTATGATCAAGATGGGATTTGTCCCTCCTATGTAACGGGAGTGATATCTTCGGGCCCTTTGATAGAGTGAGACTTAGAAAATGCATGGCCATGCTCGGATGAGTTGATATACGATATCAATGTCATCAGTTTAAGTTGGTCTACTCGGTAATAAAAAAATCAAAGTTTGGGTTATACGAGAGCGATACATTCCATGTCTCGTGCTTAGCCTTGATATCTTGGACAAAGGGACAATGACATATATCGATGATGATCATAAAGGTTTAGTTGAATCACCGACAATCTTGTCACTTGGGTAGCAATGATGTGTTGCCAGACATCGCTCATTGCTTATGATCATAAATGTGATTTATGATTATTGCCAACGTGGAAAGAGCCAATTGGGTCGCACATGTAGAGCTATTTGGATCATTAGAGTGCATGGGCTAATTATTTGGGTTATGGTTTCACAATAATTTCGTATTAATAATGGGCCCAAAAGTTGAGCCATTATGAAGCCCAAAATTGAAGCCTAATTGGATTAGAGCTTTAAAACCCATTAGGCCTAGAAGTTGAGTCTCATTATAAATACAACTTTTAGTGAGAAATTCGTAGCTTCTTTCCCTAGCATCCAAAAAAGATAGTCGTACTCATCTCTTCCAATTCCTTAGAGGACGCAAGCTAGCACTGCGAGCGTAAGAGAAACGCATCTGTCAGGATGTGGTGGAAGCATGTTGATCCCAAGAGGGTCATGTGGATACCATAGAAAGGTTGAACACATCAACTGTTCAGGTTTTGTGATTCGACTCTACAGTTGGGTGAGAGATCTCAACCGAAAATTAGATATGAAAATTTTCGAACACCCGGTTTACCCCGTTTTACTTGGATCCTGGAGGGTTTCAGTTAAATTTCGCTGCACTTGTTTGGCTCTCAAAACCTAACAGAAAGGGAAACGGTATTCCTATCGAGGTCTTTAATGTCAGCGACTCTGAGGGAGATGATGGCGAACTTCCCTCAGGTTTGTCCCTTAGCCATTCCTCTATGAGTTTAGGAATTTTTTGTGTTTTAGACCTTATAGACGAATGGCTAAGCGATAACGTTCTGATGGAACTTCGGCGTAACTTTGCAGGCGAAGGAGTCCAGGCTCCGTGGATGGAGGACCGTGCTCGAAAGAGGGCAGTTTGGGACTTCAAAATCCCAAGGGATAAGGTTTCGAGGGAGCCTTTCTGAACTATCACGGAGGAAATGGACTTGTTCTCCGAGGATAGCCAGAAGATGACCCCTTAGATGGTGAAGGGCATTATGAGGAATGCCACCTTTCAGTCCCTAATAGAGGAGTGCCCAAATGAGGAGGTCTTCGCCGTGAGGATGAGCGAACAAGCTGCCTAGGTAGACTTTAACCCTTTAGGGCTTAGAGAATTTCTGAGCCTTTGTTGCCTTTTGACCCTTATTCGGAATCTTCCCTTTTTGCAGCTGTTGGCGTATAGTGGGTACCTTCGGGCTTGGGTAGCTAAGCAGTCTTTAGTCCGAAGTCGGTCGGAGGAGAGCTTGGCCAAGGCTAAGGAACTTTTTTCTAGCTTGGTTGTCAAACATGGCGAGCTTAATAAAATCACGAAAGAGGAGTTGGCCGACCTTCGGTAGGAAGTGCTGAAAAGCCAAGGTGAACTTATGGAGGATTTTTCCTTCAAGGTGCCAGACCTCGGGGTGCAGGTGATATCGCTAACCTCGGCGAACGAGGCTTTTCAAAAGGAGAAGGAGGAAGCCGTCATTGACCTTATGAAAACATTGGGCTCAACGCTGAACTCCAAGCCGAGGTCAATCGGTTAAAGAAGAAGAAGAAGAAAAAGAAAAAGGCGGAGAAAGAGGTCAAGGTCCTTAAGAAAGAGCTGGAGGACTTGAAGGCGGCGAAGGCTAAGTTCGATGAGACGACTAAGCCCTTTTATCAGGATGATTTTCACCTTGGCTGCCACCAAGTCTTGTCTAAGTTTCCCAACCTCGACCTTTCTTTCCTGGGGGCTCTGGACATTCCCAAAGGACCATCTTCGGAATGGTCGAGGGTAGAGTTTCTCAACCTTCCTATTTTCCCTCTTTTAGCGACTAAAGCTGGTGTGGACGAAGAGGCCGAGTCTGAAGAGGACCCAGCCGAAGATGCTAAAGACCCCGAAGATGGGCAAGATAAGTAATAGGTGCCTCATTTTCCTTGCCCTCCTTTTTTTTTTTTGTTTGAGGAGTTCTACACCTTGTACTTTTCATAATGAAATGCTAATGAAATGGAACTTTTCTTTCTTCAAAATTTTGGCTAAGTCCTTGATTAATATGACCTCGGATACTGTCTTCATCCTTCTGCATTTTAACCATCTTCGACTATAAGTCATACTATTCTTTTAAAGACTTAGAAAGTTAGTCCCTTTGAAGGTTTGATGACCATCTTCGGTCAACATTTTTTGGAAAAATTGGCTTTCAAGAATAGGTGAGTACCTTTGGCACCAACTGTATTCGGTCGATCACCTTCGGTTAAAATTCAAAATCAACCATGTTCAGGAATAACCATATTCTTTTTCCACGTTTGGGATAAACCATGTTCGGTTGACTACCTTTGACGAAAATTGGACAATTTTACTCATGCGCTTTCGAAAACAACAACATTCGGTTTTTCCTCCTTTGGCGCCAACCATGTTCTATCAGTCACCTTCGGTAGAAGCAGTACAATTTTTCCCTTGAAAATTTTTCTAAGTGTAGAATTTTTTCAAAGAGTCTGAATGTCATGTATTTTTCAATTCTCTACCTTCGATATCACCAAGCTTGTAGACTCCTGGTTGAACTTCCTCGAAGACCAAATAAGGTCCATCCCAATTTGCCCGAATTACTCCATGAGATGGTCTTCGAGCTTCGAATTCAGCTTTTTGGAGAACAAGGTCCCCTCTCTTGATTCCTTTATGCTGGACATGCAGGTTTGTAACAACGACTACTCTTTGCTGGAAAGCTTTTCTTCTGAGTTCGGCTATCTCTCTATGCTCGTCAACCATGTCCAACTTGGTTCTTAAACCAAGGTGGTTCCCTTCTTCGTCGAATACCAGTATTCTAACAGATGGTTGTACAACATCGACAGGAATAATGGCCTTTGTGTCGAAGATGAGTGAGAAAGGTGTCTCACCCGTGGCCCTTCTAGGAGTGGTTCAGTAGCTCCACAGCACACTCGGAAGCTCTCCTAGCCATTTTCCTTTTGCTTCTTTCAACCCCTTTTTCAGACTATCTTTTATCGTTCTGTTGGACACTTCAACTTGTCCATTACTCTGAGGGTGGTGACCGGGGTGAAGTGCAATTTTATGCTAAGGTCAGCAGCGAATTCCTGGAAACCTTTATCTGTAAACTGTTAACCATTATCAGCTACTACCACCCCCGGCACGTCAAATCTGCATATGATGTTCTTTCAGACAAATCTTTGTATGTCCTTCACCGATATTGCTGCTAAAGGCTTTGCTTAATCCACTTGGTGAAATAGTCTACTGTGACCACGCAGAACTTCACTATTCCTGGAGCTGTTGGGAGAGGCCTAATGAGGTCAACACCCCAAACAGTGAAGGGGCAAGGATAGTTTGCCGATGTTATGACTTACGAGGGTACTCTCTGGATGGGCGTGTGTCTCTGGCACTTGTCACATCTTTGGACAAACTGCCTCGCGTCCTTCCTTAAGGTAGGCCAGAAATATCCTTGGTGAAGTAATACCCCGGCAAGGGAGTTAGTTCCATTGTGAGAACCGTAAACCCCCTCATGGACTTCTTTGAGAACCATCTCAACCTCCTCTTCACTGACACACCTCTGCAATGGGTTTGCATATCCTTGTTGGTACAACACTTCTTCGATCATGAAGTATCTTCCTAAGCGCTTTCGCACCCTAGCAGCTTCAAGAGGGTCTTCGACAAGTTCCAAAGTTGTGAGGTACTTCTTGATAGGTTCTTTCCATCCTATACCTAAGGTTGCCATGCACATTATCACTATGCTTAGCTGATATAGTACTTCTGTGGACTCCTTTGATTAGAGTATTTACTTCCATATTATCTCATCGTGGTACATTTTCTATATGTACCATGTCGAACTCCTGGATGAGCTTTTTCATGAGGTCATGGCACTTTGCCAAGTTTGGGTCCTTTGTCCCGTAGTCCCCCGCCATCTATCACACCACTAGTTGAAAATCACTATGGGCCTTCAGATTCCTCACACCTACTATTTTTGCCAGTCGCAAGCCTGCTGTAAGGGATTCATATTCGGTGACATTGTCAGTGACATTGAATCTGAATTTGATGGCCTTCATAGCTTCCATACCTTTGGGTCCGCGGAGGATTACTCTAGCTCCTTGCTATTCAGATCTTGAGGCACCATCAACGAATAACGTCAACATAGGCTCATCATTTCTGAGGTCTTCTGGACTACCTTCGATTTTAAGTACGTCGGCGATGAAGTCTGCCAGCACTTTGGCTTTTATTGCCTTTCTTGGCTCATAGGTGATGTCGTATTCACCGAGTTCAATGCACTACTTTGATAATCTTCCCGAATGGTCTACATTCTTCATGACATCTTGAAGAGGTAGGTTATTTCGAACAATGATAGGATGTCGTTGGAAATAAGGCCACAGCCTTCTACTTGCCAATACTAGAGCATAAATGGCCTTTTGTAGGAGAGGGTACCTAACTTCGGCACCGTACAGGGACTTGCACACATAGTATACTAGTCACTGTTTTATTCCCTTTTCTCTTACTAGTACTGAACTCACGGCCTTTTCGGTAACGGCGAGGTAAAGGATGGGAGGTTCTCCTCCCATCGGCTGCCGAAGCGTCGGCAGGTGAGCTAAGTAGCTCTTGAGTTCATCCCAAGCCTTTTGGTAGTCTTCATTCCAAGGATGTTCCTCGGAGCCGAGGTTACCTTCATTCTTTGCTGCCTTGGTGAGCACTTTGAAGAATGGTCAGCACCGGTCCTTATATCTTTAGATGAATCTGCTAAAGGCCGTGATTCTCCCAGTGAGCCTTTGCACATTCTTGGCCGTTGTGGGAGTTCGGAATCCTAGCAGGGCTTTAACCTTCTATGGGTTGGCATCAATACCTCTCTCGGATACCATAAACCCAAGGAATTCGCCAGCCATCACCACGAACACACATTTCTCGGGGTTAAGACGGATCCCGAATTTCCGAAGTTAGTTGAATGTTTCCTCCAAGTCTACAATATGACTGGCAGACTGTTTGCTTTTGACTATCATATCATCTACATATACTTCCACATTTCTGCCAATTTGGTACCAGAATACTTTGTTTATCAGCCTTTGGTACGTTGCTCCCACGTTTTTAAGGTCGAAGGGCATTCTCGCGTAGCAGTAGGTACCGACTTCGGTTATGAAGGCGGTGTTTTCCTCATCTTCAAGATTCACCTGAATTTGGTGATATCCACTGAAGGCGTCGAGGAAGCTAAGCAGACCATATTCGGCAGTAGAGTCTACTAACTGGTCTATTGGTGGTAGAGGGTAGGAGTCCTTCGGGCAGGTGTCGTTTATGTTTCAGAAGTCGATACACATCCGGAGCTTATCACTCTCTTCCTTGGTGGCAACAACAACATTGGTGAGCCACTCATGGTACTTGACCTCCTTTATTATGCCCACTTCCGTTAATCATTGGACTTCAGTTTTAACAAAGTTGTTCTTATGCGCTGAAAGGCTACGTTTTTTCTGCCGAATAGGCTTCACCTCTAGACGCACTTTAAGGCTATGTTGGATTACACCACGGTCCACCCCAGGATATCACTTGGAGAGTAGACAAACAAATCTTTGTTCATTAATAAAAGGGATACATGCTTTTCCTTGTCACTTTAGGCTAGTTTTTTCCCCACTCGAGTACTTCGGCCTAAAACAAGCTTTACATCCTTTACTTCTATTTTTTTAGAGTCACTTTTCTCTCCTCCTATTGCCTCTTCTTTGAGTATGCTCTTTTCTCCTGAAGTCTGTGCATGAACCTTCATTGGGCTTTGTTATGCCTTCACGAAGACTTTTCTTACTTCGGCTTGATCTATGAATATCTCCGCATCCTCTTCCTTCATGTTGAAGGTGATTGTTAGGTACTTTACATCTGGGTGAATGTGGAGGTTTCCTTATTTCTGCTTTCTGAGGATGGCATTCTATAAAGAAGGGACATCTATAATGATGAACCTTGTCATTATGGAGCCAAAGAGCTCTTTCTTGCTCTGAACCGAAGTTCCTCTTAGCATCACAGGTAGATCAATCCACTCGAGTATAGGGAGTTCGGACGGACCTACTCCGAAGGTAGAGGAGGTAACAAGTTTGAGATCGCCTTTTGAGATGCCCAAGTTCGGCAACAAGTGGGAGAATAAAACATCGGCTTTTGAGCCATCATCGATGAGCACTCTCTTGATGTCCCAGCTCCCTATCCTTGCCATGATTAGAAAAGGGGCTGTCATGAGGGAACTTCACGGTAGACCTATTTTTCCGAACAAGCTTGTTTGATGGGTTTCCGAACTCCACATCGAGATTTCTTGGACTTTCCTTTTCCTTTCGGCCGAGTGCATCCCAGTAATGATTGTTTGGATCACTTCCACCGGAGGTGATGGATGCTTTCTGGGACTTCGGTTCCGACGTCAGTCGGAATCGTAGCCCTCATCATTACCTTTCCTTTCTTCTTCCCTTCTTCCTTTGGGGGATGGCATCCACAGGTAGCGCCAAAGTTGCCTCTGCTTGATTAAAGATTCAATGTAGTTTCTCAGTTGGAAGCAGTCCTCGGTGTCGTGCCCGTGATCTCGGTGGAACTGGCAGAACTTTTTAATGTTTTTTTTTGTTGTTTGAGGTCATGGCCTTCGGTCTTTGAATCGAAGTTCCTTGTCTCTCTAAGGCCATCAATATGTCCATCCTTGTGCTGTTCAAGGGAGTGAACGAAATAGGTTTCTTCCCTCTTTGTTTTAAAGGTCTACCCCCGCCATCGATTGGGTATCGAGGTTGGTGACTTTGACCTTCGAAGTGATTGTGATCAGACTTTGGCCCTCCCATACTCAGTTCTTTAACTGTCATGTGCTGTTCTGCCATTCGGTACATTTTTTCGAGGGTGTCATGGGGGTCCTTGGAGAACTCATAGAAGAGTTGTGAATTTCTTCGAAGTCCCCTGATCATGGCGAGGATGCGGATTTTGGGGCGTAAATCAGGGACACTCAAGGCTTCTCGGTTGAACCTCTCGACATAGTCCTGAATGGTTGCCCCATTCTTTTGAGCTATGTTAAACATTTGAACGGGCTTATTCACCGTCGATCTACTTCTAATGAACTGCTGGGTGAATGCGGTAAATAATTCCTAGAAACCCATTATGGTTTCGGGAGCCAGGGAGTTATAACACGTAGTTGCAACACCATCCTGCGCCTATATTTCGTTAGGTGAGCTTGGGGGTCGCTGCGCCCATCATACATTTCCAAACATGGTACTCGGAAGTCACTTGGCGTAGGTGCCTCTACTACTGCACGAATTAAGGGTGACTCTTCTTCGGTGAAGGTCTCCGACAACTTCAACCAGACAGATTTCTGAGAAATCTATTTTTCCACCTTCACCAACCTTTCTAGGATCTTCTCCCTGAGGGTGGTAGTACTATCTTCTCCCCGTTGCCTGGTAGTTGCCAGCAACGGAGAGCAATGTCTTCTTTTCAGAGAGTAACTTCGTCGGCAAGGGGATTAGGACTTTCTATACGGGGATGGACTTCACCGGTGGGAAGTCCTAGCCTCTTTTGACACCGTTTCTCTAGTGTGGCGTCTTTTGGAGGGTACGTTCTCTGTTGATGACTCATCTTGAGAACCCTTGCTCCCGGAGCTCCAGTGAGGTAACCTTGGGCTTTTATCTTGCCGGGCGGTAGAAGAAAGTGTCCTTCCCTCAGGAGGTGATTGTGACCACCTTTGGTTGAGCTGTAGAGCCATTTCAGCCACTACAAAGCGCTAAAAATATCACAGAAAGCTCATCATGACCGTTAAAGAATGTTCGTTCTCCGGCAATGAAGTCTTTGCTGCAGGTTGTTCAGTTGCCGTTTGAGCTTCTGGTGCGAATGGGGACTTTGAGAGTCCCTTGTCCTTAGAACGTCGGGTCTCAACGACGGTGACCTGAGAATGAGTTCCCACAGACGGTGCCAAATGATGCCCGGTGAAATCCTCGTTGTAGAGCATGCTGGCCTGGAGGAAAGACTTCTGGTATAAAGGTGCCTGAAACACTCAAAAGAACAAAGGTTAGAAGTTTCCCGGAATATGTTTCCTGAGGAGGAGCCTCTGCCGCCTAAGTCAGTATTTGTGAGAGTAATAGTAAAGAGCAGAGAGTAAGGAAAATAGCGAGATTTCTCTCTTCTATATTTACCAAAATCCCTCCTAAGTATTTATAGGAGGGTGGATGGAGGAGGCCGTTTGACACAACTCGTTCAGATCATGACACGTGTTCGGTTGGGTCCAATCCGTACATTTGGAGATAGGTACCTCCAGCTAGCCATAGGCCATTCTAGCTAGAGGGCAGGGGCGTGTGTGAGATCTCATTGTCAGAGGCTCCTTAACTGTTTTTGTCGTATCTCCATGAGACCCCTTCGGGTAGAGATTTTCCCCGAGGGCTGTTGGGAAAGGCCCTTCGGTAATGTGGGTTATCTTTGGGAAACGTTCCCCTTTGTCGAGGATGGTGGATCAACTTTCCCGAGGTTGGTAGGTTTGTAGATCCAAGGGTGGTGAAAGACACCTTTCCTGAAGTTGGTCATGTTACCTTGCCGAGGGTGGTGTATGAGTGTTCCTCGAGGTCGGGGCTAGGCTCTTGGCAAGGGTGGTTTCTGGCTATCTAATCAGGAGATCTCGGGGGCTATCGCCCTTCGGCTATCAGGAAGTGTTCCCTCCGAGGATAGTGAGGGCACCCTTTATTCGAAGTTAGTCACACATACTCATTGAGGATAGTGCTCAACAAGCCAATTGGGAGTTCTTTAAGGGTAATAGCCCTTTGGCTATCATTGGACCCAAGAGAATGTCACTAGGGAAACTTTATTTGCATCACATTGGAGCAGTGCTCCTCTACATTGGCAGTGCGTGAGGTGTGGCTTATGTAAGACATGCTGGGCTTGTACCAACCCAAGAAAGGGGCCATGGCATGTGGAAGGCACATGGAGAGGTTGAAGGACAGTTATCAGACAGTAATCAATATTGTGGGGCCTAGAATGTGCCTTTGTGGGCAATCCTCAGACATGGGACATATGGGTGGCAGTTGTGGCTAGCAGCATGCTAGCTAACTTTTAAGTACATGTATTACTTTAAGGCTTAAAACCATGCAGTTGTAGGCCCAATCAATTATTGGTGACAAGGGCAAAGAGGAGGATGTGTAGAGAGCGAATGAGGTGGTAAAGAACGGATGCTTTGGCAGTGTTTTCCTAAGTCTGGGAAAAACAAAAAATAAGGAGCAGGCGTGTATATGGGGCTGGTCCGGTTGGAGGCCTGGAGCTGGAGCTGCTGATGCTGTTGTTTTTGTGTTGGGAGCACGGTTATTGTCCAAACCATGCCGTTTGTACACACTTGTTGCCTGGTGTCGACAGAGATATAACATTGCTACCACTGCACAAGGGCTCACCAAGCACTGGCATGCTGCAGTGAATTTTGTTCCATCCATTTTGAATACGTTCTGAACTTCCACAGGGTATTTGAAAACTCCATGCAAGTAAATAATATTAGTTACTTCGATCATTTCACCTTTTAAAAAGTATATATATACACAAGCTGAAATGAGTATATTGTGTGAGACCCGTATCCTTTAATTACCATCCTGATTTAGTTTTTGATTATTTTGTTGGGTTCTAAATTTATTAAAAGCATTTTATTTTAGTCCTAAATTGATTAAAAATATTTCATTTCGGGCTAATTGGATAATATTTGCTAAGTCATAGTATTTGTTTGATAACAATATATCATAATTTAAACTATTTGGCAATTGTCTTATAATAAGTTCAATCAGTATAACATTTTCTTTACTGTTAATAGACAATTAAATTTACAATTTTATTCTATCTTTAAATTGAACTTATTTCAGTCAGGAAGAAAAATTACTCATTTAAATTCTCTATTAATTGAAAAAAAATTATTAAATAGTTTAAATTTACTGTAATATAGTTACTAAATACTTAAATTAGAATTTCAAAAGTTTGTGTAAGATAGTTATTTTAAATTAATGAATTTTATCTAGCAGGGAGCAAAATGAAATTAAATAATTTTAATAGGTTTAAAATTAAAATAGAATATTTAATAGATTAGGGACTAAAGCAAAATGATAATTAAAAGTTAAGGATCATCCACGCAATTTACTGTAGCTGAAATAAATAAACATACTCCAACTAGACACCTAGTTTATCTCCAATATGAAACTGCTTTGCTACAACCCAAGTTTTGTTATTGAACCAGATGTTCGAACTGGCGTCATCTCCAACCATATAAACCCTTTGGCCAATGTGGTGGTGGGAGAATAGCAGTACAAGGTGAGTAAGCCATGTCGAGCTCCAACTTGAGATTGGAAGGCTTTCAATGCCTGCCCCTGGCGAACTAATTGTTGCCTGCGGATGAAATACCTCACCTTAGTTGACTCAGTCACTTCATCCACTAAAATATGATTGATATAAGCTGAGTGGTCGAACTATGTATAAATAGGATACTTTGTCCCCTTTGGCTCATTTATTCAGTTCATGTGCCATCACGTGACATTAACTCCATGAAGTTTATACCAACTATACGAACTTAAAGTTTTAGGTACTAAATTACAGATTTAATTGTAATTAAGTACAAACTTTTCTCCCTTAGATTGTTCATTCTATCGTTCTTCTACAATATACTTTGGGATGCTCCTGGCCTCTGTTTACGCAATGCTTGCCAGCCTCAATATCCTTAGTGGTGGATGTCAAAGCACAGGGCAGAAAAAGAAACCAAGCAGCTAAGTGGCTGGGTACGCCATTTTCTCCTTTTTGTGTGTTGGTGAATTAACACACACAAGGCCAATGAGACAAAACGCGCTACCTAGTATAGTCGAAGACGAAGTTAATAAAATTTATAATTCAGGGTAAAAAACAAAATCGACTTGACAAAATTTTAGGATACTTTGGCCCTAAACTTTTAATGGAGAAATTTTTTCCCGAAAATTTCAAGGGCACTTTTTACTTTCAAGTTGAAAAATTCTTATAGTAAAAGAGAAAAATTGATATGTGATGGCCAGGGGCCTCATCGTTCAGAGTCATGATGACTGGAGGAGAGACTTCTGGGAGGAAGAACGCCTGGTGGATTGGATCGCCCAAAGAAGAGTCCTTGAAAGCTCAAAAACAAAGGGTTAGGAGGCCCCCGGAGTGTTCTTCCGGGGGGGAGCCTCCGACGCCCAAGTCAGTGGTGGCTAAGAGAAAGGCAGAGAAAATAGCACAAAGGGCTGAGGAGTCTCGCCTGGTAATTTTCTCAGAGTGTGGGAGCAGTGTTTTGCCAACCAGCCTCCTGCCAAGTATTAATTCCTGGTATTTATAGGAGTGCCTAGCCCGTTCAGATCGCGACACGTGTTCGGTCGGATGTTCCTGAATTTCTGGGCGTAGGAGACAGATAGCTGGTAGCAGGTTGCCTTGAGCCATGTGCTGAGACGGGCCATGATGTGATTCTGATGGCGTCAGCGTGGCAGTGCGCCTTTTGAGGCGGATTGTGGCGTCTGCGAATGGATGTGTCAGAGGCTTCCTTAAATGCTTCCATAAATGCTCCTGCCGTACTCCCGAGGTCCCTGGGTGAGGTCGTCCTTTGGTACGGACAGAGCCTCTTCGGGAAACAAGCCCTCAGTTCGGGGGTTCCCAGTTTCAGGGAGTTCCGCCTTCGGGGATATCATGTTCGGCTCGCTATGTCTGGTGCCGCTTTTCCGAAGGCGATCTGTTCACAACCTTGGGGGGGCAAGTAGTGTCCTCGGGTTTTCCTGGCGTGCCGGGCTCGGAGCTCTTCGGCTATCTCCCGAGGTGCATGATCACACCTTTTCTCGGGTAGCGCCAGCTTCTTCTGGCCATTCTTGTGGCAGGGAGTTCGGCCAGATAGAGGCGATAGCGTTTGGCTATCACATGCCCCCCTTTGGAAAGCCGAAGTGAAGACTTCGGTTTTGCATCTCTTTCCGAGGTTGTTTATGGGAGTCTCTTTGGAAGCTCAACCTGTTCCGAGGATGCGCCTTTTGCCCGAAGATCATGGGCTCTTCGGCCTTGGCCTGTTCTTTGGTGTCTTCGAGGCGGAGCCTGTGCCGAAGATACACCTCTTGCCCGAAGGTCATGGGCTGTTCGGCCATAGCCTGTCTCTTGGCGTCCTTGAGTTGGCCTGCTCTTTGTTTCTGCAGGTCTGTTTGGCCAAGCGTGTCAGTCTGAGCGGCGCGTCCCAGTTTTCCAGGGATGTCAGAAGACGTGTCCCAGTTTTCAAGGGACGTTTGGAGGATGTGTCCCCCATTTTTGCGCAGCGGTTGACACGTGGCGCTTTGCCATTGGAGGAGAGTCGCATCGTTTACAGAGGGCGCGCCTTTTCAGGTGTAGAGAGCAGTTACGGCGACGGTTCACCTCCAAAGGGTACTTATGACGATGTTTCGGTTACCCACCTCTGGCTTATAAATAGCCCATTCCATCATAAGTTCCCTTTGCTTTTTCTTCTGCTCTTTTCTCTGCTTTGCCCTTGTTCTTTGCACTTTCTTGCTTTCTGTGGCGGAGCTACCTTAATCAGAGCTTTTTTACAGCCAACTTTCACGACGGCGTCCTCAGATTTTGGCAAATCTTTCGAGACTTGTTTTCCGTTTTTTCCCGAGCGTGATGGCTCAAGGGACTTCGGAAAACCTGCAGTCAAAGAAACTCTTTTACCTTCCCTTGGCCTAGCCTGTCCGCTCCAGAGGCTTTTCTGGAAAGTCTGAAAAATTTTGACTAAGTCTTTTTGCAGGCTTTTGCATTTCCATTTTGTCCCGAACACGTTCGCTCGAGGGACTTCGGAAATTCC
Source organism: Aquilaria sinensis (assembly GCA_005392925.1). Taxonomy (NCBI): domain Eukaryota; kingdom Viridiplantae; phylum Streptophyta; class Magnoliopsida; order Malvales; family Thymelaeaceae; genus Aquilaria; species Aquilaria sinensis. The sequence continues at coordinate 16,577 of SMDT01000562.1, read as the reverse complement.
TTAGTCAAAAATTTTCCTTCTTTTCCTTTTGTCCCGAGCATGTTTGCTCAAGAGACTTAGGAAATCTTTCGAGAGTTGTTTTCCGTTTTTCCCGAGCGTGATGGCTCAAGGGACTTCGGAAAACTGTCTCTGCGCTTATTTCGGCGAGTACTTTTGCGACGTTCTTGTTTCCCATCTTTCCCGAGCGTGATGGCTCAAGGGACTCTGGAAGGTCAATCTGCGCTTTATCTTAGGCGTAGAATTTTTTCAAGGCGTCTGAGTGCCAAGTATTTTTCAATTCTACGGCTTCGGCGTCGCCAAGTTTGTACACGCCTTTTTGTACTTCGGCGAGAACCAGATAAGGTCCTTCCCAATTTGCGCGAAGTACTCCGTGGGACGGCCTTCGGGGTGCAAAGTCAGCCTTTCGGAGAACGAGGTCTCCTTTCTTGATTTCTTTTGGCCTGGCCCGTAAGTTTATAGCTGCGGCCACTTTTTGCTGAAAAGCTTTTCATCTTAGCTCGGCTATTTCTCTGTGTTCGCCGACGAGGTCGAGCTTGGTTCTGAGGCCGAGGTCGTTTCCACCTTCATCAAATATTTGCACCCGTACTGACGGTCTGACTATCTCGACTGGGATAATGGCCTCTGTCCCGAAGACTAGTGAAAAGGGAGTTTCCCCTGTGGCCCTTCGGGGCGTCGTTCGGTAGCTCCACAATACGCTTTGGAGTTCTCCTGGCCATTTCCCTTTTGCTTCTCCCAGTCTCTTTTTCAGGCCATCTTTCATGGTCCTGTTCGATACTTCCACCTGCCCGTTACTTTGGGGGTGAGCTACTGGGGCGAAGTGCATCTTTATTCCGAGCTCACTGATAAATTCCTGGAATCCTTTGTCTATGAATTGGGATCCATTATCAGCTACTAGTACCCTCGGTATGCCAAATCTGCATACAATGTTCTTCCATACGAACTTCTGCACTTCTTTTGCCGAGATAGTTGCCAGCGGTTCTGCCTCGACCCATTTAGAGAAATAGTCCACTGCTACAACGCAGAATTTCACGCCTCCGGGTGCTGTGGGGAGTGGCCCAATAAGGTCTATACCCCAGACTGCGAACGGCCAAGGATAGTCAGCCGAACTTACCGTTTCCGAGGGTGCCCTCTGGATGTTCGCGTGTCTCTGGCAGCTACCACATTTCCGGACGAACTGTCTTGCGTCCTTTCTCAGGGTAGGCCAGAAGTATCCTTGGCGAAGTATCACCGCTGCAAGGGCATCAGTTCCAATATGTGAGCCACACATGCCTTCGTGGACCTCTTCAAGGATCATTTCAGTATCCTCTTCAGCCACGCATCTCTGCAGCGGGTTTGCATATCCCTGCCGGTATAACTCTTCACCAATCAGGAAGAATCGGCCGGAGCGTCTTCGCAGTCTCGCAGCGTCGCCGGGGTCTTCGGGGAGCATATTTTCTGCGAGGTATCTCTTTATGGGATCTTTCCATCCTTTTCCCGAGGTCGCTATGCTCAGCACTGAGATGCTCGGATGGTCTAGCACCTCGGTGTATGTTTTCGACTTCGCCAAGCAATCTGCCTCAGTGTTATTCCGCCGAGGTACATTTTCGATCCGTACGGCGTCAAACTCTTGGATGAGCTTTGCTACCAGCTCGTGGTATTTTGCCAAGATTGGGTCCTTCGCCCCATAATCTCCTGCCGTCTGCCGAACTACCAGCTGGGAATCGCTGTGAGCTTTTAAGTTTCTCACGCCAATCCTTCTGGCCAAGCGTAATCCCGCTATGAGGGCTTCATACTCAGCCACATTGTTTGTGACGCTGAAGCTGAACTTGATAGCCTTCATTACCTCCAGGCCTTCGGGTCCTCTGATAACTATTCCAGCTCCCTGGTGTTCGGAACCCGAGGCTCCGTCAACATGCAAGGTCCATTCTGGCTCACCCTCGTTCGGATCTTGGTGGCTGTCCTCAGTGGTGGGTATTTCGGCGATAAAATCTGCCAGTGCTTGGGCCTTCATGGCCTTCCGAGGCTCATATATGATTTCTTGCTCGCCAAGCTCTTTGCACCACTTGGAGAGCCTTCCCGAATGATCAACTTTCTTCATAACATCCCGTAGTGGTAGACTACTTTGGACGATGATGGGGTGAGCATGAAAGTACGGTCGCAGCCTTCTTCCTGCAAGCACCAAGGCGTATATAGCTTTTTGAAGCAAAGGGTACCTGATTTCGGTGCCATGCAGGGACTTGCTGACGTAATAGACTGGCCATTTCTTTGGGCCTTCTTCTTTCACGAGGACCGAGCTTACAGCTTTCTCCGTGATGGCAAGGTACAATACGATCTTTATTTTCCAGCAGAAAGGATACAAGTTTTTCCTTGTCACCTTCGGCCAAGCTCTTCCCTATTCGGGTAGATTGTCCTGGGACAAGATCTACTGCTTCCGTTTCTACCTTTGAAGGATCTTTGCATCTCCATCCTTGGTGGCGAATGTGACAGTCAAGTACTTCACATCAGGGCGAATGTGCAGGTTTCCCTGTGTCTGCCTTCCAAGGACGGCATTGTACGAGGACTGGACGTCCATGACGATGAACCTCACCCTTGTGGAGGCGTACAACTCAGCTGCTCCACCTACCGAAGTCCCTTTCATCATCAGTGGGAGGTCGATTCATCCGAGGACGGGTAGTTTGGATGGCCCAACGCCGACGGTGGGCATGGTGACAGGCTTAAGCTCGCTGCTGGAGATGCCCAAGTTCAGCAGTAAGTGCGAGAATAGGACGTCAGCATTTGATCCATCATCAAGTAGCACCCTTTTGACATCCCAGTTCCCTATCCTCGCCGTTATCAGCAGCGGATCGTCGTGGGGGAAGATGACGGTGGATCCATCTTCGCGGGCCAGTTTCTTCGCTGGTCTTTGATATTCCATGACCGCAATCTCTCTGGCTTTCCGCTTTCTTTCCGAGGATGGGAGCCCCGTGGTGATTGTTTGCATAACCCCTGCCTGTTCGGTAGGATTACGGGCTTGCTGATTGGACCCTTCGGCGCGGTGGTTGTCTGACTTCGGCCCAGCCATTCTTAGCTCCTCGGCTGTCATGTGCTGTTCGGCCCTTCGGTAAAATTCTCCGAGGGTGTCCGGGGGGTCCTTTGAGAACTCGTAGAACAGCTGTGAGTCCCGCCGAAGGCCCCGTGTCATGGCAAGAATGCGGATTTCGGGCCGAAAGTCTGGGACGCTCAGGGCTTCCCTGTTGAACCTTTCGACATAGTCTCGGATGGTCTCTCCGTTTCTCTGCTCTATGTCGAACATCTGGACAGGCATCTTCGCAGTCGGCCTGCTCCCAATGAATTGCTGCGTGAAGGCCGTGGACAACTCCTGGAACTCAGTGATGGTCCCTGGAGGCAATGAATTGTACCACGCAGTTGCTGGCCCTGTGAGGGTGACTTCAAAGCATTTGCACATGGTAGCGTCATCAGCACCGTGCATTATCATGCTGCGTCTGTACTTCGTCAAGTGGGCCTGTGGATCTGTAAGGCCATCATAAATTTCCAGACGAGGTACTCTGAAGTTACCTGGCATAGCTGCCTCAACGACGGCCTGAATGAATGGGGAGTCATCTTCGCAGCATGTTCCAGAGAGTCTGGCCCAAACGGGTTTTCTGGCCACTTGTTTCTCCACTCTGTCCAGCCGTGCTAGTATCCTCTCCATAAGCACTGTGGCGCTAGGGCCTTCTTCAGGGAATGGAGATCGCCGGCGCCTCTTCGGGGAGCGAGTTCGGCGCTGAGGGGACAAGGACCTCGCCTCAGGCGACGAACTGCTTCGCTGTGAGACTCTCGGTCGCTTGGACCCGGTTTGTCCCACAGGCCGTTTCCCGAGGGCTATATCTTCTGTGGATGATTCTTCGCGAGGGTCTCCACTCCCCGAACTGCGATGTGTAGACTTGGGGCTTCTCTCCCGAGGGCGTGTCGGTGAGGGGGGTCTCTGGGCCCGTGCTTGCTGTGGCCACCTTCGGTCGATCTGCTGGGTCACTTCAGCAACGACCGAACGCTGAAAGTCCCTCAAGAAGCTCATGGTGACTACCAGAGGGCGGTCTTCCTCAGGCGCAGAAGTCCCTGGGAGTGTTTGCTCAGCAGCCGGTTGTATCTCAGGCGCGGACGGGGACCTTGGGAGTCCCTTGTCCTTAGAACGCCGAGTCTCAACGACGGCGATCTCAGAGCGGGTTCCCACAGACGGCGCCAAATGATGGCCAGGGGCCTCATCGTTCAGAGTCATGATGACTGGAGGAGAGACTTCTGGGAGGAAGAACGCCTGGTGGATTGGATCGCCCAAAGGAGAGTGCCTGAAAGCTCAGAAACAAAGGGTTAGGAGGCCCCCGGAGTGTTTTTCCGGGGGGGGGGCCTCCGACGCCCAAGTCAGTGGTGGCTGAGAGAAAGGCAGAGAAAATAGCACAAAGGGCTGAGGAGTCTCGCCTGGTAATTTTCTCAGAGTGTGGGAGCAGTGTTTTTCCAACCAGCCTCCTGCCAAGTATTAATTCCTGGTATTTATAGGAGTGCCTAGCCCGTTCAGATCGCGACACGTGTTCGGTCGGATGTTCCTGAATTTCTGGGCGTAGGAGACAGATAGCTGGTAGCAGGTTGCCTTGAGCCATGTGCTGAGACGGGCCATGATGTGATTCTGATGGCGTCAGCGTGGCAGTGCGCCTTTTGAGGTGGATTGTGGCGTCTGCGAATGGATGTGTCAGAGGCTTCCTTAAATGCTTCCATAAATGCTCCTGCCGTACTCCCGAGGTCCCTGGGTGAGGTCGTCCTTTGGTACGGACAGAGCCTCTTCGGGAAACAAGCCCTCAGTTCGGGGGTTCCCAGTTTCAGGGAGTTCCGCCTTCGGGGATATCATGTTCGGCTCACTATGTCTGGTGCCGCTTTTTTGAAGGTGATCTGTTCACAACCTTGGGGGGCCGAGTAGTGTCCTCAGGTTTTCCTGGCGTGCCGGGCTCGGAGCTCTTCAGCTATCTCCCGAGGTACATGTTCACACCTTTTCTCGGGTAGCGCCAGTTCTTCTGGCCATTCTTGTGGCAGGGAGTTCGGCCAAATCGAGGCGATAGCGTTTGGCTATCAATATGCATATTAAATTAAACTGAAAATGAATCCATGGGGAGTCAAGAATTCGAACAAATTTAGCAAAATAGAGTAATAAATATTGGATTCATTAGAACTCACAACAAAGTTAATTTCGGTGTACATCAGAAAGAAATAAGAAAGAAAGAATGGGAAGGTAGCCACTTCCACTACAATTCTAAGACGCATCCCCTTAATTTCATCAAACACTTATTATGAAGGCCATTCTAGCCAGCTAACTTTGAATTATAAATGAGTGCAACAACGAGGGCAAGGACAAAACAACAAGGAAATGAGCTAATAAATGACGAATTCTTTAATTGTCAGCGTTTTGGTAAGTCACAGAAAAGGAAGAATAAGGTGCTGTAGGAGCAGATGAAGGCGGCAGGGGGACTGGAGCTGGAGCTGCTGCTGCTCTGGGGAACACCGTGATTTTCAATTTTTGGCCGTTGATACAGTGGCCGTGGCCGCCGCATATGTACCACTTGTTGCCCGGCGTGGACAGAGTTATGGTATCGTTCCCGCTGTGCAGAGGTTGGCCCAGCACTGGCACGCTGCAGTTTGTGAAGTCCGTCCCCTTCAGTTTGAACACATTGTGAAGTTCTGCCGGATACTGGAAAACTGAAAATAAAAAAAAAGTGTCTATCCAGGTCATGGCCCCGCTTCAGTTCTAAAAAATTATTGGATATAAATAAATGGGTGGACAGGTACTTAGTTTATCTCCAACATGGAACTGCTTGGTTGCAGCCTAAGCTTGGTAATCGAAGTCGAAGGTCCAACCAACGTCATCTCCTACGATAATCTCTTTGGCGAATGTGATGGCTGGGGGAGTGATGAGCACCATCACCAAAGCAACCAAGGCGGTAGTGCAGGATGAAAAAGCAATGTTGATAGCCAAAGGCTATTGCCTCCTCGGTAGTAACTCCCTGCCAGAATATTGGCCGAGGAGTCTGACGTCACCCAAGAGAGGATCTTTTCACTGACCTCGGAAGGTGCGAAGTCAAACACTATGAGCTCGAGACTTTGGTTAGCTCGTCAGGAATTCCGAGGACAACACCGTCTCCATCGAGGGGCCAAACTGACTGCCCCGAAGAGGATCTTCCCCGAACAAGAAGCACCTGAACAAGGGAATCCCCGAACTATGGGTGTGAGTCCCGAAGAAGGTGTCCATCAAGGGAACTCCCAGAACTATGGGATAGATCCCGAAGGAGGTGCTCGCACCGAAGGACGGATAGAATCCGAAGAGGGTGCACGCACCGAAGGGCGACCTCGCCCAGGGGACCTCGGGAGTACGGTATGAGCATTTAAGGAGCCTCTGACATGTCACCCACAAGCCCTACACGTCACATCAGAACGGCGAACTGACACGCCGCAGCCGCCCCAGTCCTGACACAACCTGTCCGGGTCCAGGGCTAAAAGAGGCTGCAAACGGCTGCCTGTCCCCTAGGTCCAAAAGCACAGATCAAATCCGACCGAACACGTGTCATGATCTGAACGGACCATCTACTCCTATAAATACTAGGAAAAGGGACTGGGCAAAGGATGGGCATTTTCCTCCCTCTGAGAAAACACAAAACAGGCAAGACACTTGATCCCTTAGTGTTCTTCCTCCACCTTCACTCAGAAAACTGACTTGGGCGTCGGAGGGTCCTCCCCGGAAAAGCAAACCGGGGACCTCCTAACCTCTTCTTTGAGCTTTTCAGGCACACTCAGCTGGGAAACCAGAGCTCCAGGCGCTCGCCTCCTCAGGAAGTCTCTCCACCTGTCAACATGACAGCAAACGAAGATGCCTTGGGGCATCATTTGGCGCCGTCTGTGGGAAACCACTCCCAGGTAGCTGTTGTCGAAACTCAGCGTTCGAAGGACAAAGGACTCCCGAAGTCCCCGTCCGCGCCTGAGACCCAACCAGCTACCGAACAAAGTCCCCCAGAGACTTCCTTGCCTGAAGAGGAACGCCCTCTTGTCATCACCATGGGTTTTTAAGAGACTTTCAGAGGTCTGTTGTGGCTGAAATGACACAACAAATAGACCGAAGATGGCCGCAACCGGCCCAAGCGCAAAAACCCACTTCGCCAGCACGACCTCGGGAGAAAAGCCCAAGGGCAACCCATCATAGCTCGGGAAGTGGGGAACCACGAGAAGAATCCTCGACAGATAACTTGCCCCTCGGAGCACGGCTGGCGGAAAGAGCGAGGTCTGAACGACCCGAAGTCCCGTCCAGAAGAAGTTTATCACCAGAGGCAAGGTCCCCCTCACCTCGGTATCGAAGTCGCTCTCCGAAGAGACGGCAACAGTCCTTTTACCCAAGAAGCTCCAAGCACCAGGAAGAGGAGCCCAGTGCTACGCTCCTCCTGGAGAAAGTCTTGGCAAGACTGGAGAGAGTGGAACAGCAGGTGGCACGCAAGCCTGTTTGGGCCAGGCTAACTGAAACGGTCTCTGGAGATGAAACTCCTTTCGCCCGAACAGTGGTCGAGGCGGCCATGCCAAGTGACTTCAGGCTACCTCGGCTGGAGACCTATGAGGGTCGGACTGATCCCCAGGCCCACCTAACAAAGTACAAACGCAGCATGGTGCTACACGGGGCTGATGATGCTACACTCTGCAAGTGCTTTGAAGTCACCCTCGCAGGACCAGCAACTGCCTGGTACAATTCCCTGCCTCCCGGAAACATCAGGGGGTTCCAGGAGCTGTCCACAGCGTTCACCCAACAGTTCATTGGGAGCAAGCCGACGGCGAAGATGCCCGTCCAGATGTTTGACATAGCACAAAGAAACGGGGAGACCATCCGTGACTATGTCGAGAGGTTCAACAGAGAGGCCCTCAATGTTCCGGACTTTCGTCCCGAAATCCGAATCCTCGCCATGACGAGGGGCCTTCGGAGGGATTCACACTTGTTTTATGAATTCTCCAAAGATCCCCCAGACACACTGGGAGAATTCTATCGAAGGGCTGAACAACATATGACAGCCGAAGAGTTGAGAATGACTGGACCGAAGGCTGACCATATCCACGCTCGTGGCGAAGGGTCCAGCCAGCAAGCCCGGTGCCCAACGGAACAGTTAGGCCAACCTCGGAGAATGCGAGTAGGAGGAAGGAAGCCCCAAAACTTTACACCTCTGAGCACCACGAGGGCTAACATCCTCATGGCATTGGAAACACAGGGGGCTCAAATCCAACAACCGAGGGGCATGACTGCTGACAATAGAAGGAACATGAAGAAGTTCTGTCAGTTCCACCGTGATCACGGTCATGACACCGAAGACTGCTTTCAGTTGAAAAAGTACATTGAATCACTGATAAAGCAGGGCCAGCTTCGGCGTTATTTGAGAATGCCTTCCCCGAAGGGGAAAAAAGAGGAAGAAGGAAAGCCCGATGACGAGGATTACGATTCAGACAGGCGAAGGAACCGAAGTCCGAGAAGGCGTCCTCCACCTTCGGCAGGAGTAATACAGATGATCACAACCGGACTTCCATCCTCGGAAAGGAAAAGAAGGGCCAGAGAGATAGCGGTGATGGAATATCAGAGCCCAACAAAAAAATTGGCCCGCCGAGGATGGCTCCACCATCGTATTTCCCCATGACGATCCATTGCTGATAATGGCGAGGATAGGAAACTGGGACGTCAAGAGGGTACTGCTGGACGATGGGTCAAACGCAGACGTCTTGTTCTCACATTTGCTGCCAAGCTTGGGCCTATCCAAGAGTGACCTCAAGGCTGTTACTTCACCCACGTTCGGCGTAGGACCATCTGAGCTACCTGTCCTCGGGTGGATCGACCTCCCCTTGATGATGAAAGGAACTTCGGAGAAAGGAACTGCTGAGTTGTTCGCCTCTACCATGGCAAGGTTCATAGTCATGGACGTTCCTTCGTCATACAACGCCATCCTCGGCAGACAGACACAGGGAAATTTGCACATTCGCCCTGATGTAAAGTACCTGACCGTCACCTTCGCCACCAAAGAAGGAGACGCAAAGATCTTCATTGATCAAGGCGAGGTGAGAAAGGTGTTCGTCAGAGCACGAAAAGCTCCAGCAAGCAACTTAGCACATGCTGTAGAAGCAAAAGAGCTGGAAAGGGGCGAGGCAGAAGATCCCACAAAAGCGGAAACAGAAAAAGTAGAGCTTGTCCCAGGCCATAGCACCCGAATAGGGAAAAGCATGGCCGAAGGAGACAAGGAAAAACTTGTATCTTTTCTGCTTACAAATAAAGATCTGTTCGCCTACTCGCCGAAGGACATGCCAGGGGTAAACCCTCGCGTAATCCAGCATAGCCTTAAAGTGAGTCCGGAAGTAAAACCTGTCCGGCAAAAGAAACGGAGCATCTCAGCTCACAAAAGTGAATTCGTCAAAACCGAAGTCCAGCGTCTGATAGACGCTAGCGTTATCCGGGAGGTAAACTACCCCGAATGGCTAAGCAACGTGGTAATTGCCACAAAAGAAGGAAGTAGTAAGCTCTGGATGTGCATCGACTTCAGAAATTTGAACGATGCTTGCCCGAAAGATTCATATCCTCTTCCGCCAATAGACCAACTGGTAGACTCAACTGCCGAGTACGGGCTCCTAAGTTTCTTGGACGCTTTCAGTGGTTACCATCAGATAAGGATGGACCCCGAAGATGAAGAGAAGACTGCCTTCATCACCGAGGGAGGAACATATTGCTATATTAGGATGCCCTTCGAGCTCAAGAATGCAGGAGCCACCTACCAGAGGCTGATGAACAAGGTCTTCAAAGACCAAATGGGGAGGAACATGGAGGTGTATGTCGATGATATGATAGTCAAGAGCAAACTGCCTGGCTACCACGTTGCAGATTTAGAGGAAACCTTCCAAAAATGATAGTCAAGAGCAAACTGCTTGGCTACCACGTTGCAGATTTAGAGGAAACCTTCCAAAACCTCAGAACCTTCGGGATCCGCCTTAATCCTGAGAAATGCATCTTCGACGTGACCTCGGGAAAGTTCCTTGGGTACATTAACTTCTCAGTATCCGAAAGAGGCATCGATGCTAACCCCGAGAAGATTAAGGCTCTGCTTGAATTCCGAACTCCTGCCACAGTCAAAGACGTGCAGAGACTCACCGGAAGAATAACCTCTCTGAGCAGGTTTATTTCCAGGTACGGAGATAGGTGTCGACCCTTCTTCAAAGTCCTCACAAAGGCAGCAAAGATGGAAGGCGACCTCGGAAGGAATGGTCATCCTTGGGATGAAGATTGCCAAAAAGCCTGGGAAGAACTCAAAGTCTACTTGGCCAGCCTGCCGACTCTGCGGCAACCTCGGGAGGGAGAGCCCCTCGTATTGTACCTCGCCGTCACGAAAAAAGCTGTGAGCTCGGTCCTCGTGAAAGAAGAAAGGCCAAAGCAATGGCCAGTCTACTATGTCAGCAAGTCCCTGCATGGCGCCGAAGTCAGGTACACTTTGCTTCAAAAAGCTATATATGCCTTGGTACTTGCAGGAAGGAGGCTACGGCCATACTTTCAGGCTCACCCCATTATCGTCCGAAGTACCCTGCCTCTACGGGATGTTATGAGGAAAGTTGATCATTCGGGAAGGCTTTCCAAGTGGTGTATAGAGCTTGGCGAACACGACATCACGTATGAACCCCGGAAAGCTATAAAAGCTCAAGCTTTGGCAGACTTCATCGCCGAAGTACCAAACACCGAGGAGGGACATTCATTTTCGGGGGAAGACGAGCCAGAATGGACGTTATACGTTGACGGGGCCTCAGGATCCGAACACCAGGGAGCTGGAGTGATTATCAGAGGCCCCGAAGGCCTAGAAGTAATGAAGGCCATCAAGTTCAGTTTCAACGCCACCAACAACGTGGCCGAGTATGAGGCCCTCATAGCAGGATTACGCCTGGCCAGAAAAATTGGCGTGAGAAACTTGAAAGCCCATAGTGATTCCCAGCTGGTGGTCCGGCAAATGGCAGGGGACTATGGCGCGAAAGACCCGACCTTGGCGAAATACCATGAGTTGGTAACAAAGCTCATTCGGGAGTTCGACGTCATGAAAATCGAGAACGTACCCCGACGGGAAAATGCTGAGGCAGACTGTTTGGCGAAATCCAAAACTTGCGCCGAGGTGCTAAGCCACCCCAGCATCGCGGTGTTAAGCATAGCGACCTCGGGGAAAGGATGGAAAGAACCAATCAAAACGTATCTTGCAACTAACACACTCCCCGAAGACCCCAGCGAAGCCGCAAAAGTGCGAAGGCGCTCCGGACGTTTCTTCTTAATTGGGGAAGAACTATATCGGCAAGGATATGCAAATCCACTACAGAGGTGTGTTAGTGAAGAGGATACTGAAATGATCCTCGAAGAAGTTCACGAAGGTGCCTGTGGTTCGCACATCGGAACCGACGCCCTGGCAGCAGTGATACTTCGCCAAGGATACTTCTGGCCTACCCTGAGAAAGGACGCCAAGCAGTTCGTCCAGAAATGTGGTAGTTGCCAGAGACATGCGAACATCCAAAGAACACCCTCAGAGTTCGTGACTTCGGCAGATTGTCCTTGGCCCTTCGAAATTTGGGGCATAGATCTCATTGGGCCACTCCCAACGGCGCCTGGAGGCGTAAAGTTTTGTGTAGTAGCAGTAGACTATTTCTCTAAGTGGGTCGAGGCAGAACCTCTGACAACTATCTCGGAAAAAGAAGTGCAGAAGTTCGTATGGAAAAACATCGTATGTAGATTCGGCATACCGAGGGTACTCGTAGCGGACAATGGATCCCAGTTCATAGACAAAGGATTCCAAGAGTTCATTAGCGACCTCGGGACAAAAATGCACTTCGCCCCAATAGCTCACCCCCAAAGTAATGGGCAGGTGGAAGTATCCAACAGGACCATAAAAGATGGTCTAAAAAAGAGACTGGGAGAAGCAAAAGGGAAATGGCCAGGAGAACTCCAAAACGTGTTATGGAGCTACCGAACAACAACCCGAAGAGCCACAAGGGAAACGCCTTTTTCACTAGTCTTCGGTACAGAGGCCATCATCCCTGTCGAGGCAGTACAACCGTCAATACGAGTCCAAGTGTTCGATGAAAATGGAAATGACCTCGGCCTGAGAACCAAGCTCGACCTCGTCGGTGAACACAGAGAAGTAGCCGGGCTGAGAAGAAAAGCTTTCCAGCAAAGAGTGGCAGCAGCCATAAACCTACGCGCCAGGCCAAAAGGAATAAAGAAGGGAGACCTCGTTCTCCGAAAGGCTGAATTTGCACCCCGAAAGCCGTCCCACGGGGTACTTCGCGCAAATTGGGAAGGACCCTACCTGGTACTTGCCGAAGTACGAAAAGGAGTTTATAAGCTCGGTGATGCCGAAGGCATAGAATTAAAAAATACTTGGCACTCAGAGGCCTTGAAAAAATTCTATGCCTAAAAAGTTCGGTGGGAAAGTTGTATTGCACAAGTTGGAAAAATTTGTCTAAGTAAAAAGTTCTGAAGAAGTACAAAACAAGAGTCTCACGAAAGCAATCGCCGAGGAAAACAAAAGTAAGGTTTTCCGAAGTCTCTTGAGCGAATATGTTCGGGACAAAGGAAAGCAAAAGTATGGTTTTCCGAAGTCTCTTGAGCGAATATGTTCGGGACAAAGGAAAGCAATAGTATGGTTTTCCGAAGTCTCTTGAGCGAATATGTTCGGGACAAAGGAAAGCAAGAGTATGGTTTTCCGAAGTCTCTTGAGCGAATATGTTCGGGACAAAGGAAAGCAAAAGTATGGTTTTCCGAAGTCTCTTGAGCGAATTATGTTCGGGACAGAAGGAAACAAAGGAATCTGGCAAAAAATACTTAGCCAAATTTTTATCTATTGAGCCAAAGAGTGCTTACAGAGAAGAAAGTTGCTGAAAGACTACAAAAAAGAAGAAGAAAATGAAGACAAAAGGCCCTAGTACTAAGGAACCTCGGCGTCTTGAAAACTGCCAGCCTCTGTGCTTTTGTCAGCAGCCTTCGGCGCCGGGAGAGAAGGAGGCAGTTTCAAGTGCTCGATCTTGGACCAAGTCCACCGAGGCTCCTTGGGGATGTTCATGGCTTCCAGGAAGGAGAGGTCAAAATCTGGGAACTTCTGCAGAATTTGGTGCCGAGCAAGACAGAAGCCGTCTTGAAAGCCCAACTTCGTCATATCATCGGACTCCCGCTTCTTGACCGCCAAATCGGCATAGTCCTTCTCCAGATCCCTGAGCTTCCTCTTCAATACCTTTATCTTCTTCTTCTCTTCTGTAGGCTCCTTCAGAGTTGCGACCTCGGCTTCGAGCTGGGCCTTTTCCTCGAGCGTCTTCGCAAGGATTGCGTCACTTTCTGACTTATCCTTTTGAATCGCCTCTACGATCGAAGTTAGCTCCGCCACCTGGGAGCCGATGTCGGAAAGTTTCTGGGAGGTGTCTTTCAAAAGTTCCTCTTTCTCTTTTATGAACCCCTCCCGAAGTTCAGCAACTTCCTTCTCTGCAGACTGCTTCAGCTGAGCATTCTCGGCAGCCAGTGCCGAACACTGGGCCTTCGTCTTGGTGTAAAGATCCAAGAGTGACGCCCTCCTTTCTGACTCTCTCGCCACCCGAACTCGGAGAAACCCAGCATACCCCATCAGCTGCAAAGAAAAGCAAGCAAAGGGAAAAATGATGCTAAGTACTTGGAGAAAAATAAAGGTGAAAGTTGGCACTGAGAAAATAGCGGAGCGGGTACCTGGGCGGCATGTTCAGTGAGTTTGGCGGCCAAAGAGTTGTCACCTGGGTAAGCCGCCGCAAGGGCCTTGTAAGAGGCCTCGGTAAGCACCCCTTTGCACATCTGCCTGGCCATCTCAGGACAGTCCTCGGAGTACATATCCATGTCCTCCGTGAATGTCCAGAAGGGCTCCTTCGGAACTTTCCTTGCTGGGACTTTGGCATCACGAAGGGCCCTCTTGCGGGCGTGTTCGGCAACCTAGTCAGGAGCGGCCACCTCCGCTGCACAAGAAGGCAGAAAAATTAGTTAAGGCCAGAAAAGTCTTAAGGATTTGCAAAAAACAAAAGGTTGGTTCGACAAAAGTGCAAACCTGCTGGCACCTCGGTAACGTCGTCGTCAAGAATCGACGTCGCCTCAGTAGAGATCCCCTTGCCTTTTATTTGACGCCGCTCCTCGGCAGAAGGGGTCTCCTCCCCATCGCCCTCCAGAAGAGCATGCGAAGGCGTGGGGCTTTGAGGAAGGACGTCGGAAGAAGGGACGTCGACAGAAGGAACCTCGGGCAAAGGGGCAGCAGGGTCTTCGGGCTCCTCGCCTACCTCCTCCGGAATTTGCGGAAGAGAGGAAGGAGCAGCTTTCTTTGCCCGTTTGGAAGGAGGGCCGCCCAAAGTCTGCTTCCGCCTCCAAGAGGCGGCCTTCTTTGTCTATTTGCCCCTCTCGGCCTGCCCGGTAAAAAGAGCCTTGTAGAAGGCAGCCGCGTCGTCGCCCATCTCTGAAAAAAGAAAAGGAAGATCAGTGTAACTTGTAGAAGGCAAGATCAGTGTAAGTCCAAGATGAAGTTATGAAGGAAAAAATGAGAAAGTAACTTACTCTCGTAAAAAGACTCATAAGTCTCTTTCCCCCGAAGGAGTTTCACGAGCCAGGAGTCCTTCCCCGAAGAAGCCGGTTTCGGCATGTTGAGGTCTGTCACATGCTCCTTTACCACCTTAAGTTCCCGAAGGACCTCTTCGGTCATGAGCCTCCAGTTGATCGGAAATGGGTAAAGGGCACGAGGAGAGACCTCGGCAGCCCAGTCAAAGACGGCCCGAATGCGCCTGTCGAAGTCCTCAAAGATAGGTGCTACGTCGGCGTCTAGCAGTATCTTCGGGTCAACGACATCCATCTTGAGCCTCCCCTGAGCCCACTTGGTCGGGACGTGCGACCAAGCCTCCGACTTCTTCAGGAAAAAGAATTTTTGTTGCCACCCTCGCCAGCTGTCTTTGGTGGCGAAGGTGAACGTATACTTTTTGCTCCCGGATCCCCGAGGTAGCATAAAGTAGAAGCCACCCTTCGGGACCACGAAGAGCTTGTAGTACTGAAGAAAAACTACAAAGTGAGGTTTTATTTTGAAAACGCCGCACATACAGAGGAAGGCGTTAAAATAACAGTACGAGTTCGGTGGGAGCTGGTTAACGGCAATGCCATGGAAGTCGCAGAACGCGCTAACCATCTCCGGGGGGGGATACCGAAGTCCGGCCTTCAGTTGGGCTCGGAAAACGGTGATTTCATCACTTCGGTTGGAGAAAGGAAATTGGTCAGAACGGGGCAACCTCGTCACAGAGTAAGAAGGTAAGAAAAACTTTTTCTTCCACTTCGCTAGTTTTGCCGGAGTAGTGCAGCAGGGGTGAGAAAGAAGAGGTTGCCAACTCTCGGGAACAGGCATGATGAAAACGAGTTCAGGAAAAACAAGGAAAACGAGTTCGGGAAAAACAAAGAAGAAGCTTTGAAAAAAGCAAAAGGACTAAAACCCACCAAAAGTCTTGCCGGAATCTGGATTTCTGGAAGCCGTCGTGAAAAGTGGTCGGAAAAACGCCTGAAAAAGGAGAACCGCCGCGGAAAATCGGGAGAGAATTAGAAGGCAGAAGAAAGCAAAAGCAGAAGCAAAAAGAGGGTTATGACAGGGCTGGTATATATAGGCCGAGAAGGCCAGGTGAACCGTCGTCATTAATACCCCTCGGAAGGCGAAGCGTCGCCATAACTGTTAAATGCGCCTGAAAAGCCGCGCTTGCCGTACTCAGTGCATTCCCACCCAATAATAGTGTGCCACGTGTCGGTCATCGCGCAGCAAACGTGCCACGTGTCGTCCATCACGTCGAGCACGCCCTCTGACACCATTTGGTCTAGAGGCGCCGCCCTAGACTGACCCTGCTGGACACAGGACGCGACGCATGAGCAGACCTATAAAGGCAAAAAAGTAGGTTACCTCGAAGACACCAAAAGACAGCCTGTGACTTCGGGCAGAAGGTGTATCTTCGGCACAGGGACAGCCTATCTTCTCGCGCCTCGAGGACGCAATCGCTTCAGGCAGAAGAAGGCGTCTTCAGCGCAGATATCACAACCATAGGACCCGAAAAACCGATGAACCGAAGTTTCTCACTTCGGCTTTTCAGAGGGGGGCCTGTGATAGCCAAAGGCTATTGCCTCCTCGGTAGTAACTCCCTGCCAGAATATTGGCCGAGGAGTCTGACGTCACCCAAGAGAGGATCTTTTTACTGACCTCGGAAGGTGCGAAGTCAAACACTATGAGCTCGAGACTTCGGTTAGCTCGTCAGGAATTCCGAGGATAACACCGTCTCCATCGAGGGGCCATACTGACCGTCTTCGGGTAAGAAAGCCATCTCTCTGAAGCAAGGAAGAATCTCCCCCCGAAGGCAGAAGCCCCGAAGAGGATCTTCCCCGAACAAGAAACACCTGAACAAGGGAATCCTCTAACTATGGGTGTGAGTCCCGAAGAAGGTGTTCATCAAGGGAGCTCCCAGAACTATGGGATAGATCCCGAAGGAGGTGCTCACACCGAAGGACGGATAGAATCCGAAGAGGG
>SMDT01000561.1:0-158928 GCA_005392925.1 Aquilaria sinensis | reverse complement strand
AACATGCTACTAAACCAAGAAAAAGATGTGCACCTTTCTTCTTAGTTATCTTTGGCAAAAACTTGAGGGAGAACTTGATCTTAGAGGGGCACCTGGAAGCTTGAATAGAGATGAACAATCTCTATGTAAATCCACCCACAATGCTCTCAAGAAGTGTTTAATATTTTGGCCTCTAAAGGAAATAGGAGGAGAACAATTTTCTCTCAAGAAAAATGGAGCAAATGGAGTGCAAATTCGTGCTTAAAATGGCCAGCCACTAAAGGCTATTTATAGATGACCAAAAGGCACACCTTTACACCAAGAAAGGTGTCTTTTAAGCCAAAGAACACTTCCTTTGGCTAAGGGTCATGTTATGGTGGCGAAAATACATGTCTCTTTGGCCAAGGAACACTTCCTTTGGCCTATAACCACCCATAACTACCTTATGGGCGAAAATACATGTCTTTTAGAGCCAAGGAACACTTCCTTTGGCCTATAACCACCCCATAACTACCTTATGGCTGAATATACATGTCTTTTCACTCAAGGAACACTTCCTTTGGATGAAAGGACATGTTCTTTTAGCCAATAGTCATCTCTTTTGATGAAGAGACATACCTTTACACAAAAAATGTGTCTCTTGGTGGTTATGAGCTAAAAGCAAGGTGAGCTGGCACAAAGCTAGCTCACTATGCTACTTATGCACCATTGAGCTCCTTTGAGCTCCAACCAAGCACCATGAACTGAGGTCCAGCTCCTAGAGCTGACCTTGAGCTGGAGTTAGCTGCTCTCAGCTGAAGTGAACTGAAGTCCAGCTACACTCAGCTACCAGAAGCTGAAGTGAGCTGACTTGAGCTGACTTGAGCTGAAGTCCAGCTACTTTGAGCTACTTATAGCTGAAGTGAGCTGACTTGAGCTGAAGTCCAGCTACTCTGAGCTACTTATAGCTGCAGTGAGCTGACATAAGCTAACTTGAGCTAAAGGGAGCTACTTCTAGCTGCCTTAGATAGCTGTTCAAGCTAGAGTTAACTCAATAAGCTCAAATCCTACCTTAAAAGGATCTTGGTGTGCCAAGAATTCCAACAGGCTTTTAGGCACAATACTAACAAGATGATGGGTCTTCAAGCCACTTCTATGATAGAAAGAATATACAATAAAACAAATGAGTATTCATCAATTGAATAATTAAAGATGAAAAAATTACCGCATCCACTCAGTGTGCAGCTGAATAAGGAAATCTACAAATTGCTCAAGAGTATATTGATTGCTAGCGAAATAATAATTAATAAAACATTAAGATAAAGTAGTTACCAATAAAATCATTATCTCCTAATCCAATGGAATAAGATGAAGTAATGTTACCAAGATTAAATTACTCACCTTTGAGTAGATCAATTGACATGACCTGTTGAAATCAATAATTAAAAACATAGCCATTAAGAGATTTAAAATTCTAAAGATTTTTAAGAAACAAAGAATCTAAGCAGGAACCTTTCAAGTTCAGAGCAATTCAGACACAGTAAGGCAAAGTCAAAACCATACCCAACAACCAAGTATAATACTTGCTTGATTGCTTCGAATACCAAAAAATCAAAGGATTGAAGATGAAAGACTGTACAACAAATTCTTCACATAATTTATTCATAGAATTTATTCATGTTACTAATTTGCTACCTCTTTGAGTTTTTTAGAACAAATCAAAATATATGGACAGAGTAAAACATAAGAAAGATGTAAAGTACACATTTAGAAATTAAAAACAAAGCTAATTGAGGAATCATTAGCTACTATTGCCAGGAACAATGACTAATAGTTTTTAGAATAAAATTTAGAGATGATTAAAGCACTAGGTAAGTACCTTTATGGATTCAATGAGTACTTGTGAGATAGCAAAAAACTTGTAAGCCATGAGATGAAATTTATATTATTCCAGCTATTATGTCCTCATCACTTTTAGTAGTAGCTTGTGCCTTTCTTGCAGATAGAAGCTAAAATCAATGAATCTAATATGCCTTCTTGTACATAGCAGCTAAAATCAATGAATCTAAGAAAACTAAAAAATGAACACTGAATTGATCTAATTTTGCTACAATGGTTTAACTATAAAAAAAAAAGCAAAACCACCTAGCTGTATATAGCAACTGAGAACAGCTAGAAGGCTGCATCGGCATAATAAAAGAGTTAAAGGCCTACAAAGCCATCAACCCATTAAGCAAAAGCACACAGTAGCAAAAAGGAATTACTGAAATAAATATCTATGCACCTTATGTTTGCATTAACCCCATGGACTACTTGTTTCCTTAGGCTCTTGTACTATTTTAGCCTTATTGAAATAAATTTTAGCCTTTCCTGTTGTTGCATGATTATTAGATAAAAAGGAAGGAAAAGACAACTTGGTTATCATAAAAAACTGGTTGATCTCGCAAGTACAATACAACAGAAGGGAAAAAAACTTGATTCTCTAAATACCCAAGTCCTCAACTAACATCTCCTACCTAGCTGCAAAAGTCAAGTATTAACATTTCTTCCACAAACTTAGTAAAGATAGAGCTAAGAAAAAAACCAAAAAAGAAGTTTGAGCAAAACACTGAATCACCTTCCTCCGCATTTTCTTCTACATACTCATGGTCAATACCTTGCTAAACACCGAAGCACTATGACATAGACACCATTAAATATCTTTGGAAGTGATTGATTACTTTAGATTCCGGAAAAAGAATAAAATTTGTTGCATATTCCAAAACTTCATTGAAATCAAATTTTAGCTAGCGATTAAACTGTTGGAATCCAACCATGCAAGACAACCTTTGGTTTCTTTCTCCATAATTCTCTTCTCTTCTGAATCTCAACACACTGATTACACATGGATGAAGAACCGACAGACTAGATGCCACTGACTTTTGTCAATAACACCGTTTAAATCATCTAGGAGTGGAGGGATCTAGATCCTTTGACAGAGCATCGTGGTTGCTGGGATTGGATAAAGACAATAAGAATGGGTGGAAAAGAATGAAGAGATTGAGGAGTAAGATGACGAACTTCCACACCCATCGATAGGCAATGAGTTGAGATTCAATAGCTTCTAATTTTCCTCGATCAAATGAAAGGATATATTGTTAGGACCATCCTTCAATACTTGGCTTAGGCCAAGAATAAATAGAGAACACCAATTAAAAATGAGGGACTTGATTGAAAAATGTGAATGAGGGTGTATGTGCAAAACTAGGAAATACTGGGTCCAAATTGCACATGAAATATTAAGACTATGGTGTCTTTGGCATTAAACAAAGTTTGAGGACCAAACTGCACACTTAAACTAGTGCTACAAGTGAAACTATGAAGCTGAAATAAGCAAAATCAGCCATGCAAATAAGAATGGGGGCTAGTGGAGCATTAAGCCAACTTTTGGCAGCTTTTGGACATATGGCAAAACCGGCCACGCCTTTGTCTTCCACCATGAGTTATGCCCATCATTCTTTGTTTAATTAATGTCCCACTAAATGGGTGATATGGCCAAAACATGCAAGAAGGCTATCAATTTCGGTCATTGTTGTGTTTTGCTTGGCATTGAAAGGCCGAAAAATTTGAGCAAAGTTCTTAAGTGTTCTTGACATGTTCATGAGTGTTCTTGGTGTTCGAAACCTTGAAGTTTTCTTGGTGAGCTTGAAGATTAAATCTTGAAGTGATGGATTCAAGCTTGGAAGAGCCTAGTTTCGGCACTAAACAACATTGTTCTTGAAGAACACAAGCAAGGCCGAGAGCATTCAAGTTGTTTTGGTGAGTTATAGCACAAGGCAACCTTGTTTCTTGAAGTTGAAGTTTGAAAGTGAAGAGTGCAAGGCTGGTTGAAAGCTCAAGCTTGTTTGTTGGTAAGGATTCACGTTCTACTTGAAATCCTGGTACTTATTCCATGTTCAAGTCGTTAATGGAAACTAAGTGATGGTTAAAATTTGCTATATGATCTTATTTTGCTAGTAGGGCATATGGATGAACCTTTGGGTTCTATGGATTGAACTTACATGTTCAATGTTTTGGCTAGCTAGACCAAAGTTAAAGGCAAGTGTTAAAGTACCTTGGTAAGTGAGGCCAACTTATCATGGACTTGGAGCTATAGTGGAATGAAGGAATGGAATGGAGAAGACTTGTGTGCCAAATGCACATGGACACTTGCTAGATGGCCAATGGCCGAATGGTTACTTGTGGTGTGTGTGTGAGTTTGTGTGCTTGGATGTTTGTTTGTGCATGCTAACCAACTTATTATTGTTTTATGATGAATATATGTCTCAGCCATATTGTGTTTTCCATGTATTTATGTCTTTAGTTGCAGGTAAATGCTTGATTATAGAGGTTAAACTATGGATTAACTAAATAGACCTTATATGGGTCATAGTGAATCCTTACTGAGTTGTAAAACTCATGCCCTTATTGATACATTTTTTAGGAAAGGATATTGAGCTTGAGTGATTGTGCTAAGCTTGCTTTATTGAGTACCAAGGTTATATATTTGAGCTCAAGGTATGTGTGCCAGCTATTTCTTGGCTAGGAAGATTATGTATGTTCAAAGTCTTACGTATGGCCGAAACTTATGTGTTAAGTTTTGCAGGCTTGAGTGATATGTGGGACTTG
This sequence comes from Aquilaria sinensis, assembly GCA_005392925.1. NCBI lineage: Eukaryota > Viridiplantae > Streptophyta > Magnoliopsida > Malvales > Thymelaeaceae > Aquilaria > Aquilaria sinensis. Next base: position 154,323 of record SMDT01000561.1, on the reverse strand, counting down.
GTTCTAGGTGAAAGATACTTGTTCGAGGTGTTGGATGCTTGTCTAGGAAGGTTGATGGATGTGTGGACCTTGGCTTGGGTGTTGGTGACCATTTTTATGACCATAGACTTGGTCATTGGACTTGTAATCCATGATGTACTTGTGTGTAGTACATTTGAGTTGATGTTTGAGTAGTATTCAGAACTTGGTTTGTAAACTTAAACTTGGCTAATTTTGGACATGTAGCATCCTTGGTATGTTTTCCAAGTAGGTGATGCTTGTTGCTACCCGTTATGGACATGTTAGTCTTGGATGACTTATGATGCATATGCTTTGGATGGATGATTATATGCCAAGTATGCTTGAGTTTTATGCAGGAGGAATACCATAATGGATGAAATTATTATGTGTACTAGACTTGGCCGAATGCTCATAAACATGAAATGTGGCTTTTAAACTTGAAATGATATGTGGGCTTCTTGGTTGCCATGCATTGAAATAGTACACTTGATGGACACACATCTTATGCACTTAATGGACTAAGTGTATGCCTTGCTTGTATTGCAAGAAATTGAAGTTTGCCTTACCTTGTGATCCAAGTTAGTTGGGTTGGGCTTTGCCTTAAGCTGCAAGTAAATATACTAAACTTTACAAGACCCCCTCCTGGGCCACCTCCTAGGCCCATAACTAAGAAAATAAGACTTAAAGCCCATTACAGAAAGTTGGACAGAAATTGAACTTGTAAACAATACCAATAATGTTCAAGCTGTTAGTGTTGTGCCCAAAAGGCCAATCATGAGATGATTGTATTTTTTGCACATTGAGTTATGATATTTTATTAAGGCATTAATCCAGCAATTATGTTTGTTGTTTTGTTTCTGCGTAACTTAACAAACATAATTGTTACCCTAGAATAATGATATTCTCAATCGTCCCTAGTCTAGTATTATTGTGGAGCGGGTTGCAATAATACATAACGACTAGCATATGTGGAGACTAATATGAGATATGTAGTTTGCATATGGGTACAAGTTGGAGAACTTATGTGCTGGACCGACCCACCATGAGAACACTACATGGATCGTTATATGAGTGTCATAAGTGATTCTCATAGTGATCATGGTATATGTAGTCCTTCGACCTAAGATCATCAAGGTTCCCTACATGTGAGTCACATACTTTGATACTTTCCTTTGTTGCTCGTAACTGAGTGAACTTGAAGGAGGTCATTAGGTATGTTACATATCATGCGGAGGGATTTGTATGATCAAGATGGGATTTGTCCCTCCTATGTAACAGGAGTGATATCTTCGGGCCCCTTGATAGAGTGAGACTTAGAAAATGCATGGCCATGCTCGGATGAGTTGATATATGATATCAATGTCATCAGTTTAAGTTGGTCTACTCGGTAATCAAGAAACCAAAGATTGGGCTATACGAGAGTGACACGTTCTATGTCTCGTGCTTAGTCTTGATATCTTGGACAAAGGGACACTGGCATATATCGGTGATGATCATAAAGGTTTAGTCGATTCACCGACAATCTTGTCACTTGGTTAGCAATGATGTGTTGCTAGACACCGCTTATTGCTTATGATCATAAATGTGATTTATGATCATTGCCAACATGGCAAGAGCCTATTGGGTCGCACACATAGAGCTATTTGGATCACTAGAGTGCATGGGCTAATTATTTGGGTTATGGTTTCACTTTAATTTCGTATTAATAATGGGCCCAAGAGTTGAGCCATTATTAAGGCCGAAATTAAATCCTAATTGGATTAGGGCTTTGAAACCCATTAGGCCTGGAAGTTGAGTCTCACTATAAATACAACTTTTAAGTGAGAAATTCGTAGGTCTCCTTGCCCTAGCCTCCAAAAGGACAGCCACATTCTTTTCTTGCAATTCCTTGGAGGACGCAAGCTAGCATTGCGAGCGCAAGAGAAATGCATCTGCCGGGACATGGTGGGAGCGTGGTGATCCCGAGAGGCTCGTGTTGATACCATAGAGAGCCTGAACACGTCAACTGTTCAGGTTTTGTGATTCGACTCTACAGTTGAGTGAGAAATCTCTCCTGAAAATTAGGTATGAAAATTTTTGAACACTCGGTTTACCCCGTTTCACTTGGATCCTTGAGGGTTTTAGTTAAATTCCGCTGCGCTGTTTGGCTCCCGAAACCCAACACCGGAGTGGACTCTGTCTGTCGATGGGGCCTCTGGCATCGAGCACCAGGGAACTGGAGTAGTTCTTCGCGGTCCTGAGGGCATGGAAGTTACAAAAGCCATCAAGTTCGGATTCAACGTCACCAACAATATGGCAGAGTATGAGGCCCTTATAGCAGGGTTACGCCTTGCTAGAAGAATTGGCATGAGAAACCTAAAGGCCCACAACGATTCTCAGCTATTGGTCCGACAAATCGCAGGGGACAATAGTGCGAAGGACACAACGTTGGCAAAGTATCGCGAGCTCGTATCAAGGTTCATTCAGGAGTTCGACGCGAACGTGCCTCACCGAGATAATGCTGAAGTAGATAGCTTGGCCAAATCAAGAAATTCCACTGAAATACTGAAGCACCCGAGCATAACAGTAATCAGCATAGCATCCTCGGAAAGGGGATGGAAAAGTCCCATAAAATACTATCTCACTACCTCGGAGCTTCCTAAGGATCCTCACGAAGCAGTAAAAGTGCGAAGGCATTTCGGGCGATATTTCCTGATCGGGAAAGAATTGTACTGACAAGGGTATGCAAGTTCGCTACAAAGGTGTGTCAGCGAAAAGGACACTAAGACCGTCCTCGAAGAAGTCCACGAGGGGGCTTGTGGTTCCCACATTGGAACTGACGCCTTGGCAGGAGTAATACTCTGCCAGGGGTACTTCTAGCCCACCTTAAGGAAGGACGCGAGGCAGTTTGTCCAGAAATGTGATAATTGCCAAAGACACGCCACCGTCCAGAGGATACCCTCAGAATTGATAACCTCGGTTAATTACCCCTATCCCTTTACAGTATGAGGCATTGACCTCATTGGGCCACTCCCGACCGCACCTGGGGGAGTGAAGTTCTGCGTAGTTGCAGTGGATTACTTCACTAAATGGGTTGAGGCAGAGCCCCTGGCAACCATTCCGGCAAAGGACATACAAAAATTAGTCTGGAAGAGCATTGTATGCAGATTCGACATACCTCGGGTTATAGTGGCCGACAATGGTTCCTAGTTTATTGACAAGGGATTCCAAGAATTCATCACCGAACTCGGGATAATAATGCACTTCGCCCTGGTAGTTCATCCTCAGAGCAACGGATAGGTAGAGGTAGCTAACAAAACCATAAAAGACGGTTTGAAAAAGAGATTGAGCGAAGCAAAGGGAAAATGGCTAGGGGAGCTTCCTAGTGTGCTATGGAGTTATTAGATAACACCTCGAAAGGGCCACGGGTGAGACGCCTTTCTCACTCGTCTTCGGCACGGAGGCCATTATTCCTATCGAGGCAGTCCAGCCATCGGCCAGGGTACAAGTGTTCGACGAAGCAGAAAATGACCTCGGATTAAGAAGGAATCTCAACCTAATTGCCGAACACAGAGAAGTGGCTGAACTTAGAAGAAAAGCCTTTCAGCAAGGAGTGGCTATAGCTGCGAACCTGCGCGTTAGGGGGAAAGAAATTAGGAAGGAAGACCTCGTTCTCCGAAAGGCTGAATTTGAACCCCGAAGACCATCTCACGGGGTACTTTGGGCGAACTGGGAAGGGCCTTATTTGGTCCTTGACGAGGTCTGAAAATGAGTCTATAAGCTCGACGATACCAAAGGTGGAGAACTGAAAAGTATATGGCATTCGGATGCCTTAAAGAAATTCTACGCTTAGAATCGTGTCAGGAAATTGTACAGTTAGAAATTTCTCTAACTACTGAAAATTTTCTGGAAAAATAACTCAACCTAAAAAATCTCGCTGAACAAGGTACAAGTAAGTACTTGCGAAAATCACACATTTCCTCCGAAGCTGGTTGTGTCATTTTCCCCAAAAATGTGTGTCAACCGAACACGACTGATGAAAATAGGCGAAACATTGCCAAAAGGTATTCATCAAAGCTAGCCTTTTCCCGAAGACGGTCGATAAAAAGAGCCAAAAATATCTTCCCAAAGGTCTTAGACCGAAAGTGGTCAAGACAACCCTTGGAAACAAAAATTATTGCTTAGGGACTTAGCCAAATTTTAAAGGAAGGAAAAATGTCATTGAGAAGGCCTTATTACAAGGAAAAGATTACAAGAAGAAGATTACAAAGAAAAAGAAGAAGACAAAGTAAAGCCCTAGACACCTAAGGAACCCCGGCGTCATGAGATGCTTTATCCCCAACATCGTTTGCTGTGACCTTCAGCACCGGAGGAAGGGCAAATGTTAAGTTAAGGAGCTCAATCTTCAACCAAGTCTAGCGAGGCCCCTCAGGGATGTTCAGGGCAACCAAGAAGGAGAGGTCAAGGTCTGGATATTTCGCCAAAACTTGGTGTCGAGCCAGACAGAAGCCATCTTGAAAAGTAACTTAGTCGCCTGATTAGCCTTGTCTTTCTCAACAGACAAGTCTTCCACCTCATTCTGCAAATCGGTGACTTCCTTCTCTAGTTTATTCGTCTTCTTCTTCTTCTTTGTCTCCTTCTTTAGGGCCTCAAGCTCGGCCTGAAGATCGGCGTTGTCGACCAGGGCCTTTGTCAGGATAGCAAAATCTTCTTCTTTCTCCTTTCGATGAGCCTCATTGGCAGAATTAAGGTTGACAACCTTCGTGTCGAGGTCAAACATTTTCTTGGAGATATCATTCAAGAGCTCCTCCTGGCCCTTCAAAAGTTCCTCTCGAAGTTTGCCAACCTCCACCTTGGCAATTCTACTTAACTCGGCGTTCTTGACGACCGAGTTGGCACAAAACACCTTGGCCTTCTCCAGACACTCTTCGGTCCATGTTCGGACCGAAGACTATTTTGCTGCCCAAGCTCTAAAGTATCCACTATACTCCAAGAGCTACAAAAAAAAAAGGTGGGGGAAGGAGGTCTTTCTTCACCTTCTTAGCCGAAGACAGCCCGCGGCCAAACGTCTTTCGCCTCTTAAAGGCCCCATTCTTCGTCTGTTCCCTCTTCTCGGCTTGACTGAGGAAGAGGGATTTATAGAATGTGGCTGATTGGTCGCCCATGTCTGAAAAAGGAAGAAAATATCAGTGTAAGTCCAAAGTGATACGTATACCAAAAATTTGGAAAGAAACTTACTCTAAAAAAGGGCTCATAAGTGAGCTCCCCCCGAAGGAGCATCACCAGCCAGGACTTCTTCCTGTCAATGGCAGGAGCTGGCATGCCGAGGTCCGTCTTATGCTCCTTGAGCACCCCTAGCTCCCGAATAACCTCCTCAGTCATAAGGTTCCACTAAAAGGGGAAGGGATACAAGGAGTGTGATGGGACCTCGGCATCCCAGTCAGCGATAGCTCGGATACGGCTATCGAAATCCTCAAACCTCGCTGCCAACTCAGGAGTTAGCAACTTCTTAGGATCAACAATGTCCGTCTCTAGCTTCCCCCGTGCCCACCTAGTCGGCATGTCTGACCACGCCTCCGCCACCTTCAGGAAGAAGAACTTCCTTTGCCACCCTCGCCAACTATCTCTAGTGTCAAAGGTGAACATGTATTTTTTGCTTCCAGATCCCTGAGGTAGCATGAAGTAGAAGCCACCCTTTGGGACCGGATAGAGCTTGTAGTACTGCATGAAAATGATGAAGTGGGGTTCTATTTTGAAAAGCCCACACATGTAGAGAAAGGCGTTGAAATAACAGTAAGAGTTGGGAGGAAGCTGATTCACGGCTATGCCATGAAATTGGCAAAACTCACAAATCAGCCTCGGTGGGGGAAACTGAAGTCCGGCCTTCAGTTGGGCTCAAAAAATGGTGACCTCCTTATCGTTGTTCATGAAGCTAAAATGGCCGGGATGGGGTAGCCTGGTAGTGGCATAGGAGGGAAGAAAGAATTTAGTTGTCTACTTCGCCAATTTTTCCAAAGTGGAACAACAAGGGTGAAACATGAGAGGTTGCCAGCTCTCGGGAATAGCTTGGATAGACATGAGGGGGACAGGGGAAGACATGTTCAGCAAAAGAAAATGACTTTGGAAAAGAGATTCAGTGGACTTCGGGAAAAAAGAAAAAAACTTTGAGGACTAGAAAAAATAGAAACCAAAGAGACCGAAGGACCTCTAGAAGGGAAACCCACCAAAATGTTTGTCGAAGTTGGGATTAGAAGATGCCGTCGTAAATGATTGCCGGAAATCACTCCACCGCTTGTACCGCCGCAAAAGAGAAAGAATAGCTCGAAAACATATGAGAACAAGACAGAGGCAAAGAAAAACAAATGAGCGCCATGAGGGGAATGAAGGTTTATATAGACCGAAGAAGGGTAACCAAATCGTCATCACCACCACTTTGCGAAGGCGAATCATCGCCATAATTACCCCTCAAAGGTGAAAAGACGTGGCTGGTGTAACCGACGCGACTGCCCCTAATCACCACGCGCCACGTGTTATCCAATATGTGAAACGAGGACACGCTTTCTGACACCACGAAAACCCAGGCACGCCTATCCAAATTGATGCTCGTGGTTATGAAACATGATGGACCACTGACCTGCAACAGAAAAAATAAAAAAAAAGAGAGTGCGTGCCTCAAGAACCCCAAGGGACTAACCAGAGGGCAAGTAATGACACATCGGCTAGGGAGGCACGCCTTCGGGTGGCGAAGTGTCCCCTTGTATGATGTCCCACTCTAAGTCCTGTAAAGTACCCCCAGAGATTCTACAAGCCAAAGTCCTCACTTCGGATTTCCGAGGGGGGGCATGTGATAGCCAAAGTGCTATCGCCCTTTAAACCCAAAAGCTCGGGCAAAACATCACCCTCAGAAAGTCGAGCATCACCCGCAAGTAATGCGAGCACCATCCTCGGACAAAAGGGAGGTCTGACACCTTGAGCATCCGACCTCGGTGATCTATCATCACCCCTGGGAATGACAGTACCGACCTCGGGAATACGGTGCATCACCATCCTCGGTAAGGTGACTGAACCATCTTCAGAAGAGAAAGACTCACCACCTTCGGCAGAAGAGAACGCCCCCGAAGGGGAGCATCTGTGACGAGGGGCTCCCAGACTTCTGAAACGATCTCGGAAGAAAGCCCTCCTATTTCGAAGAGTTTTCTTCTACTGAAGGGATCTCAGGAATATGGTAGAAACAATTAAGGAGCCTCTGACATGCCGTCCTCGTACACAACACGCTGCCACGCCGCTACTGCAAATGTCTTCTCACACAGACCTACCTCGGCCTAATCCTCTGGCCAGAACGGCTTGTAGTTGGCTAGATGCCCCCATGCCTAAAGGTACGGATTACATCCGACCGAACACGTGTCATAATCTGAGCGGGTCACGTCAAATAAGCATCTCCATTACACCTTCCTATATATATTAAGGAAATGACCTCAGTAAAGGGGGTCTCCGGATAAGAGATACATTTCATATTTCCTACGACTTCCTGTCTCTCAGGATATTGACTTGGGTGTCGGAGGCTCCTCACCGGAAAAATACTCCGGGGACCTCCTAACCTCTATTCTTTGAGTGTTTCAGGCAATCTTTCCCTGAAAGTCTCTCGTTCAGGCATTCCTCCCTCACTGGAAGTTCCTCCCAGCCTCACCATGTCATACAGTGAAGATGCCGACGGGCATCAGGACTTATGTTCTCACTTTACCTAGTGGATTAGTTTTAGAATTAGACAACTGCTACTTTGTTATTAGTAGAAATTTGATTTCTGTTTCTTGTTTAGACCAGAAAGGTTTTTCATTTACAGTAAAGGACAAATGTTGTTCGATTTATTTGAATGAAATCTTTTATGGAAATGCTCAACTTAGCAATGGGATGTATATTCTAACCTCAAAGACACAATCTATAATGTTAATACCAAGAAGGTCAGATTAAATGATTCAAACCCAACCTATTTCTAGCATTGTCGGTTGGGCCATATAAACGAGACCCGCATATCCAAGCTCCATAAGGATGAACTCTTGGACTCATTTGATTTTGAATCATATGAGACATGTGAGTCATGTTTGTTGGGCAAGATGACCAAAGCCCCATTCATAGAGCAAAGTGAAAGGGCTAATGACTTACTAGGACTCATACATAGTGATGTATGTGGCCCTATGTCTACACATAATAGAGGACGTTTCCAATACTTCATTACTTTTACTGATGACTTCAGTAAATATGGCTATGTGTAACTCATGAGACATAAGCCAGTATCCTTTCAAAAGTTCAAAGAATTCAAGAATGAAGTAGAGAATCAACTCGGGAAGAGTATCAAAGTGCTTCAATCAGATCGAGGTGGAGAGTACTTGGATCGAGAATTCCTCGACTATCTTAAGGAGTGTGGTATAGTACCATAACTCACTCCACCTAGTACACCTCAATGGAATGGTGTATCTGAAAGGAGAAATCGAACTCTATTAGACATGGTTTGCTCTATGATGAGTCAAGCTGACCTTCTAAACTTCTTTTGGGGACATGCTCTAGAGATAGCTACTTTTACACTAAACCGAGTTCCATATAAATCGGTTCAAAAAACACCATGTGAGATATGGAGTAGGAGGTGTCCCAATTTGTCTTTTATGAAGATTTGGGGCTGTGACGGCCCTCGGAGCTATAAGTCTAATCAGCCAGGTAATTAGTTAATTTAATAAATTACACTTTAGATAATTTATTTCCAAGCTAAGTCTTAGTAATTTAGGGTCCAGTAGTTAAAAATGAATAAAATTGATCATTTAAGCAAGCCAGGCCAATAGGAGTATTTTCGTCATTTCATATAATGACCCATTTTTATTGCCCGGTTGGATAGAGCATGAAAAAAATAATAAATTTGAGGTATCACGGTTTTTCGTGATTTTCGCTCTATCATTGTGAAATTTTGGATCAACTAGATTGTTCAGAAGTAGTTTAAATGTAACACTGATAAAGGTAGGGACAAAATGGGATATAACTGAAAGGCTGGGACTGGCCGGGTATTTATATCTATGAAGGAACCAGGCACGGCATAATATCAACTTTGGTCCTAAAGTTCTAACCATTTTACAAATAAACCCAAATTTACTGGAGAGTACAAAGTGGGCACTGAGCACGTGATTTTTTTTAAGTGAGGCGGTGGTGTCTTATTTAAGTCAACTGGGTCATTTCTTCCAAACCTAACCACCCGAAACTTCACCCCTCTTCCTAGAAATACCATGGACGAACTTGGTTAAGCTCCCAGCAGCCAAATCCTTTCAAATTAACCACAAATTCAGTAAGTCTTTGAAGAAAAATCAAGTATGAAGCAGTCCTAAGCTTGATTTTCAAGCTATTTGTTCTAGTAAGTTCTAATTTTTATTTCCCCTATTTTCAAGCTTCATTTCAATCCTATAGCTGCTGCAAATGGTTCTTAAGTTGGCTTTCTTGATGCTTGATAAGAGAAAACAAGCAAGAAAAGCTTGGCAATTAAGCTTGTAAAAGAAAGGGCATTAAGTACGGTTGATTTTGGAATAAAAGGATCTATTGGTTCTCCATTTAATTCCAGCTTTTAATTGTTTATTTTGGGCTGTAATATGGTTGAAATTGCTGGAAAAATAATGGAAAAATGAACAAGAAGTCCTTCTAATTAAGTACACTGAGTAAAGGAAACAAAAACTTTGTTAAGGGCCGATTAACTAAATCCATGAAAAAGGGTTAAGTTAATCATTTAAACCATAGTGGGAATTATTAATTGTTGGCCTAAAGAATGGTTTGTCTTATTGTTAAATGATCAATTATAGGTAATTACTCAAGCTACTATAGGAAGACCCTAGAAGAGACTAGAACCGAGACAAAAGGCTAAGTACTTGAAGCTTGCAAACTAAATTATCTAAGGTAAGGGTTATTTAATTTATATGCTTATGTGTTAAATAAATTTGGCTATGATACTTGTATATTAAGTGGGCAAATTATGGATAAATTTAACGAGCATATGATTTGAGTATTGATGGCTATTTGAGAAGTTTATATGATTGGGTTTGGTAAGAAGCCAAACTATGAAGTGCATATGAAGTGTGTAAGTGCATGTTTGTAAACTTGTACCTATAGGCAAAATGGACCTTAATATGGTCTAATTTCCGGTGAGTATGACGGGTTAGAAACCTATGATACCTATGGTCACAACGATGGGCTAAGACCTGGATGGACCTAAGAGGGGAAGGTGTCCTTAACCACTCACGAAACCTGATAAAGGTAGCACTAACACATGCACTAAATAAGCAAATAGCTCACTCTTGTACATAAAATAAGGGATATTGGCAAATACTAAGAAGCTTTCAAAGCAGTATTTCTATGGACAAGTTGGACTTGTTAATTGCAGGACAAATGGGTAAAGGAATTGTGGGAACTAGCTACTCCTATAATTATTGGCCAATAATACGAGTTCGTAGCACTATGACTTGAGCTCAAGTGCACTATGCATATATCGACATCCTTATGGATAATATGCACGGACCTATATTGTTGATTTTCTTGCAGGTCATAACCCTTACTGAGAACTTTTGGTTCTCACATCCCTTACATATTTTGTGTGCAGATACTGGTGGACCTGGGGCTAATAACCAATAAAGAAACTGATTGTTAGTATTTTGATACTGATAGCCGAACGCTATCGCCTTTATCTGGCCGAACTCCCTGCCACAGTAATGGCCAGAAGAAGCTGGCACTACCCGAGAAAAGGTGTGATCAGGCACCTCGGGAGATAGCCGCAGAGCTCCGAGCCCGGCACGCCAGGACAGTACTCGCCCCCCCAGGGTCGTGAACAGATCGCCTTCGGAAAAGTGGCACCAAACATAGCGAGCCGAACACGATATCCCCGAAGGCGGAACTCCCTGAAGCTGGGAACCCCCGAGCTCAGGGCTTGTTTCCCGAAGAGGCTCTGTCCGTACCAAAGGACGACCTCACCCAGGGACCTCGGGAGTACGGCAGGAGATTTATGGAAGCATTTAAGGAAGCCTCTGACACATCCAATCACAGACGCCACAATCCGCCTCAAAAGGCGCTCTGCCACGCTGACGCCATCAAAATCACATCATGGCCCGTCTCAGCACATGGCTCAAGGTAACCTACTATCTGTCTCCTATGCCCAGAAAGTCAGGAACGTCCGACCGAACACGTGTCGCGATCTGAACGGGCTAGGCACTCCTATAAATACCAGGAATTAATACTTGACACGAAGTTGGTGGGTTGGTTGGCTGGCGAAATACGGCTCCCATTACCAGGAAAAACTCCTCAGCCCTTTGTGCTATTTTCTCTGCCTTTCTCTCAGCCACCACTGACTTGGGCGTCGGAGGCTCCCCCCCCCGGAAAAACACTCCGGGGGCCTCCTAACCGTTTTGTTTCTGAGCTTTCAGGCACTCTCCTTTGGGCTGTCCAGTCCACCAGGCGTTCTTCCTCCCAGAAGTCCCTCCACCAGTCACTATGACTATAAACGATGAGGCCCCTGGCCATCATTTGGCGCCGTCTGTGGGAACCCGCTCTGAGATCGCCGTCGTTGAGACTCGGCGTTCTAAGGACAAGGGACTCCCGAGGTCCCCGTCCGCGCCTGAGATACAACCGGTTGCTGAGCAAACACTCCCAGGGACTTCTGCGCCCGAGGAAGACCGCCCTCTGGTAGTCACTATGAGTTTCTTGAGGGACTTTCAGCGTTCGGCCGTGTCTGAAATGACACAGCAGATCGGCCGAAGGTGGCCACAGCAAGCACAGGCCCAGAGACCCCCCTCAGTAACACGCCCTCGGGAGAGGAGCCCCAAGCCCACACATCGCAGTTCGGGGAATGGAGACCCTCGCGAAGAATCATCCACAGAAATTATGGCCCTCGGGAAACGTTCTGTGGGACAAACCAGGTCCAAGCAGCCGAGAGTCTCACAGCGAAGCAGTTCGTCACCTGAGGCGAGGTCCTTGTCCCCTCAGCGCCGAACTCGCCCCCCGAAGAGGCGCCGACGATCCCCATTCCCTGAAGAAGGCCCTAGCGCCACAGTGCTCATGGAGAAGATATTAGCACGGCTGGACAGAGTGGAAAAACAAGTGGCCAGAAAATCCGTTTGGGCCAGACCCTCGGGAACATCCTGCGAAGATGACTCCCCTTTCACTCAGGCCGTCGTTAAGGCAGCCATGCCAGGCGAGTTCAGAGTACCTCGGTTGGAAATTTATGATGGCCGTACTGATCCGCAGGCCCACCTGACGAAGTACAGACGGAGCATGATAATACACGGTGCTGATGACGCTACCATGTGCAAGTGCTTCGAAGTCACCCTCACAGGGCCAGCCACGGCGTGGTACAATTCCTTGCCTCCAGGGACCATTACTGAGTTCCGGGAGTTGTCCACAGCCTTCACCCAGCAGTTCATTGGGAGCAGACCTACTGCGAAGATGCCTGTACAGATGTTCGACATAGAGCAGAGGAACGGAGAAACCATCCGAGACTATGTCGAAAGATTCAACAGAGAAGCTCTGAGCGTCCCAGACTTCCGGCCCGAAATCCGCATCCTTGCTATGACACGGGGCCTTCGGCGAGACTCACAGCTATTCTATGAGTTCTCAAAAGGACCCCCCAGAGACCCTCGGAGAATTTTACCGTAGGGCAGAGCAACACATGACAGTCGAGGAACTGAGGATGGCCGGGCCAAAATCTGATCATCACGACGCCGAAGGGTCCAGTCAACAAGCTCGGCATCCTACCGAACAGGCAGGACGACCTCGGAGGATGCGGGGAAGGAAACCCCAAAGTTTCACACCATTGAGCACTACACGGACCAACATTCTCATGGCGCTGGAAAGGCAGGGGAAGCAAATTCGGCGGCCAAGGGCCATGGCCGCCGATAACAAAAAGAATGCCAAGAAGTTCTGCCAGTTTCATCGCGACCACGGCCATGACACCGAAGATTGCTTCCAGCTGAAGAAGTACATAGAGTCGCTGATAAAACAGGGCCAACTTCGGAAATACCTGAGGATGCAACCCCCGAAAGGCAGAAAAATGGAGGAAGAAAGGGCTGAAGATGAGGACTATGACTCCGACAGGCGGAGAAACCGAAGTCCAAAAAGGCGCCCCCCACCTCCAGCAGGGGTGATCCAAACCATCACCACGGGGCTCCCATCCTCGGAAAGAAAGCGGAAAGCCAGAGAAATTGCAGTCATGGAGTATCAAAAGTCCATCAAAGAAACTGGCTCGCAAAGATAGCTCCACCGTCGTCTTCCCCCCACAACGATCCGCTGCTGATCACGACAAAGATAGGGAACTGAGGCGTCAAAAGAGTGTTGCTTGATGATGGCTTAAAAGCTGACGTCCTATTCTCGCACCTGCTGCCGAGCTTGGGCATCTCCAGCAGCGAACTAAAGCCTGTCACCTCGCCCACTTTTGGGGTTGATTCATCCGAACTCCCCGACCTCGGATAGATCGATCTCCCGTTGACGATGAAAGGGACTTCGGTAAGCATAGCAGCTGAATTGTACGCATCCACAAGGGCGAGATTCATCGTCATGGACGTCCCATCCTCGTACAACGTCATCCTTGGAAGACAGACAATGGGGAACCTGCATATTCGCCCTGATGTGAAGTACTTGACTGTCACATTCGCGACCAAGGATGGAGACGCAGAGGTCTTCCTAGACCAAGCCGAGGTAAGAAAGGTGTTTGTAAAAGCACGAAAAACTCCGGCGAGCAACCTCGCGCAAACGATGGAGGCAAAGGTGCTAGAAAAAGGCAAAGAAGAAGATCTCGCCAAAGCAGAAACGGAAGCAGTAGAGCTTGTCCCAGGTCAATCTACCCAAATAGGGAAGAGCTTGGCCGAAGGTGACAAGGAAAATCTTGTATCCTTTTTGCTAGAAAATAAAGATCTGTTTGCCTGCTTGCCAAAAGACATGCCGGGGGTAAGCCCTGGCATAATACAGCACAGCCTCAAAGTAAGCCCGGAAGCAAGGCCTGTCTGGCAAAAGAAACGAAGCATCTCATCCCACAAAAGCAACTTTGTCAAAACTGAAGTCCAGCGTCTCCTAGATGCTGAAGTTATCAGGGAGGTCAAGTACCCCGAATGGTTGAGCGACGTGGGCACGGCCCCAAAAGAAGGTAGCAGCAAACTCCGGATGCGCATCGACTTCAGAAACTTGAAACGATGCTTGCCCAAAAGACTCATACCCTCTGCCGCCAATAGATCAACTGGTAGATTCAACTGCTGAGTATGGGCTCCTAAGTTTCCTAGACGCCCTCAGTGGCTACCATCAGATAAGGATGAACCCCGAAGATGAAGAGAAGACTGCCTTCATCACCAAGGGAGGAACATATTACTATATCAGGATGCCCTTCGGGCTCAAAAATGCAGGAGCCACCTACCAGAGGTTGATGAACAAGGTCTTCAAAGACCAAATGGGGACAATCAAGAGCAAGCTGCCCGGCTACCACGTTGCAGACTTAGAGGAAACCTTCCAAAAGCTCAGAGCCTTCGGGATCCGCCTTAATCCTGAGAAGTGCATCTTCGGGGTGACCTCGGGAAAATTCCTTGGGTGCATGGTATCCGAAAGAGGCATCGATGCTAACCCCGAGAAGATTGAGGCTCTGCTTCAGATTCCGAACTCCTGCCACAGTCAAAGATGTGCAGAGACTCACCGGAAGAATAACCTCTCTGAGCAGGTTTTATTTCCAGGTACGGAGATAGGTGTCGACCCTTCCTCAAAATCCTCACAAAGGCAGCAAAAATGGAAGGCGACCTCGGAAGGAATGATCATCCTTGGGATGAAGATTGCCAAAAGGCCTGGGAAGAACTCAAAGTCTACCTGGCCAGCCTGCCGACTCTGTGACAACCTCGGGAGGGAGAGCCCCTCGTACTCTACCTCGCCGTTACAGAAAAGGCTGTGAGCTCGGTCCTCGTGAAAGAAGAAGGGCCAAAGCAATGGCCGGTCTACTATGTCAGCAAGTCCCTGCATGGCGCCGAAGTCAGGTACCCTTTGCTTCAAAAAGCTACATATGCCTTGGTGCTTGCAGGGAGAAGGCTGCGACCATACTTTCAGGCTCACCCCATCATCGTCCGAAGTAGTCTGCCGCTACGGGATGTCATGAAGAGGGATGATCATTCGGGAAGGCTCTCCAAGTGGTGCATAGAGCTGGGCGAACACGAAATCACGTATGAGCCTCGGAAGGCCGTAAAAGCTCAAGCACTGGCATATTTTATCGCCGAAATACCCATCACTGAGGAGAGCCATTCAGATCCAAAAGAGGGTGAGCCAGAATGGACCTTGCACGTAGATGGAGCCTCAGGATCCGAACACCAGGGAGCTGGAGTAATTATCAGAGGCCCCGAATGCCTAGAAGTAACGAAGGCCTAGAAGTAATGAAGGCCATCAAGTTCAGTTTCAACGCCACCAAAAACATGGCCGAGTATGAGGCCCTGATAGTAGGATTACGCCTGGCCAGAAAAATTGGCGTGAGAAACTTGAAAGCCCATAATGATTCCCAGCTGGTGGTCCGGCAAATGGCAGGGGACTATGGCGCGAAAGACCCGACCCTAGCGAAATACCATGAGTTGGTAACAAAGCTCATTCGGGAGTTTGACGCCGTACGAATCGAAAATGTACCTCGGAGGAATAACACTGAGGCAGATTGCTTGGCGAAGTCAAAAAATATATATACCGAGGTGCTGGACCATCCGAGCATCTCAGTGCTAAGCATGACGACCTCGGGAGCAGGGTGGAAAGACCCAATCAAAAGATACCTCGCAGAGAATTTGCTCCCCGAAGACCCCGGCGATGCTGCAGGACTGCGAAGACGCTCCGGAAGATTCTTCCTGATTGGCGAAGAGTTATACCGACAGGGATATGCGAATCCGCTGCAAAAATGTGTGGATGAAGAGGATACTGAAATGGTCCTTGAGGAAGTTCACGAAGGCATGTATGGTTCACACATTGGAACTGATGCCCTTGCAGCAGTGATACTCCGCCAAAGGCTACTCCTGGCCTACCCTGGGAAAGGACGTAAGGCAGTTCGACCGAAAGTGCGGTAGTTGCCAGAGACATGCAAAAATCCAGAGGGCACCCTCGGAAATAGTAACCTCGGCAGACTATCCTTGGCCCTTTGAAGTCTGGAGCATAGACCTTATTGGGCCACTCCCCACAGCACCCGGAGGCGTGAAATTCTGCGTGGTAGCAGTGGACTATTTCTCAAAATGGGTAGAGGCAGAACCACTAGCAACTATCTCGGCAAAAGAAGTGCAAAACTTCGTATGGAAGAACATCGTATGCAGGTTTACCGAGGGTACTAGTGGCTGATAATGGATCCCAGTTCATAGACAAAGGATTCCAAGAATTCACCAGCGACCTCGGAATGAAGATGCACTTCGCCCAGTAGCTCACCCCCAAAGCAACGGGCAGGTGGAAGTATCGAATAGGACCATAAAAGATGGCCTGAAATAGAGACTGGGGGAAGCCAAGGGGAATTGGCCAGGAGAACTCCAAAGTATATTATGGAGTTACCAAACGACGCCCCGAAGAGCCACAGGGGAAACTCCTTTCTCACTCACCTCCGAAACGGAGGCCATTATCCCAATAGAGATAGTTCGACCTTCGGTACGGGTGCAAGTATTTGATGAAGGTGGTAACGACCTCGGCCTAAGAACCAATCTCGATCTGGTGGCCGAACACAGAGAAATAGTCGAGCTGAGAAGAAAAGCTTACCAACAAAGAGTGGCCGTGGCTATAAACTTACGGGCCAGGCCAAAAGAAATCAAGAAGGGAGACCTCGTTCTCCGAAAGGCCGACTTCGCACCCCGAAGGCCATCCCATGGCGTACTTGGCGCAAACTTGGAAGGACCCTATCTGGCCCTCGCCGAAACAACGAAAAGGCGTGTACAAGCTTGGCGACGTCGAAGGCATAGAATTGAAGAGCAATTGGCACTCGGGCGCCTTGAAAAAATTCTACGCTTAAGGTTGAGCGGAGGAGGTATGTTGAACAAAAAATGTTCTAAATATATAGTAGTATCTTGAGAAAATTTCTTAAGTGCAGAAATGAACAATATTCCGTGAAAGATGCTCGCCATGATAAAGCGTAGATATGGCTTTCCAAAGTCCCTTGAGCCGCCACGCTCGGGAAAGATGGAAAACAAAAATCTCGCAGAAGTACTCGCCGTAGCCAGCGCTGAGATAATTTCCCGAGCTCCCTTGAGCGAACGTGCTCGGGAAAATGGGAAGTGAAAAATCTCGCGGAAGGTTTTCCGAAGTCCCTTGAGCAAACATGCTCGGGACAACTGGAAAAACAAAAATTTTTGACTGAAGGTTTGCCGAAGTCCCTTGAGCAATCATGTTCGGGAAAAATTGGAAATGCAAAAGCCTGCAAAAAAGACTTAGTCAAATTTTCTCAGACTTTCCAGAATGTCTCTCGAGTAAAACGTACTCGGGACAAAGGAAGGTAAAAAAGTTTCTTTGATCGCAGGTTTTCCGAAGTCTCTTGAGCGAACGTGTTCGGGACAATGGAAATAAAGAAACTTGAAGAAACACTTAGCCAAAAAATCTCCGTTAAGAGCAAAGCTGCCTTACAATAAAGAAGTGCCCGAAGAAGGAGTACAAAAAAGAAGGGAAGGAAAAGGGGCCCTAAAGAAGCCTAAGGGTTCGCGGCGTCCTGAGAGCCACTCGTTTGTCCACCCTTTTCCGCCACCTTCCGCGCTGGAATTGGAGGAAGCTTCAGAATTTCGATCTTGGACCATTTCCACGGAGGTCCCCCAGGAATGTTTAGACCCTCTAGAAAAGAGAGGTCCAGACCTGGGAACCTTTGGAGAACCTGGTGCCGAGCGAGGCAGAAGCCGTCCTAAAACGCGACCTTGTTCATTTGATCAGACTTGTTCTTCTTAAGCTCAAGGTCGTCAAGCTCGTCCTTCAGATCCCCGACCTCCTCTTCCAGCACCTTTATCCGCTCCTCCCCCTTCGGCTCCTTCTTCAAAGACTGGACCTCGGCTTGAAGGGTTTTCTTCTCAGACAAGAGTGTGACTATGATATTCTCTCTTTTTTTGCCTTGTCTTGGAGAAGGTCTTGGTTTGCAGCGCGCAGCCCCGCCACATGATTGCGGAGGTCGGCAATCTTCAGGGAGGAGTCCGCCATCAAAACTTCCTTCTCCTTTCGGAACTCCTCCCGAAGGGTGGCAGCTTCCTCCTTCGCAGCATCTGCCAGCTGCTGGTTCTTGGCGGTCAATTCCGAGCACGTCGCTTTCGCCTTTTCTAGGGCCTCTGAGGCCGAAGCTCGGAATGCCGTCTGCCTGGCTACCCGAACTCGGAGAAAGCCGGCGTACCCCAGCAGCTGCAAAGGAGATAAAACGCAAGGTCAGTAAGAGCCAAACACTTAGGAAAAAATTGAAGGGGAAGAGTTGTGAAGGATATACCTGAGCAGCATGCTCGGTGATCTTTGCGGCAAGGGTGTTATCCCCTAGATGGGCCGCCGCTATAGCCTTGAAGGAGGCCTCGGTGAGCACCCCCTTCGAAATCTGCTTCGCCATTTCAGGACAGTCCTCGGAGTACAAGTTCATGTCCTCCGTGAATGTCCAGAAAGGCTCCTTTGGTATCTTCCCTTGCGGGACTTTGGCGTCGCGACGGGCCCTCGCCTCCGCGTGTTCGGCCGCCCAGTTCGGGGTAAGTAACTCCCCTGCAGGGCGAAAAAGAGAAACAGGTCAGAGACAAAGGCAATTCCAGAAAAAACAAAGGAAGTACACTTTGTCTGGAAACAAACCTGGCGAGACCTCGGCAACATCGTCCTCGGAGTCCTCGGCCTCCTCGGTCGAAATGCCCTTACCCTTCTGCTTGCGCCGCTCCTCGGCAGAAGGTACTTCTACCACTACATCAAGGAGGGCCTGCGACGCAGTAGGACTTTGAGGAGGGACGTCGGTTGGAGGGACCTCGGAAGCAGCAGCCTCAGACGCCGGAACCTCGGCTGTCCCAGGCTCCTCGGCAGTCTCCTCGGGTATTTCTTCTAGAGGAACCTGAGTAGCTCTCTTTGCCCGTTTCCTCGAAGGACCCGCGCCAGTAGACTTCCGCCTTCGGGAAGCCGCCTTCTTCGTTTGATCGTCCTTCTCCACTTGGCCGGAGAAGAGGGACTTGTAATAGGCGGCAGTGTCGTCGCCCATCTCTGAAAAAGGAGAGAAACATCAGCGTAAGTCCGAGGAAAAAACAGCAAAGGAGTAGAAAATAACTCACTTTCGGCAAGCGTTTCGAAAGAAATCTCCTCCTTAAGAAGCTTGACCAACCAGGAATCTTTCCCGGCGATGGCAGGAGCTGGCATCCCGAGGTCAGTCTTGTGCTCCTTTACCACCTTTAGTTCCCGAAGGACCTCTTCGGTCATCAACTTCCAGTTGATTGGAAAAGGGTAAAGGGCACGCGGAGAGACCTCGGGATCCCAGTCAGAGACAGCCCGAATGCGGGCGTCGAAATCCGCGAACACGGGAGCCAACTCTGGGGTCAGCAGCATCCTCGGATCACCAACGTCCGCATCCAGTGTTCCCTGAGCCCATTTGGTCGGAACGTACGACCAGGCCTCGTCCATCTTCAGGAAGAAGAACTTCTGTTGCCACCCCCGCCAGTTGCCACCCCCGCCAGCTATCCTTAGTGGCGAAGGTGAACATGAATTTCTTGCTCCCGGATCCCCGAGGTAGCATGAAATAGAAGCCACCCTTCGGGACCACAGAGAGCTTGTAGTACTGCATAAAAATCCTGAAATGGGGTTCTATCCCGAAGACGCCACACATGCAGAGGTAGGCGTTAAAATAGCAGAACGAGTTCGGGGGAAGCTGGTTCACAGCAATGCCATGAAATTGGCAGAACTCGCACACCATCTTCGGGGGAGGATACCGAAGACCGGCCTTCAGCTGGGCTCGGAAAACGGTAACCTCCTTACTATGGTTTGAAAAAGCATAATGGCTGGAACGAGGCAGCCTGGTAACGGCGTAAGAGGGAAGAAAGAATTTTTTCTTCCACCTCTCTAACTTTGCAGGGGTGGTGCAACAAGGATGGGCTAAAAGAGGCTGCCAGCTCTCAGGAATGGGCATTTTCGACATGAAAATGAGTTTGAAAACGGAAGAAAACAGTTTCCAGAGAAAAACTCAGAAGAACACAGGGATCAAAACGCGCTGGAAAACAAAAACCCACCGAAAGATTTGCCAAAATCTGAGGACGCCGTCGTGAAAGTTGGCTGGAAAAAAGCTCTGATTAAGGAAGCTCCGCCACAGAAAGCAAGAAAAATGCAAGAACAGAGGCAAAGCAGAGAAAAGAGCAAAAGAGTGAGCAAAAGGAACTTATGATGAAATGGGCTATTTATAAGCCAGAGGTGGGTAACCGAAACGTCGTCATAAGTACCCTTTGGAGGCGAACCGACGCCGTAACTGCTCTCTGCACTTGAAAAGGCGCGCCCTCTGTAACCGACGCGACTCTCCTCCAATGGCAAAGCGCCACGTGTCAACCGCTGCGCAAAAATGGGGGACACGTCCTCCAAACGTCCCTTGAAAGCTGGGACACGTCTTCTGACATCCCTGGAAAACTGGGACGCGCCGCTCAGACTGACACGCTTGGCCAAACAGACCTGCAGAAACAAAGAGCAGGCCACCTCGAGGACTATGGCCGAACCCCATGACGGGCAAGAGGTGTATCTTCGGCACAGGCTCCACCTCGAAGACACCAAAGAACAGGCCAAGGCCGAAGAGCCCGTGATCTTCGGGCAAAAGGCACATCCTCGGAACAGGTTATGCTTCCAAAGAGACTCCCATAGACAACCTCGGAAAGAGATGCAAAACCGAAGTCTTCACTTCGGCTTTCCAAAGGGGGGCATGTGATAGCCAAACGCTATCGCCTCTATCTGGCCGAACTCCCTGCCACAAGAATGGCCAGAAGAAGCTGGCGCTACCCGAGAAAAGGTGTGATCAGGCACCTCGGGAGATAGCCGAAGAGCTCCGAGCCCGGCACGCCAGGACACCTACTCGCCCCCCCCAGGGTTGTGAACAGATCGCCTTCGGAAAAGAGGCACCAGACATAGCGAGCCGAACACGATATCCCCGAAGGCGGAACTCCCTGAAGCTGGGAACCCCCGAACTGAGGGCTTGTTTCCCGAAGAGGCTCCGTCCGTACCAAAGGACGACCTCACCCAGGGACCTCGGGAGTACGGCAGGAGCATTTATGGAAGCATTTAAGGAAGCCTCTGACACATCCAATCACAGACGCCACAAGCCGCCTCAAAAGGCGCTCTGCCACGCTGACGCCATCAAAATCACATCATGGCCCGCCTCAGCACATGGCTCAAGGTAACCTTACTATCTGTCTCCTATGCCCAGAAAGTCAGGAAAATCCGACCGAACACGTGTCGCGATCTGAACGGGCTAGGCACTCCTATAAATACCAGGAGTTAATACCAGACAGGAGGTTGGTTGGCTGGCAAAATACGGCTCCCGTTACCAGGCAAAACTGCTCATGCCTTTGTGCTATTTTCTCTGTCTTTCTCTCAGCCACCACTGACTTGGGCGTCGGAGGCTCCCCCCCCCCCCCCCCCCCCCCCCCCCCCCCCCCCCAACTTCCGGAAAAACACTCCGGGGGCCTCCTAACCTTTTGTTTCTGAGCTTTCAGGCACTCTCCTTTGGGCCGTCCAATCCACCAGGCGTTCTTCCTCCCAGAAGTTCCTCCACCAGTCACTATGACTATAAACGATGAGGCTCCTGGCCATCAGATACCACGTGTGCAGATGTTAATTACTATTGTACATTGTTGTTAAGTTTCTTTCTTGTAGGTTCCTAATTACTAGAATACTAACTTACTGGCCTTTGCTGTACAAAGGCAAGGAACAGGGAATACCTGAACACTATAGTGACCCCTTTTTGGCAATGTAACTCAGGTGGGATCGGATTCCCAGATTCTCAGTGTGTAGCATATATATAACACTTTTGTGTATGATGTATATATGTGTGCAGAAGTTATGCCTTTGGTAAATGCTATGGAACTAGTGGTTGTGTTCCCTAGTAGCTTGTATGGATTCACAATGCATAATAGTATATTTTATATAAATGCATGTTTGAAGTGCTGGCCAGCTGCACCGGTTATATATTATTTTTATGGTCATTGACCTACAGCCATAGTAAGGCATAGTATAAAACAGTATTGTGTCAAGGATTTAAATCAATTAGCAGGCCCATTAAGGACAAATTTACATAGGCCTAAGACTGAATGGGTGTAAGGTTCCTGAGGTCCTATATGACTAAGATAGGATTATAGGTAAAGGCTTGTGAGAGGGGCTATGACACTTATGTGAAACGTCAATCCTCTGACAAACTAGGGCCCAAATCTCAAAAATTACTTTTTGTTGGGTATGCCAAAGAAACAAAGGGTTGCTATTTCTACAATCCTTCTAAGCAAAAAGTGTTTGTTACTCGAACTGGTGTCTTTTTAGAGAAAGAGTTTATCTCTGAAGGAACTAGTAGGAGGAAAGTGGAACTTGAAGAAATTCAAGAACAACAAGGAGACATTGAACCTGAAATGGAACCTGAACAGACACCACAAGATGTTGTGGTTCAAGAGTCTGTTCCTGTAGCACAGAGCCCACGTAGGTCTAGTAGGATTCGGTGTCAGCCCAAGAGATATGGATTTCTCGTGACTCACACTGGTGATGTGATGCTCATGGATCAGGATGAGCCCACAACCCACCAACAAGCTATGTCGGGGCCTGACTCTGAGAAGTGCCTAGTGGCCATGAAATTCGAGATGGAATCCATGTATGAAAACCAAGTATGGACTTTGGTTGACCGACCTAAAGGGGTTAAACCAATAGGGTGCAAATGGGTTTTCAAGATGAAAACTGACATGGATGGTAATGTGATTACCTTTAAAGGACGACTGGTTGCAAAAGGTTTTAAGCAAATTCATGGTAGTGACTATGATGAAACTGTTTCACCAGTTGCTATGCTTAAATCCATTCGAATTTTGTTCACTATTGATGCACACTATGATTATGAGATGTGGCAAATGGATGTCAAAAATGCATTCCTAAATGGAAAGTTACTTGAGGATGTGTTCATGACACAACCTGAGGGTTTTGTCACTCCTGAGAATGCCAATAAAGTGTGCAAGTTACAAAGGTCTATTTATGGATTGAAACAAGCTTCTCGAAGTTGGAATCTTCATTTTGATGAAGCAATCAAAGAGTTTGGTTTTATCAAAAATGAAGATGAACCCTGTGTCTACAAGAAGGTTAGTTGGAGCGCTATTGTCTTCTTGGTGTTGTATGTAGATGACATACTACTCATTCGGAATGACATTCCTGAGCTACAGTCTGTGAAGACTTGGCTAGGAAAATGTTTCTCGATGCAGGACTTGGGTGAAGCAGCCTATGTGTTAGGCATCAGGATCTATAGAGATAGATCTAGAAAGCTTCTTGGCCTAAGCCAAAGTGCATACATTGACAAGGTGCTAAAGAGGTTTAGCATGCAAGATTCCAAGAAAGGATTCTTGCCTATGTCACATGGTATAACTCTTTCTAGATCTTAGTGTCTGAGTACACCTGAGGAAAGAGAGCGCATGAGTAAGATTCCATATGCCTCAGCAATTGGATCTATCATGGATGCCATGATATGTACTTGTCCCGATGTCTCATATGCCTTAAGCATGACGAATAGGTACCAATCGAACCCCGGTGAGAATCACTGGACAGCTGTTAAGAATATCCTTAAGTACTTATGAAGGACTAAGGATGCATTCTTGGTCTTTGGAGGTGAAGATGAGCTCGTTGTTAGGGGTTACACCGATGCAAGCTTCCAATCTGATAAGGATGATTTTAGCTTGCAATCTGGTTATGTGTTTTGTATTGGTGGTGGTGCTGTGAGCTGGAAGAGTTCAAAGCAAGAGACAATAGCTGACTCTACAATAGAATCTGAGTACATTGTCGTCTTTGATGCTGCGAAGAGGCAGTTTTTATCAAGAAGTTCATCACTGAACTTGGAGTGGTTCCAAGCATTGCTGACCCGATAGAGCTCTATTGTGACAACAATCGAGCAATCGCACAGGCTAAGGAACCTCGATCTCACCAGCGATCCAAACACATACTCTGACGCTATCATCTCATCAGGGAGATTATCAGGATGGGTGATGTCTGGAAATGTAGGACTTTGACAGATAGCAACATTGCTGATCAACTGACAAAGCCCCTTACGCAGCAGAAACATGATAGCCATTCTAGGTCCATCAGTATTAGATACATGGATGATTGGCTTTTAGTGCAAGTGGGAGATTGTTAGTGTTGTGCCCAAAAGCCAATCATGAGACGATTGTATTTCTGCACATTGAGTCATGATATTCTACTAAGGCATTAATCCAGCATTTATGTTTGTTGTTTTGTTTCTGCATAACATAATAAACAAAATTATAACCCTAAAATAATGATATTCTTAAATGTCCCAGTCTAGTATTATTGTGGAGCAGGTTTCAATGATACATAACGACTAGCATATGTGGAGACTAATATGATATATGTAGTCTACATATGGGTACAAGTTGGAGAACTTGTTACTGGACTGACCCACCATGAGAATACTACATGGATCATTATATGAGAGTCATAAGTGATTCTCATAGTGATCATGGTATATATAGTCGTTTGACCTAAGATCATCAAGGTGCCCTACAAGTGAGTCACGTACTTTGATACTTCCCTTTGTTGCTCGTGACTGAGTGAAGTTGAAGGAGGTCATTGGGTATGTCACATATCATGCGGAGGGATTTGTATGATCAAGATGAGATTTGTCCCTCCTATGTAACGGGAGTGATATCTTCAGGCCCCTTGATAGAGTAAGACTTAGAAAATGTATGGCCATGCTTGGATGAGCTGATATACAATATCAATGTCATCAGTTTAAGTTGGTCTACTCGATAATTAAGAAACCAAAGATTGGGCTATACGAGAGTGACACATTCCATGTCTCGTGCTTAGTCTTGATATCTTGGACAAAGGGACAATGGCATAAATGGTTAATGATCATAAAGGTTTAGTCAAATCACCGACAATCTTCTCACTTGGGTAGCAATGATGTGTTGCTAGACGACGCTCATTGCTTATGATCATTAATGTGATTTATGATCATTGCCAATGTGGTAAGACCCTATTGGGTCTCACACATAAAGCTATTTAGATCATTAGAGTGAATGGGCTAATTATTTAGGTTATGGTTTCACAATAATTTCATATTAATAATGGGCCCAAAAGTTGAGCCACTATTAAGCCTAAAATTAAAGCGTAATTGGATTAGGGCTTTGAAACTCATTAGGCCTGGAAATTGAGTCTCACTATAAAGATAACTTTTAGTGAGAAATTTGTAGCTTCTTGCCCTAGCCTCCCAAAAGGACAGCCGCACTCTTCTCTTGCAATTCCTTGGATGACGCAAGCTAGCACTGTGAGCGCAATAGAAACGCATCCGCTGGGACATAGTGGAAGCGTGGTGATCTTGATAGGCTCGTGTGGATACCATAGAGAGCTTGAACACATTAACTGTTCAGGTTTTGTGATTCGACTCTATAGTTGGGTGAGATATCTCAACCGAAAATTAGGTATGAAAATTTTTGAACATCCGGTTTAACTCGTTTCACTTGGATCCTGGAGGGTTTCGGTTAAATTTCGCTATGCTTATTTGGCTCCCAAAACCGAACACATCTAACATGTAGAAAAAAGGATTAAGCATTCACATAGAAATGTGGTGTGGTATAGATTTTTCAACTGAACTTGGCTTCTAGATTTTGTGGATGGCCACTTAGAAGGAGCGACAAAATGATTCCTGATTTGATGTTAGGTGATGTTCTTTGAAATGAACTCAAATTTTGGTTCATATTTAATTGATAAATGTTTACTTTAAAGGTTGTGGTTGAGTTTCTTTTCTTGAGATAAAAAAGCAAAAATAAAAGCATGAATAAAACTATTGCTTAGGTTAGAAATGGTTGCACACGCACACATAGATACACAAGTATATGTGTGTGTGTGTGTGTGTGTGTGTGTATGTGTAGTCACACTTTATCCCCAATGTTGCTCCACTTTCTTACTACTGCTTACCTGGAACTGGTCAACACGGTGCATGGTACAATTATTTTTTGTTCAAGAAAGAATAGAGGATCAAGGATCAGTTTGATTTAAATTTGTTGTGCAAAAAATTTTGTTTTATGTTCTTCCTTCCTTTTTCCCCCAACCGGTTGATGGTATAAATGATTATGCTTTTAACTGCTAGATATGATATTTAAAATTTTTTATAATAGCTTCATGCACCTTCCCTGCTTCTTTGATCTCTAGGCTAAAAAGTTATTAATTCCAAGTTATGGTTTAGTGAATTTAGTTTATTTGATTTTGTTTCAAAGAAACCCTTATCGATTTTAGTAGGTTATACTCAACCAACCAAATTTCTTTAACATCTTTACCATGGAAAGTAATCTAACCATAGTCATAGTCTAGGAGTTGCAAGTATCGTATTCCGCTTTTGGTTCAGTCTTGGGGGAGACAAATGAACACTAATCATTCATTTTAGTGTAATCTGATATACTATTGGTAGAATTTTTTTGTTAATCCTTTGTGAACTTTTTTGAAAATTGGAAGATGAATTAGTTTCTACATAGTGAAAGTTTGTCCATAGCTTCATGAGCTTTGCTTAACTTTCTAATCATTTGTAGAGTTGTGCTCTATGCTATTGTAGTTCTTTGAATTGGAAACTTTAAACAGTACCTGTATTTGAGGTGCATGTGATTAGCATCATGTTTGTTACCTATATTTTGTAAAATTATTTTTGTGAAGGACTTATATTTGACTGCATTTACTATTAGGGCTGCTACAAAATGAATTCGCTGCAACGAGCGGGCTAAAAGAACCTCATTCTTACTATATATTAAAGAGCATAGGGAAAATTATAGTTCATTGAATAGTGTCAAAGCTACAATGTTTTTACATTTAAGCCCCCCACCTAATTACATATGTTTCTTTCTGAAATCGACCAACATAGTCGAGCAACCCAAGGCTTTTACAATTTTTCAATTCATGTTGCATTATAATTTCTCCATGAGGCTCTGTGTTGCCATCCCATAGCCATTGTTGTTTATTTCAGCTGCAGTGTTGCCAGTTTTGGCACTATCAATTGAGCATCCATTGAATTTGTTCATTGTTTGGTCATTAGGCATAATTAGCAGTCAAAATGAAAATTCAATAATGATGCCATTAGAATCTCTAGCTAGTCCGTTCTTCCAACTTAAAACAATCATTTCCTCCTTTGATCGTTTCATCAAATCCCTTGTCTATTGCAAGGAAACCCATCTCTTGTGATGTATATCATGATTTTTTGGGGATTTCTTCTTTACTTATTTATTGGCTAATTTTCATGTTTTGATTGGAGATCTTTGGAATGGTTAAGAAGAAATTGTCCAAGTATGTTTTTGGGCATTATAGGATTCTTAGATTTTCTTATTATGTTGGCTGAATGAAATTGGGGTTTTATGTAATTCACATAACTAATTTTCTTACATTTGATTATCTGCATTTCAATTTATTGGCATGCAAAAGATGAGATAGCATTGCTAGTTAGGTTGAGGAGACTTCAACCAAAGACTTTAACCAAACTCAAGGAAGCCCGTGAAGCGTATCATTATTGGGTTGTTAGTGTAAGTTCTTGTTGACGTAGACTTTTTTATCCTTTAGAGTTTTAATACTATTTTCTTGATCAAGTTTAAACTTAAGTATTGAACTTTTGATTCTTTATTACAACTTGAGCATTGACATTGTATTCATCAAAACAACTGGTACTATTACTCTTTCTACGTTGTTTCATACAAATGTATATATTTGTTTATGTGTGTGTGTGTGTTAAACATGTCTTTTAATGATATGTTTTAGAGGTGGGAATAGAGGAAATGGATTCAGGGAAGATGATAAGGGGTCAAGGGTTACATTAAAGCTAAGAACAACATAGATATTGCCGGGTTGTTTCTAGACTAAACATACAATTGTTAATTCCTACGAAGGTTCTTATGTCCTTTATTATTTCTTGAAATTGAAAAAACTTTGTCTTGATTGTTGAGATCCAATATATATATAAAGAAATATGACATAGCCCATCTTTTGTGGTTCTTTTTCTATTCAAGTTAACCTTTCAAATTATCATTTGAGCTTGATGTTGTCTCATGGGGTTGAAGCTATAATAATCTAATGAGTGATAGCCATAGTTATCCACAAATGTAAGGGAATGGATAAGTTAAAGCTATCTAAGAGGGCTTAGCAATTTCCGGTCGCTAAGTGAAATGGGGTTTAAAGTATTTGGCCAAGCTTTTGTCGTAGGTTTGCTTTCTTCAGGATTTTAGCTTGATGTTACCTTGTATTTGGGAGGACCTAACCATTATTTCATAAATATAACCCTTTTTTTAGTGCCTCGAGTTTGTGATTAGAGCCTAACTACTAATTGTAACTTCCTTGATAAGCAAGACTATCATGGAACTCTAATTAGAGATGGATCATCTTGGTACACCTTAATCATGTGGTAAAGGTAGGTTGGGTATGAGTCTACCTTATGAATTTTGGGGTGATTTGCTTCTAGCATTGCTTCCAAGTAACAATAGTTTTATGGTTTAGACTTAGATATATAGCATATTGGAACATTGGTACATTTTCTTTCTTTAGTATATTGATTTTCAACCAGTACTACTAATTTCAGGTAAAATTCTCCCATTTGATTTATTATTTCTCAAGTATATTGCTAAAGTAAAGCTACAAACCTGATTGTATGCTAGGTCAATGCTACTTTGAAGAAATAAGGCATATCAGCTATGTGAAGCATTTACAATCTCCTAAGAGTGAGTTATTTGCAGAATCCAAGTGGGGAAAATTATCCATTTGAAATTTTTCTGGTGGTCGACTCTTATTTAGGTAATTCAAAGATAAATCTAGAAATTCTAACCTTCTACAACTTGACAACCACTTAAGTATCAGGCTTTAGAGATTAAATTTTCAAGTGCTGAGACCATCAAAATTTTCATCAATGTGGAGATTCTTTGTATAGATGAGAGTGACTAAATTCTTGCACTATTGATGCATATGTTAGATGTTACCCACTTTGGCATAATCCAGTTATGGTGCAAAAAACTGTGCATTTAAACTCCCAAGATTGGTGTGTCCTATAGGTCATCGAAACAACACCCTTAGTGTACATACTCAAGTGACCCTCTTGGGCACTATGTACATACATGGATATTGGTCTAACAATAACACACATATTCACATTTGTACACACTATGGCAGCTAAGAAGGAACACACTAGCACAAGTCTTAAATTTGGCTTCCACACATTAAGTAGTCTTACTAGGTTAAAAAATTCCATCCACTGCTCCCAAATTTCCTCCAACAAAATGCATTAATCTAGCCATGTAACCCCCTATTTTATTTGCTCCATTATCAAGTAGAGACTTAGAGAAAACCAAGGAATTTTGTTTTACATCAATACCCCACCCATGGACCAAGTTATGGATTTTTTAAGTTGGTTACAAAATTCTGACCAAATAACAGTAACTTAGCCAATTTTTCAATGTCATATGTTTGGCTACAGGGCTCCAAATTAAGAAATTCCAAATCCCAATTCAACCTCTAGATGTGCTCTAGGTCTGGTCAAAACTTCATACCAAGATTCCTTCTACACAACACAATATAGAACTTTAAGTGCAGAGTTAAAATTCTTGTACTTTATGGCCATTTTGCCCATACAAAATTTCCTAAGCGTGCAAACACTTCATTCACAATGGAAAATCCCTCCAAGGCTGCCCTATACATGTACAATACACATAAAAATTACATGCTCTTGCATCTAGCAACGTCATGTGGCCAAACAAAATTTACAAGTAAGCAGCCTATCATTCACACTTAGGCAGCTTTGCACCGCATCACATAGATATCCAAAACATTACTCAAATGTTCACATACGTGTCTCATTTTACATGCAATACATGCACATGCATGCATGCACTAAATAATGGTCTTAACTCCAGCTAAAAATGCACCCTAAGTTATAGGAGTGCCTAAGACACAATGGACTTTAGAAACAGGATGTTGGGCAGCTGCTGCATAACACAATAAGCACCATCACTAAAAACACCAAATGTGCTCCTAAAATCACCAAAATTTCCAGATCACAACTATACATACGGAAGTTTAAGTACCTGAAAATTTGGAGCAAAACTCAAACCACAAAGGTTACTTTGAAGGTGATTTCTCAGCTGGCCCTGAAATGACAGAATTGAGGGGAGTAGGTTTCATTGTGAAACTTAGTAAGGGTAGCACTTGGATTCAATAGGCAATATAACCATCATCAAAACCTATATCCAAAGACACTAAAACATGAAACCACAATGCATAAATACAAAATATGGCAACCAAATGCAGCAGCCATTCACAACCATCAAACAAATGAAATGCGGCAGCAACATATACCTTAGGTTAGTCCATAAAACACATAATAAACATAACCAAATCACTATGGCAGCCCTCCGCAAGCTAATTCTTGATCTTATGAGCATTTTAACACAAGTTAGTACTATCTTGGGGCTCTAGAAAGCCTCATTTCACTGCCATCTCTGTTCACTTCACACTAGGTCACAAAACCTTCAATAAGTGTACTCCCCTCACTAAGCTTGGTTCATCAAGCTCATGGCTCTCTTCCATGCTTAGCCCTTGCTCCATGGTTGCTTGAAAATACAAAAAATAACCCATTAGAGCAAGAGAACCCTTAACAAAGTGGGTAGGCCGAAAATCAAACTTGATCTTTGAAGTATCCAAGCAATGGCTCTAGTTTGCTTCTAGTTGCTTCCTTTTGCCTTCAATTTCAATCAATTACAAGTTTGACGATGTGGTGGCTGTGGAGGAAGTGTGGCTGTGTTCTTGGCCTGGAGGAGTCTGAAAAATAGGAGAGAGATAAGTGAGTTGGCCACTTAAATGGGCTTAAATGAGCTTAAGTGCACAAAACACACTAAACAAGCTTAACCTTGCTTTATGTCATTTTCCTTGCCCATAACCATGCTTTCTTTGTCTTAAACTTATTGGTCCACAATTTGCCCACATTTTTGACCAATTTCTAAGTCGTAGTCACCCCTCCCTAGGTGGGAAAACTCCAAATTGCTCCATTTGACTTAAGTCAATGACATACACATCTTAAGGCCTACATTAGAACACTTAGGTTCTTTATGCCTTTTTGCGTTTTCTTTGTCCTTAGTTGTCTTCCATAAGCAATTTGGTCCTCCAATAGCACTTTTATATCATTCATATCCTTCCCGTAACTCTACAAAGCTCTTTCTTGAGAGTTTTGCAATTGAGTACCCAAATTTTCAAAATCTTACAAAAAAGTCCATAGGTTGCTTGACAAACAAGCAATCCTTAAGGGTTTTCTTGGGGGCCAAGTTACCAACTTGGAACACTTTTAAGGAGGTGTTCATTATACCTTTTACCCCTCACACTTGAATCACTATGAAGAGAATTACACATTATAATAGTTTTTACCCATTATGCCACACTTGTAGTTCTTCCATTTTTGTGAGGTGGTAACAATCCTCCCTCTCTTAAAAATTTTAGCCCTTCAAAATAGCCTGTAGCTTTGAGTATTCTTCAGGACACCTTTCCCTAAGATCTTCTTTTAGTTCCCAGGTTGCTTCTCTTTCAGAGTTGTGTAACCACTAAACTTTAATCATGGGAATAAGGTTGTTTCTTAACCTTCTGGTATCCTTGGCTAAGATAGCTATAGGTTTCTCCTCATATATCAAGTTAGGTTCCAACTGTATGTCTTCCGCTACAATAGCATGCTTTGTGTCCAACAGACAATTCTTAAGCATACTAATGTGAAAAACATTATGAACACTTGACATGCTTGGTGGTAGAGCTAACCTATATGCTACCTTGCCAATTTTGTCCAAGATCTCATAAGGATTTATGTATCTTGGAGCTAACTTGGTTCTTCTGCCAAATCTGACAGTGCCTTTCGTTGGTGCAACTTTCAACCAAACATTGTTACCAATCTCAAATTCTAAGTCTCTTTTTCTTTTGTTCACATAGGCTGTGGTCCTTTCATTGGCTGCCTTTAATCTCTCCTGAATTTTCTTGATTTTGGCAGTAGTCTCCTCAATAATTTTGTGACCCAATTCTAGCCTGTTAAGGCGTCCACCCAACAGTGGGGTGTCATGCACCTTTTCCATATAATGCTTCATAAGGTGTCATGCCAATGGTGCTCTGATAACTATTATTATATGAGAATTCCACCAATAGCAAGTGTTGGTCTCATTCACCTTTGAAATCCAACACACAACTCCTGAGCATGGTTTCCAATATCTGTATCACCCTTTCAGTTTGCCCATTAGTTTAAGGGTGATAAGTAGTACTCAGGTGGATTTTGGTACCTAGTACTTTGTGAAAATCACTTCAAAACCAAGCTGTAAATCTTGGCTCTCTATCAGATACAATGGAATATGGTATTCCATGTAGCCTCACTATCTCTTGGATATACATCTAATCCAACTTTTCTAGAGAATCTATGAGTTTCATAGGTAAGAAATGGGCACGTTTGGTTAGCCTATCCATAAAGACCTAGATCGTATCATGCCTTAATTTGGTCATAGGCAACCCAGTCAAAAAGTCCATGGTTATGTTGCGCCACTTCCTCACTAGTATAGGTAGAGTCTGTAGGGTACCAGTTAGCTTCTGGTGCTCTACCTTTACCCTCTGGCATGTGGCATATTTGGAGACATAAGTAGCTATGTCTCTCTTAATGTTTGGCCACCAGAAGTGAGTCTTCAAGTTTTTATACATTTTCTCACTTCCTTGATAGATGTTCAACTTGCTTGTGTGAGATTCTTCAAGTATTTCAGCCCTGAGCTTTGCTCTTTTAGGCACATATATTTGGTCCTTGAAGTACAGTAATCCTTGCTTGTAGACAAAGGATTCATACACGGAACCTTTTTCCTCTCTAGAAATCCTTTCCAATTCAGGATCTATCTCTTGTATATTTCTAACCTCTTCAATCCATTCTTATTGGATTGTCAATGTGTAGATTTGGGCTTCCTCCCACTTATGCCATTTATGCCATAAGCATAGCAGACTATTCTACTCATCATGATTAGCTATGGATCCTCCATTTAGAAGACCCGTGTACTTCCTGCTCAAGGCATTTGCTACTAGATTGCCTTTGCCCTCTGTGTACTCTATACTGCAATCATAGTACTTGATGTACTCTAACCATCTCCTTTGCCTCATGTTCAACTCTTTCTGAGTGAACAAGTACTTTAGGCTTTTATGGTTAGTGTAGATCACAAAGGAACTACCCATCGAGTAGTGTCTCCATTGCTTCAAAGCAAAAATCATTGCTACCAGTTCTAGGTCATGGGTAGGATAATTTTGCTCATGGGGTCTCAACTGCTTTGACCTATAAGCAATGACATTTCTGTCTTGCATATGCACACAACCTAACCTAGATCTAGATGCATTTGTATAAATGATGTAGCGCTTGCTTGGATCAGGAAGAATAAATACTGGGGCTTCAATCAACCTTTTCTTGAGCTTGTGGAAACTCTTTTCACACTTCTTAGTCCACTCAAATCTATGACCCTTCTTGGTTAGATGAGTAAGAACTGAGGCAATCGTGGAAAAGCCTGATACAAATCTTCTGTAGTAGCCAGCTAATCCTAGGAAACTCCTGATTCCTTTACAGTCTTTGGTCTTTCCTACTCTTGCGCTACTTTGACCTTTTCAGGGTCTGCCTTAAGGCCTTGTGCATCTATGATATGTCCTAGGAAAGACACTTCCTTTATCCAAAATTGGCACTTGGATAACGTGGCATAAAGCCGATGTTCCAACAGAGTCTTTAAGACAATCTTTAGATGATGTTCATGTTCATTTTTATCCTTGGAATACACTAGGATGTCATCAATGAACACAACCACAAATTTGTCCAAATATGGTCTGAACACCTTGTTCATCAGGTCCATGAAAGCACCTGGGGCATTAATCAAACCAAATGGCATGACTATGTACTCATAATGCCCATATCTGGTCCTGAATGCAGTCTTAGGAATATCTTCTTCCTTTACTCTCAACTGGAAGTATCCAGATCTCAAATCTATCTTGAAGTAGATCTTAGCTCCCTTGAATTAATAAAAAAGATCCTCAATCCTAAGGAGTGGATACTTATTCTTGATAGTCACTACATTGAGCTCCATGTAGTCAATGCATAATCTCAATGATCCATCATCCTTTTTCACAAAGAGAACAGGAGCTCTCCATGGTGAAACACTTGGCCTTATGAACACTTTTTCAAGAAGTTCATCAAGTTGTTTCTTGAGCTCATTCATGTCTGTGATAGGCATCCTATAAGGAGGAATGGATAATGGACTAGCTCCTGGTTGTGGCTTGATCTCAAACTCAATTTCCCTTGGTGGAGGAATACCCGACAGGTCTTTAGGAAAGACTTCTAGAAAGTCTCTTACTACAGGTATTCTATCCATTTCCTCATCACAGTGTAATTCATTTAATCATCACAGTAATCATGTTCAAAAATCACAGGTATCTTATCTAGTACCTTTAGGCCCATGCCATGCATTTTATACACTAATTCCTTAGAATTCACTAATGCATGCACTTCACCATTAAGCAATGTGATTTCCCTTTTAGCACAATCAATTCTTATGTTATGCATAGCAAGCCAATTCATACCCAGCACTAAATCATACTTAGGAATGTCCAACACTAACAGATTAGTCATAACCATAGTCTTTCCCACTACTAGCTCACAATCCTGTTAGTGTTGTGCCCAAAAGCCAATCATGAGATGATTGCATTTTTACACATTGAGTCATGATATTTTATTAAGGCATTAATCTAGCAATTATGTTTGTTGTTTTGTTTCTGCGTAACTTAACAAACATAATCGTAACCCTAGAATAATGATATTCTTAAATGTCCCTAGTCTAGTATTATTGTGGAGTGGGTTGCAATAATACATAACGACTAGCATATGTGGAGACTAATATGATATATGTAGTCTACATATGGGTACAAGTTGGAGAACTTGTGTACTGGACTGACCCACCATGAGAACACTACATGGATCGTTATATGAGTGCCATAAGTGATTCTCATAATGATCATGGTATATGTAGTCCTTCGACCTAAGATCATCAAGGTGCCCTACATGTGAGTCACATACTTTGATACTTCCCTTTGTTGCTCGTAACTGAGTGAACTTGAAGGAGGTCATTGGGTATGTCACATATCATGCGGAGGGATTTGTATGATCAAGATGGGATTTGTCCCTCATATGTAATAGGAGTGATATCTTCAGGCCCTTTGATAGAGTGAGACTTAGAAAATGCATGGCCATGCTCGGATGAGTTGATATATGATATCAATGTCATCAGTTTAAGTTGGTCTACTCGGTAATCAAGAAACCAAAGATTGGGCTATACGAGAGTGACACATTCCATGTCTCGTGCTTAGTCTTGATATCTTGGACAAAGGGACAATGGCATATATCGGTGATGATCATAAAGGTTTAGTCGAATCGTAGACAATCTTGTCACTCGGGTAGCAATGATGTGTTGCTAGACACCGCTCATTGCTTATGATCATAAATGTGATTTATGATCATTGCCAACGTGGCAAGAGCCTATTGGGTCGCACACATAGAGCTATTTGGATCATTAGAGTGCATGGGCTAATTATTTGGGTTATGGTTTCACTTTAATTTCGTATTAATAATGGGCCAAAGAGTTGAGCCATTATTAAGCCCGAAATTAAATCCTAATTGGATTAGGACTTTGAAACCCATTAGGCCTGGAAGTTGAGTCTCACTATAAATATAACTTCTAGTGAGAAATTCGCAGGTCTCCTTGCCCTAGCCTCCCAAAAGGACAGTCATACTCTTCTCTTGCAATTCCTTGGAGGACGCAAGCTAGCACTGCGAGCACAAGAGAAACGCATCTGCCGAGATGTGGTGGAAGCGTGGTGATCTCGAGAGGCTCGTGTGGATACCATAGAGAGCCTGAACACGTAATTGTTCAGGTTTAGTGGTTCGACTCTACAGTTGAGTGAGAGATCTCAATCGAAAATTAGGTATGAAAATTTTCGAACACCTGGTTTACCCCGTTTCACTTGGATCCTGGAGGGTTTCGGTTAAATTCCGCTGCGCTATTTGGCTCCCAAAACCCATCAAATCCTTAGCTAGGTCATTAGTAAAAAGACATTAACTACCTGCTATTTTCACTAAGGATATCCTAGGTATGATTTCAGTAGGCAATTCCATGGTATCAACAAATTTCCTTGCCACTATAGACACAAATGCACCAGTATCAAATAGAACAGAAATAGGCATACCATTAAGGTAAAAGTTACCTCTTAGTGCTCCTCGCTGCTCTGATGTCTCTGGCTTCTCCACTAGGAAGACTCTACCAGCTCTCTGCATTGGAGGCCGAGGCACTGGAGGAGCTAGCCTCTGTTGTCCCGCCCTATGTGCTCCTCCTCTAAGTCCTGCCCCAATAGGCCTTACTGGACCTTGGTCTTCTAGCCTCTTTGAGCCTGTGGGCAATCTTTGATCCAATGATCCATGGATCCACATCTTAGATATGCTTGGGTGTCAAAATAGCAAGGTTTCTTTCCATGAAACTTCGTGCACTTAAAGCACCTTAGGCCAAGGGACTACCCTTTAACCTTGCCCTCACCACCAAGATGGGAACTCTTGGCAATTCCCTTGCCATGTGGTGGCTTTTTCTGCTTGCCTCATGCCTGGCTACTTTCCCCTAGTCCACTAGGAAAGTACCTAGTCTCATACTCCTCCTGCTCTACTAGTAGAGCTTTTTGCATTGCATCATAGTATATGATTGCTACAAAAGGTCTTATAGCCTTTTTCATGTCTAACCTTAGGCCTCTGACAAATCTTTTGGACTTTAACTCCTCCAGTCCATGATATTGAGGAGCATACCTCACGAGCTGATTGAATTTGTGCTCATACTCTAGGACACTGAGGTTGTCTTGCCTTAGAGCATCAAATTCAGCTTGCTTCATATCCTTGATGGCATCATTGATATACTGCTCTTGGAACAGCCGGGTGAACTCTGGCCAGGTCATTTCCATGTCTTCTCTTGGCCTTCTGCCCCTCTAGATAGCTTATCTATCATTGGAGTTTCTCCACCACATCTCTACATTGCCTACCAAATTGTAGGTAGCCAATGACACTCTTTTGCTAGAGCTGAGTGGCATCCTCTCAAAAAAATTTTCAATTAAGATTAACCACTCCTTAGCTCTTTCTGGCCCAGCTCTTCCATCAAACTATGGAGGTCTTAGGCCTTGGAACCTCTCCAATAGTCTGACTTCATCTAGGCCTTCCAAATCCTCTGCCTTCTCCTGGATCTTCTCTCATGGTCTTCCTCAATCTCGTTCCTAGTGGAGGAATGGTCATAGACTGAGGGATAAGTCCTAGACACCTGACCAATGTCAGATCTTACTTTTTTTCCTCTGTATTAATCTAGCCATGTAATCCCCTGTTTTCCTTGCTCCATTATCAAGTAGAGACTTAGAGAAAACCAATGAATTTTTTTACATGAATAGCCCACCTATGGACCAAGTTATGGATTTTTTAAGTTGGTTACAAAATTTTGACCAAAAGAACAGTAACTTAGCTAATTTTGCAACGTCATATCTTTGGCTACAGGGCTCCAAATTCAGAAATTCTAAATCCCAGTTCAACTTCTTGATGTGCTTTAGGTGTGGTCAAAATTGTATACCAAGATTCTGTTGGGTTTTGAGAGCCAAACAGCGCAGCTAAATTTAACCGAAACACTCTAGGATCCAAGTGAAACGGGGTAAACTGGGTGTTCGAAAATTTTCATACATAATTTTCGGTTGAGATCTCTCACTTAACTGTAGAGTCGAATCACAAAAATTGAACAGTGACGTGTTGAAGCTCTCTATGGTATCCACACGAGACTCTCGGGATCACCACGCTTCCACCACGTACTGGCAGATATGTTTCTCTTGCTCTCGCAGTGCTAGCTTGCGTCCTCCAAGGAAATGCAAGAGAAGAATGCGGCTGTCCTTTTGGGAGGCTAGGGCAAGGAGACCTGCGAATTTCTCACTAGAAGTTGTACTTATAGTGAGACCCAACTTCCAGGCGTAATGGGTTTCAAAGGCCTAATCCAATTAGGCTTTAATTTCGGGCTCAATAATGGCTCAACTATTGGGCCCATTATTAATACGAAATTATTGTGAAACCAAAACCCAAATTATTAGCCTATGCACTCTAATGATCCAAATAGCTCTATGTGTGTGACCCAATAGGCTCTTACCACGTTGGCAATGATCATAAATCACATTTATGATCATAAGCAATGAGCGGTGTCTAGCAACACATCATTGCTACCCAAGTGACAAGATTGTCGATGATTCGACTAAACCTTTATGATCATCACCGATATATGCCATTGTCCCTTTGTCCAAGATATCAAGACTAAGCACGAGACATGGAATGTGTCACTCTCGTATAGCCCAATCTTTGGTTTCTTGATTACCGAGTAGACCAACTTAAACTGATGACATTGATATCGTATATCAACTCATCCGAGCATGGCCATGCATTTTTCTAAGTCTTACTCTATCAAGGGGCCCAAGATATCACTCCCGTTACATAGGAGGGACAAATCCCATCTTGATCATACGAATCCCTCCGCATGATATGTGACATGCCCAATGACCTCCTTCAAGTTCACTTAGTTATGAGCAACAAAGGAAAGTATCAAAGTATGTGACTCACATGTACGGAAGCTTGATGATCTTAGGTCGAAGGACTACATATACAATGATCACTGTGAGAATCACTTATGACACTCATATAACGATCCATGTAGTGTTCTCCTGGTGGGTCGGTCCAGTACACAAGTTCTCCAACTTGTACCCATATGCAGACTACATATCTCATATTAGTCTCCACATATGCTGGTCATTATGTATTATTGCAACCCGCTCCACAATAATACTAGACTAGGGACATTTGAGAATATCTTTATTCTAGGGTTACAATTATGTTTGTTAAGTTACGTAGAAACAAAAACAACAAACATAATTGCTGGATTAATGCCTTAATAAAATATCATGACTCAATGTGCAAAAATACAATCATCTCATGATTGGCCTTTTGGGCACAACACTAACAATCTCCCACTTGCACTAAAAGCCAATCATCCATGTATCTAATACCGATGGACCTAGAATGGCTATCATGCTTCTGCTGCGTAAGGGGCTTTGTCAGTGGATCAGCAATGTTGCTGTCTGTCGAAGTCCTGCATATCCTTACATCACCCCTCTCGATGATCTCCCTGATGAGATGATAGCGTCGGAGTATGTGTTTGGATCGCTGGTGAGATCGAGGTTCCTTAGCCTGTGCGATTGCTCCATTGTTGTCACAATAGAGCTCTATCGGGTCGGCAATGCTTGGAACCACTCCAAGTTCAGTGATGAACTTCTTGATCCAAACTGCCTCCTTCGCAGCATCAGAGGCGGCAATGTACTCAGATTCTGTTGTAGAGTCAGCTACTGTCTCTTGCTTTGAACTCTTCCAGCTCACAGCACCACCACCAATACAAAACACATAACCAGATTGTGATCTAAAATCATCCTTATCGGATTGGAAGCTTGCATCGGTGTAACCCCTTACAACGAGCTCATCTTCACCTCCAAAGACCAAGAATGCATCCTTAGTCCTTCGTAAGTACTTAAGGATGTTCTTAACAGCTGTCCAGTGACTCTCACCGGGGTTCGATTGGTACCTACTCGTCATGCTTAAGGCATATGAGACATCGGGATGAGTACATATCATGGCATACATGATAGATCCAATTGCTGAAGCATATGGAATCTTACTCATGCGCTCTCTCTCCTCGGGTGTACTCGGACACTAAGATCTAGAAAGAGTTATACCATGTGACATGGGCAAGAATCCTTTCTTGGAATCTTGCATGCTAAACCTCTTTAGCACCTTGTCAATATATGTACTTTGACTTAGGCCAAGAAGCTTTCTAGATCTATCTCTATAGATCCTGATGCCTAACACATAGGCTGCTTCACCCAAGTCCTTCATAGAGAAACATTTCCCTAGCCAAGTCTTCACAGACTGTAGCTCAGGAATGTCATTCCCGATGAGTAGTATGTCATCTACATACAACACCAAGAAGACAATAGTGCTCCCACTAACCTTCTTGTAGACACAAGGTTCATCTTCATTTTTGATAAAACCAAACTCTTTGATTGCTTCATCAAAATGAAGATTCCAACTTCAAGAAGCTTGCTTCAGTCCATAAATGGACCTTTGCAACTTGCACACTTTATTGGCATTCTCAGGAGTGACAAAACCCTCAGGTTGTGTCATGTACACATCCTCAAGTAGCTTTCCATTTAGGAATGCAGTTTTGACATCCATTTGCCATATCTCATAATCATAGTGTGCAGCAATAGCAAACAAAATTTGGATGGATTTAAGCATAGCAACTGGTGAAAAAGTTTCATCATAGTCAATACCATGAATTTGCTTGAAACCTTTTGCAACCAATCGTCCCTTAAAGGTAATCACATTACCATCCATGTCAGTTTTCTTCTTGAAAACCCATTTGCACCCTATGGGTTTTACCCCTTCAGGTGGGTCAACCAAAGTCCATACTTGGTTTTCATACATGGATTCCATCTCGGATTTCATGGCCACTAGCCACTTCTCAGAGTCAGGCCCCGACATAGCTTGTTGGTAGGTTGTGGGCTCATCCTGATCCATGAGCATCACATCACCAGTGTGAGTCATGAGAAATCCATATCTCTCAGGCTCACGCCGAATCCTACCAGACCTACGTGGGCTCTGTGCTACAGGAACAGACTCTTGAACCACAACATCTTGTGGTGTCTGTTCAGGTTCCATTTCAGGTTCGATGTCTCCTTGTTGTTCTTGAATTTCTTCAAGTTCTACTTTCCTCCCACTAGTTTCTTTAGAGATAAACTCTTTCTCTAAAAAGACACCAGTTCGAGCAACAAACACTTTTTGCTCAGAAGGATTGTAGAAATAGTAACCCTTTGTTTCTTTAGGATACCCAACAAAAAGGCATTTTTTAGATTTGGGCCCTAGTTTGTCAGAGGATTGACATTTCACATAAGCGTCACAGCCCCAAATCTTCATAAAAGACAAATTGGGACGCCTCCCACTCCATATCTCATATGGTGTCTTTTGAACCGATTTAGATGGAACTCGGTTTAGTGTAAAAGCGGCTGTCTCTAGAGCATGTCCCCAAAAGGAGTTTGGAAGGTCAGCTTGACTCATCATAGAGCGAACCATGTCTAACAGAGTTCGATTTCTCCTTTCAGATACACCATTCCATTGAGGTGTACCTGGTGGAGTGAGTTGTGATACTATACCACACTCCTTCAGATAGTCAAGGAATTCTCGATCCAAGTACTCTCCACCTCGATCTGATCGAAGCACTTTGATACTCTTCCCGAGTTGATTCTCTACTTCATTCTTGAATTCTTTGAACTTTTCAAAGGATTCTGACTTGTGTCTCATAAGATACACATAGCCATATCTGCTGAAGTCATCAGTGAAAGTAATGAAGTATTGGAAACCTCCTCTAGCTTGTGTAGACATAGGGCCACATACATCACTATGTATGAGTCCTAGTAAGTCATTAGCCCTTTCACTTTGCCCTGTGAATGGGGCTTTGGTCATCTTGCCCAACAAACATGACTCACATGTCTCATATGATTCAAAATCAAATGAGTCCAAGAGTCCATCCTTATGGAGCTTGGATATGCGGGTCTCATTTATATGGCCCAAGCGACAGTGCCAGAGATAGGTCGGGTTTGAATCATTTAATCTGACCTTCTTGGTATTCACATTATAGATTGGATCTTCGAGGTCTAGAACATACAACCCATTGCTAAGTTGAGCACTACCATAAAAGATTTCATTCAAATAAATAGAACAACATTTGTCCTTTATTATAAATGAAAAACCTTTCTTGTCCAAACAAGAAACAGAAATCAAATTTCTACTAATAGTAGGCACAAAGTAGCAGTTGTCTAATTCTAAAACTAATCCACTAGGTAAAGTGAGAACATAAGTCCCTACGGCTAAGGCAGCAACCCTTGCTCCATTTCCAACACGTAGGTCCACTTCACCTCGGGCCAATCTTCTACTTCTACTTAGATCCTGCACATTTGCACAAATGTGAGATCCACATCCAGTATCCAATACCCAAGATGAGGAAGTAGAAAAGTTAGCCTCTATAACAAAAATACCTGAAGTGGAAGTCTTACTTCCCTTTTCCTTAGCAAGTTCTTCAAGATAGAGCTTGCAGTTGCGCTTCCAGTGTCCAGGTTGCTTACAATGGAAGCACTCCCCTTCCTTTGCCACACCACCCTTTGGTTTCAGTGCAGCTGAAGAAGAATTAGCATTGGACTTTCCATTAGCTTTATCCTTCTTCTTGTTGGCTTTTCCTTTTCCCTTGCCCTTTTGAACCATCAAAATGGGCTTAGCCTTCTTAAGGTTTTGCTCAGCAGTTCTCAACATGTTGAGCAATTCAGGGAGGGACTTGTCAAGGTCATTCATGTTATAGTTCATGACAAACTGACTGTAGCTTTCAGGCAACGATTGCAAGACTACATCAATAGCCAACTCTTTCTGAAGAGCAAATCCCAAATTCTCAAGATTCTCAATGTACCCAATCATCTTGAGCACATGAGGACCCACGGGACTTCCCTCAGACATCTTGCACTGAAACAATGCCTTAGAGGTCTCAAACCTCTCATGCCTAGCTTGCTCTTGGAAAAGCATTTTGAGATGTTCGATCATATCGAACGCCCCCATGTTCTCATGTTGCTTCTGAAGCTCAGATTCCATGGTAATAAGCATGAGGCATGCAACATCCAAAGCATCATCAGAATGCCTCTTGTGAGCATCCCTTTCAGCTCTTGGAGCAGTGGCAGCAGGCTCATTCGGAATGGGCTGCTCTAGGACATAAGCCTTTCTCTCTTGCTTGAGGACTATCCTCAAGTTTCGGTACCATTTGAGAAAGTTGGTCCCATTCAGTTTTTCCTTCTCAAGGATCGATCGCAACGAAAGTGTCGATGTGTTTTGTGCCATGGTTATCTACAACAGTAAATATGCAGTGTAAGAGTCATGTATTTTAATTCATTTAATAAGGACTTTTATTAAACGATACTCCCACTATTTTCCTCAAAATAATAACCCTCGATATTATTTCGGAACACCTCGGCGCTAAGGTATTCTAGTGGGCCAAGATCCATATTTGACCACAACCTGAGTCAGCTTTGGCTTTTCTCTCAAGTTACAGCTATTTAGGTAGGCAACTCCTTGCCAATTGCATCCCATGCAACTCTTGGATAGTTGGGTGAACAACACTTGTCCAAGCTCATCTCATGAACTTAAGCCCAACTCTATGCCTCTAAGTCCCTAATCCTATTAGGATGACTTAGTTAAGTCGAACCCAAAGTTAGCAGTTTGGATATCACTATTATCCCATCGCGCCTTACCAAGATGAACATAGGTGCTTTGCTTTGGCAAACCCACCTAATGTTGATCAAAGTCTTGACGAGTGCCAACATTTGGAAGGCATCACATTTAATGACTTAATATTTGTTTGAGGGATTTTTCTTTTGATCTCACCAATTTGTTATCTCCGGTTGTCTTATACATGCATCACATACAAATATAAAACATGCATCTCATGCTTACAAGAAATAAACGTGACATGGTTATAGCCCAAACTATGCGATATTCTCAAGCCAATGAGAATATCATAAAAGCCTAAGAAAAGAAAAGGGTCTTCACAAGCTCCTTCTCTTCCTTTCTTGGTTGCCCTTTTGTTGTCACCTCCTTGGACATACCACCTTGGATGATCCTTGGACATACCACCTGGGATGATCCCGTAATGTACCATTACATCAATAATAGAAACCTCGAGTTACATTCGAGGGGAGTAAGGTGAGAAGAGAATGTACAATGAGAGTAACAAGAGAAGGCACGACTCGCAGGCCGTATTTACAAGTACAACCAATCAAGGGCTATAACCATGCACCATGCTTCAAACACCAATCAGCATATCATGTCAAATCTCATTCAACAAAAATGCATGCCAATTGACGCGCGTTGATTAACCAGTTTTTATTTATGTGGCGCTTCGCATACGGCGGTCCCGCTGGCCGGTCAGCGGGCGGTGGTTCCGCTGACCGGTCAGCGGACGGGGTCAAGGGGAGCC
The DNA here is from genome assembly GCA_005392925.1 of Aquilaria sinensis. Taxonomy (NCBI): domain Eukaryota; kingdom Viridiplantae; phylum Streptophyta; class Magnoliopsida; order Malvales; family Thymelaeaceae; genus Aquilaria; species Aquilaria sinensis. Next base: position 109,975 of record SMDT01000561.1, on the reverse strand, counting down.
GCCCTTGCGGGGGGCGTGGGGGGCAGCGCCCCCCGGCGCAAAAAATTGTCTTACAATTGCTTAGCCCGAAATCTTCTATTTCGAGCAAGTAGGCACCCGAGACTCCTCCATTCGAGCCACCAAAAATACCTTACTTTCGGTGCCCGAACAGGCCGAATCCGAACAAAGCTAGGGTTTTTGCAACTATTGCAAGAATCCTAATCCATATAGGTATCTCATACCATTCAATTTCGGGTTAATCTCATTAACCAATTAGTGTCATTTCTTCATATATGTCATATGTTCATTACGAGTTCCGGTTTCATGCATCATGAATCAATCTAATTAATCATGGCCGAAAAGCAACCGAACACATAACATCATGCGATTCAACACTCAATCCCGATTTAGGGTTTCACCAGTAGCTCTGATACCACTGTTGGGTTTCGGGAGCCAAACAGTGCAGCAAAATTTAACCGAAACCCTCCAGGATCCAAGTGAAACGGGGTAAACCGGGTGTTCAAAAATTTTCATACCTAATTTTCGGTTGAGATCTCTCACTCAACTGTAGAGTCGAATCACAAAACTTGAACAGTTGACGTGTTCAAGCTCTCTATGGTATCCACACGAGCCTCTCGGGATCACCACGCTTCCACCGCGTCCCGGCAGATGCGTTTCTCTTGCGCTCGCAGTGCTAGCTTGCGTCCTCCAAGGAATTGCAAGAGAAGAGTGCGGCTGTCCTTTTGGGAGGCTAGGGCAAGGAGACCTGTGAATTTCTCACTAGAAGTTGTATTTATAGTGAGACTCAACTTCCAGGCCTAATGGGTTTCAAAGCCCTAATCCAATTAGGCTTTAATTTCGGGCTTAATAATGGCTCAACTATTGGGCCCATTATTAATACGAAATTATTGTGAAACCAAAACCCAAATTATTAGCCCATGCACTCTAATGATCCAAATAGCTCTATGTGTGCGACCCAATAGGCTCTTACCACGTTGGCAATGATCATAAATCACATTTATGATCATAAGCAATGAGCGGTGTCTAGCAACACATCATTGCTACCCAAGTGACAAGATTGTCGATGATTCGACTAAACCTTTATGATCATCACCGATATATGCCATTGTCCCTTTGTCCAAGATATCAAGACTAAGCACGAGACATGGAATGTGTCACTCTCGTATAGCCCAATCTTTGGTTTCTTGATTACCGAGTAGACCAACTTAAACTGATGACATTGATATCGTATATCAACTCATCCGAGCATGGCCATGCATTTTTCTAAGTCTTACTCTATCAAGGGGCCCGAAGATATCACTCCCGTTACATAGGAGGGACAAATCCCATCTTGATCATACAAATCCCTCCGCATGATATGTGACATACCCAATGACCTCCTTCAAGTTCACTCAGTTACGAGCAACAAAGGAAAGTATCAAAGTATGTGACTCACATGTAGGGAACCTTGATGATCTTAGGTCGAAGGACTACATATACCATGATCACTATGAGAATCACTTATGACACTCATATAACGATCCATGTAGTGTTCTCATGGTGGGTCGGTCCAGTACACAAGTTCTCCAACTTGTACCCATATGCAGACTACATATCTCATATTAGTCTCCACATATGCTAGTTGTTATGTATTATTGCAACCTGCTCCACAATAATACTAGACTAGGGACATTTGAGAATATCATTATTCTAGGGTTACAATTATGTTTGTTAAGTTACGCAGAAACAAAAACAACAAACATAATTGCTGGATTAATGCCTTAATAAAATATTATGACTCAATGTGCAAAAATACAATCATCTCATGATTGGCCTTTTGGGCACAACACTAACAGATTCCTTATACACAGTGACATATAGAACTTTAAGTTTGAGTCAAAATTCTGGTCACTTTATGACCATTTTGCTCATACAAAATTTCATAAATGTGCAAACACTTCATTCACAACGGGAAAACCCTCCAAGGCTACCCTATACATGTCCAATACACATCTGAATTACATGCTCTTGCATCTAGAAACTTTATCTTTTCCAAAATAGAATTTACAAGTAAGCAGCCTGTGATTCACACTTAGGCAATTTTGCACCACATCACATAGATAACCAAAACATTATTCAAATGTTCACATACTTGTCTTATTTTACGTACACTACATGTACATGCAATCATGCACTACATAATGGTCTTAACTCAGCTAAACACAGACCCTATGTTGCAGGAGTGCCTAAGACACAATGGACTCTAGAAACAGGACGCTGGACAGCTGCTGCATAACATAATAAGCACCATCACTAAAAATACCAAATGTGCTCTTAAAATCACCAAAATTTCCAGATCACAACTAGACATATTGAAGTTTAAATACTTGAAAATTCAGAGCAAAAATCAAACTACAAAGGTAGTTTGAAGGTGATCTCTCAGCTAGACCTGAAATGACAGAATTGAGGGGAGTAAGTTTCATTGTGAAACTTAGTAAGGGTAGCACTTGGATTCAATAGGCAATATAACCATCATCAAAACCTGCATCCAAAGACATTAAAACACAAAATCACAAGGCATATATACAAAATATAGCAACCAAATGTAGCAGCCATTCACAACCATCAAACATATGAAATGCGGCAGCAACATATACCTTAGGTTATTGCATAAAAAACATAAAAAACATAACCAAATCACTATGGCAGCCCTCCTCAAGCTAATGTTTGGTCTTAGGAGGATTTTAACACATGTTAGTACTAACTTTGGGCTCCAGCAGCTCTCATTTCACTACCATCTTTGTGCACTTCACACTAGGTCACAACCTTCAATAAGTACACTCCCCTCACTAAGCTTAGTTCATCAAGCTCATGGCTCTCTTCCAAGCTTAGCCCTAGTTCCATGGTTTCTTGAAAATATAGAAAATAACCCATGAGAGCAAAAGAACCCTTACCAAAGTGGGTAGGCCAAAAATCAAGCTTGATCCTTGAAGTATCCAAGTAATAGCTCTAGTTTGCTTCCAATTCCTTCTTTTTGCCTTCAATTTCAATCAATTGCAAGTTTGAAGGTGTGGTGGTTATGGAGGAAGTGTGGCTATGTTCTCGGCCTGGAGGAGTCCTAAAATGGGAGAGAGATAAGTGAGTTGGCCACTTAAATGGGCTTAAATAAGCTTAAATGCACAAAACACACGTAACAAGCTTAACCTTGCTTTATGTCATTTTCCTTGCCCATAACCATGGTTTCTTTGTTTGAAACTTATTGGTCCATATTTTGCCCACATTTTTGACCAATTTCCAAGGCATAGCCACCTCTCCCTAGGTGGGGAAACTCCAAATTGCTCCATTTGACTTAAGTCAAGGGCATATACATCTTAAGGCCTACATTAGAACAATTAGGTCCTTTATACCTTTTTGTGTTTTCTTTGTCCTTAGTTGTCTTCCATAAGCAATTTCGTCCTCCAATAGCACTTTCATATCATTCATATCCTTCCTATAACTCTCCAAAGCTCTTTTTTGAGAGATTTGTAATTGAGTACCCGAATTTCCAAAATCTTACAAAAAAGTCCATAGGTTGCTTGACAAACAAGCAATCCTTAAGGCTTTTATTGGAGGCCAAGTTACCAACTTGGAACACTTTTAAAGAGGTGTTCATTATACCTTTTACCCCTCACACTTCAATCACTATAAAGAGAATTACATAATATAATGGTTTTTAGCCATTATGCCACACTTGTAGTTGTCCCATATTTGTGAGGTGGTAGCAGTAGATGTATTGGTGGTGTGCTTTTATTGCAATTGTTGTTGCAGTTCATGTCTTATGAAGAATTTTAAGATAATATAGGATCTACACTAGAGCTTAAGTGGTTCCATTAACCTAAAAATATTGGGATGACGGAGAAAAGCTTATGTGACAGTTATCAATGGCGAAGTTAAAATGAAGATTTAGGAAGCTATGTTTCTTTTATCTATTTTCCCTACCTTTTTTCGTAGAAATTAGTTGTAAGGTGTGCCTTTAAGAAAGAAGACAAATTGAAAGAATAGCACAATTTTCATCTTTTACTATAGTTATGTCCAATATCTTACATTTGATGGTGACTCTTACAAAGAAAATTATTACATTATGCTACCAAAATGATCTCTTCCCGTTTGATATGTTGTTTTCTCTATTTTAGTTGGATAATGAAGCTACCCATGTCTTTTCTTCTCTCTCCCTTGTTTAGATTGTTTGCTGTAGTCTAAAGACCTTAGAGAAATTTGTTGGATTTTAGAAAACAAAATGCAAGCCAAATAAGCCTTGTAATATTATGAGTTATTTCTATTATTGTGCATAATATCATCAATCTTATTTGTTACATTTGGCCTTCCTAGGTTACATGGATAAGGAGAAAAATAAAATTTATTGTTGTATGAGAAATAGGTGATTTTAAAGCTTCACGTGGTGGTGATGAAGTGCCTATTTCATGTGAATTAAAATGGCATATCATCAAATCATTAATTAACTGATATAATCCTAGAATTAGCAAAATTATGCAAGATTCTTCTATTATTTTTCTTTCTTTCCAAATCCATTTCTTATTTATTTAATTATAAATTTTGGGCACTATTTTGTTGATTCTCTAGGAATTGATAGACAATGGATCATGTTATTGTTAGTGTGTAAAGTCATTGTGATTTAATTGCACCCCCTCCATTCCATTAATTTGTGAGTTTGCCTTTTCCTTTGAAATGCACTTTCCATCTCTTCTTTCTCTTATTCTTTTATTGGCATTTTTTTCACTATTTATATAGATCTCTCTTAATCATGTTTGGTGAATATTGTTCAAGTATGCAAATGTTTCTCAAAAGTTGTACAAAAGAATGCAAACATCTTAGTTTTGGGTTTACCTTAATGGTAGAAAACATTGTTACCACAAATGTTCTCTTCCTACAAGAATTGTCCTCATGCAGGTAGAGACTAAAAAGATAGCTTGTAAGGAGAAGATTGACTTCGCTTATATTTGGTTTGCTAGACATTTTGGCAGCATTTATACATTGCCCTCCAGCTTTTTGTCCTCGCATTCAAAATTTCATATCTTTTCCCTCCATAAGGGCAATATGGCTTGGCTACATTCTTAAGCATGCAAATCTAATAACGTTCTTCTTCCTATGCTTATAAACTACATTGTATCCATTTGGCTTGCTTAGAAACTTCAAAATGAGAAATTTATGTCTCTTTTTTGTTATATTATTAGAGTTAATTGCCATTAGCTTTTTTAGTGTATAAAATATAACCCTTTCAAAATAGTTAAAGTGATGGTAAATTAGAGAAATTTATATAGTATAAACCATACCCTTAATTTGAAATTATCTAGCTGTGAAGTACGGGCTACAAAACTAGTTTTCAATAATTTTGTGTACTACATTAAATTATTTTAGATTTCAAGTTATGCATAAAAGTGAAATGGTCATAAAGATTTTAAGAGTAAACTCCATATTGGTTTTTGTTCCTTATTTTTTTATCCTAACTGGCTCATATACTTTCACTTTCTCTAGGAAGTTCCCATATTTTGCATGGAGCATATTATTCGAGTCATTACCATAAGTTGGGCCTTTATCATTGATGAAATCTTGGTAGAATTACCAGCTTTAGCCCTTATAATTTCTTGATCCTACTTTCAGACTTTAGAACTTATGGTTCTATTGCTTCAACCACCACCTTTACATAATTCTCTCTCTCTCCCCCTAACCCAATCGTAGTTGCTCTTGGTTGCAAATAAGACCCAATTAGTTTCTGAAAAGATCTTTGCTCCATATAAAATTTTGAAATGAGAGTGGAAGAAACAACCCTCAATTGCTATTGACTGATCCAATAAGGTCATAAATTAGCTTATCAAGAAAGCCAAGCTTGCCATCAATGAGCTTATAAAGCTCCTTCCAAGCTTGACTTATCATAGCAGCATGTAGTTCTGTAACTTCTTTGTCTATTTTCAGTCTATTAAAACTACTACAAAAGGTTTGCAAAAAAAATTCTTACGTAGGGTGAAAAAGGAAAAAGAAGATTAAGGAGATGACTCAGAGATGAGCAAAGTTGGTTCTGCATTGTTGATGGTTTTGATGAAATGCTTGTAGAAAGGTGAAACAAGGTGAAAGATGGAACAAAAATTTGGGATTTCTCAATAGTGAAGAAGTGGAATTGGGGAAGACGAAGAAGGGGCATCATGATTTTCATGATTGACACTGTTGTAGTAGTTGATTTAATCACTTAAACCTTAGAGGTTTAAGCATTGAATTGTAGTGGCAGATAATTCTATTTAAGCACTTGACCAGGCTCCGCCATCAACTCAAGCAAGCAATGACAACAACCTCATGCTGTTTGTAATTTTTTTTATGGTCAGAACAATCTTGAGTGATGGAGGAGCATAATCTGATTGATTGGCCAGTTTCTATTTTCCTCTCTCCTTTTCTTTCATTTTAAACTTTTATATGGAGTTGTAGAAATCTATTTGAAACAAATTTCCTTTTTTTTTAAACCAATTTCAATTAAGCGTGTAGGGCAAGACAAAAAATTGTTTGAAGATGGTGGTTGAAGTAGGTTAAAGAAATTGTATGGTACCTTACTAGGACAAAGTGAATGTATGTGACCCGGTTAGGACAAAAAAATGAAGGGGCCCGGTATGATGTTTACTTAAAATTTTACTAAAATTCAAAGTGTTGACTATAACAGAATGTTGACTTGGCAAGCATAAGAAATGCTCCATGAGAAGATGATGTTACAGGCAGCTAGAGTATTGGTTCTAGGGGAGAGTCCTTTGATGCTCAAGGTAGTATTTGTGAAAAATTAGTATGAGAAGTAAGAGCCTTTGAGTGTGAAATGGCCTTTCCATACCTTAAGCAGATCCAGTATTTATGGTGAGTGAATTGTGAGAGATTCAAGAAGATTGTGGAGATTGTGGAGAAACCTCATTATATGGAAGTTGTAGAGAAGATTATAGAGTATCATTAGTAGCCGTTTAAAGCATGATCAACTAGCTATTGGTGGAGGATATGTTGTTAGGGATGTGATCCCATATTTCGGGGTAATTTTTTTGATGATGATGATGCATATAGCATTTATGGGCTATTAGGGATCTCCATTTGGCTTAATATGAGGATCCTTATGTGCGGTGCCTTGTTGTGTAATATTGTAGGCCAATCCCAATGTGATAAGTATCACCATTAGGCGAATGGGGCTAGGGTAGCCTGTTGGGCTTTGAGAAAGCATATTTGCAACTGGGTTTATTGTGTTGAGTCCAAAATAAGTTTATGGTGCATTGAGGATGATAGTGTTTTTGGTAGATTTGAAAGTTATGGTTGTTTTGGTAAGAAAAAAAGGTGAAGGGGCAGTAGAAGCTTTTTGGGCTGAAGGTGTCACTCATGTATAGTACATTGTGGATTAACTTGTAAAATTTTACAAAACTTAGGGGCTAGTATTTAGTGGGTAATGAATTATGGACTAACTCACTCGAGTTATAAAAGTTCAGGGGTAAAATGTATAGTTTGGCCTTAAAATTAACTTAGGTCCACACTCTTAGCCTTTTTGTTCAAAACTTTCTTGGTTCTTTTGAACTTGTAATTAGCCCCACTATCTAATATCCTTGATGTCACAAATAACTGACAATGCCGTTAGGTCGCTTCCACTCTCCACGAGCAACCTCGAGTCAACATGAACGCTAATAAAAATACTAGGCCTAAGCCCATTACTTGGAGTTCTTCTTGACACCACAGGTGTCCTTAAGAGCTACTAGGTGCTAGTTTTGAAACCTTTTAGGACATCCCTTTTTAACTCACTTGGGTTGTCTTTAAAGCCTCACTACTGTCAGTGCCCTCATGGTTCCTCGTCATGCTCCAATTTCAGGTTATAATCTTTTTTTAGGGATCTAGATATTAGTCTTTGGTCATTAAGGTTTGGGTTAGCTCTTGAACCTCGACCAACTTGCCAAAATCGATGGACTTACCTCCTTAAGAAATCTAAACCTTAAAGATTCATGGTTTTGAGACCTATGGGTTATGGATCTTAACATTTTTTTAACCATCTTCTCACAATTATTGTGAGTCCCTATGATACTACTTGAGTTTTCTTCACTCACAAGTTCAAGGCTTTTGAAGTTTCCTGCTGGCATTACAAGCCATGTTACAGAAGCTGCGTGCACTTGGAGAATTCAATTTCACCTTACTTGGTAACCTTTATGAACTAGTGTGCAACACTTTTCAAAACTGAACAAGTCATGTTCATCTTAAAGTTGCTATAACCCTTATGGTGAATGCTTGGTGAATGAGATATATGATGAATCTTCTAGTGAACGATGAATTTTGACTGGGTAAGTAAGTTTTATTTAAGTGTTTTCACTTAAGCACCTCAAGTTAGCAACTTGTTAAGAAAAAAAGACAAGCTAAGTAAAGTGAAGATTAGTTCCTAATTATGATTTGGCCTTGAGTCAAAAAGGAAAAAATGGTAATTTTGACTCAAGTGAGTGGCATGACTGTAATTTTTGTGAAATTAGGGTCATGTAAGTAATTTTGACTAATTAAGTCAAGACCATAGGTTATTCTAGCTATTAGAACCATCTTTTAAAAGAAAAGTGCAAAAATTGCACTAATTGCTCAAATGAGCCATTTATGTCTTATGTAGCTTAAGTGTTCAAGTGGCTAAATGTAAGAGGCTTTTGAACTTGTTCGGACCAACGAGGGACGGTTTTAGGTGTGGTTTAGTGACCAAAGTGAAACAAAAGAGAACTTAAGGCCCAAGAAGCAAGAAATCAAGAGATATGCCTTAGTTGGGATGGTTAGGATATTTTGGGTAAGTCTGACTTCCTTTAGCCATTTGTTCCTTCCACAATTTCGTAGCTCCCTCTCCCCACTAGATTTCTTGCATGAAACCTCCCAAATTGATCAAGTTTCCATCAAATTTGAAGGCCCTAAGGCGATTACAAGAAGCCTTAAGCTCAATTTTGGTGTTCTTGCTTCAATCTAGCTCTTTGATGCTTGTTTGGGCTTGAAACCTAAGGTAAGCTTTTTGGTTTAGTTTGAGCTAGTCCTAAGTTGTTTGAGTAGCTAGAAATGGTCTTGATTTGAGGTTCATGGTGCCATATCATGTTGGTTTCAAGTCCAGAACTCAATAGAGCTAAGTTGAGCTCAAGTTGTGGTTGTGCTTTGTTCTTGCTTTGTGGCTGAACTGAGGTATGGGTTCAAGTTAATTTAGCTCAAATAATGCATATGAATTTAGTATTACATGTGGGAATGAAGTAGAAAGAAGACCCATGTGAATTGGCTTTAGGGATAGTAAGGTTGGGCAAGCTTTGTGTAGGTTCGCGTCCAACCGTGCAATCTTTCAGCTATCATCCCTTGGCTATTCTATGAAATTCTATAGCCTCGGCTGGGTCTAAGAATCATTCCTAAGTTGAAAATTTTTCATTTGAGAGTCAAAGGGCTATCGCCCCCTAAAGGACTTCGCATGTCTGCACCACCCTTGACCAGCGCACCACCTCTGGTCGAAATAGACACAACAAAACCCCAGCAAAGAGAGGGCCTTAGCACCCTCGGACAAACCAGATAGGCGCTACCCTTAGGAAACCTATGCGACCAACTTTAGACAGTAGGGGTCACCACCCTTCCCGAGGGTGACCTCGCGCCCACCTCACGTGCCCAAAACCACCTTCGGACACTCTTTGGGCCAGCCTCGGAGCGCGCTCACGAAGTGCCATCATCAGGTACCCGAGCCTGACCTCAGGAGAGCACAACCGAAGGTGCCTCGTACAAACAAGGGACCTTCCTCCAAAGGAGCTTGCTTCCCCGAATGAGCTCTGTACTCCGAAGGAGTTCGGTACCCCAAAAAGGCCATGTGGACATACGACAAAAAGGCTGAGGAGCCTCTGACAAGCCGCCCTCGTACAGCCCCTGACACGCCACCCTCGAACACGGTCTAACACGCCGCCCTCATACAGCCCCCGACACACCGCATTCGGACACGGTTTGACATGCCGCCCTAGGCTCCTGGCCAGGTGGCCTGTGGTCGACTAGAGGCCCCCAATCTACCAAGGTATGGACCACATTCGACCAAACACATGTCACGATCTGAGCAGGTTGTGGCAAATGGACTTCTCCTGTACACCTCCCTATAAATATTCGGGAAACACAATAGGTAAGGGGATCTGACTCCAAGGGAAAAATCTCTCCACCCCTTACTTATTCTCCATTTCCAAACACTGACTTGGGCGTCGGAGGCTCTTCCCCCAGAAAAACATTCCGGGGACCTCCTAACCCTTGTTTTATAAGTGTTTCAGGCAGTCTCTCCCAGCAAGGCCCCTCATCCAGGCATTCCCTAAACAAAAGTTTCTGCTCTAGGCTCACCATGTTTCACACCGAAGATGCGGAAGGGCATCATTTGGCGCCGTCTGTGGGAACCCTTTCCCAGGTCGCCGTCGTAGAGACTCGGCGTTCCAAAGACAAGGTGCTCCCGACTTCCCCCTCTGCGTCGGAGGTGCAGCCGGTGACTGAGCAGCCCACTGCAGAGACTTATACATCGGAGGACGACCGCCCTCTAACAGTGACGTTAGGCTTCTTACGAGACTTCCAGTGCTCCATCGTCGCTGCAATGACTCAGCAACTTGACCGAAGGTGGCCCCAGCCTCCTCCGATCTGAAGGGCCTCCCCCTCGGCAACGTGTCGGGAGAGAAGCCTGAGGTCCACCCACTAGAGTTCCAGGAGTGATGGCTCTCATGACACATCTTCGATAGAGGATGTGCCCACTAGGGCAAGACCCACCAAAGAAAGGGCCCAAAAAGAAACTAGGACCTCCTATAGGCGGAGTCCGTCCCCGTACCAAAGGTCCCAGTGTCCTCGTCGCCAAAGTTACTCTCCGAAAAGGAGGAGAAGTTCGCCATTGCCGGTGACCACCAGGCAGTAAGGGGAAGTTAACATAGCTACCCTCATGGAAAAGATCCTTGGAAGACTGGAAAAGGTTGAGAGGTAGATCTTCCAAAAGCCAGTATGGTCAAGATTGTCCGACGCTTATATCGGAGAAGAGTCACCCCTTGTACAGGAAGTGGTGGAGGCGCCCATGCCTAGCGAATTCAGGGTGCCACGCTTGGAAACCTACGATAGGTGTAGTGACCCCTAGGTGCACCTAACAAAGTACAAGCGAAGCTTCGTGCTCCACAGTGCAGATGACGCTACCCTATGCAAATGCTTCGAGGTAACCCTCTCCGGTCCAGCAACGACATGGTATAACTCCCTGGCCCACGGAACCTTGCTGAGTTTCCAGGAACTGTCTACTGCCTTCACCCAACAGTTCATTGGCAGTAGGCCAACGACCAAGATGCCTGTACAGATGTTTGACATAGCACAACGAAATGGGGAAACCATTCATGACTACATCGAAAGGTTCAATCGAGAAGCACAAAGCGTGCCTGATTTTCGGCCCAAGATTAGCATCCTTGCAATGAGAAAAGGACTTCGGAGAGACTCACAGCTTTTTTATGAGTTCTCGAAGGACCCCTCAGACACCCTGGGAGAGTTCTACCGATGGGCCGAACAGCACATGACGGTCGAGGAACTCAGAATGGGGGGACCAAAGGTGGAACAGCGTCGGCCCGAAGGACCAAGCCAGCAGCCTCATTACCAAAATGAGGTTGAAGGAAGGACCCAAAAACAAAGGGGTAAAAGGCCAATGACGTTCACTCCCTTGAACGCCACGAGGGCCAGCATCCTCATGGCCTTAGAAAGGCAAGGGACTACAGTTCTGAGCCCAAAGGCCATGACTTCAGAGAACAAGAAGAACATGAAGAAGTTCTGCCAGTTCCACCGAGATCATGGCCATGACACCGAAGACTGCTTCCAACCGAGGAAGTACATTGAGCCTTTGATAAAGCAAGGCCAATTTTGCCGGTACTTGCGAATGCCTTCTCCGGAGGGGAGAAAGGAAGAACAAAGAATGGGGGACGAGGCAGAATATGACTCTGATAGACGTTGGGACTGAAGTCCTCGAAAGAATCCGCCACCATCAGCAGGGGTTATCCAAACCATCACTACAGGGATACCCTCGGCTGAAAGGAAAAGAAAGATAAGAGAAATATCCATAATGGAGTATGGGAACTCGCCGAACAGGCTTGTTCGCAAAGACGGGTCCATTGTGAAGTTCCCCCACGATGACCCACTCCTTGTCATGGCAAGGATAGGGAGTTGGGACGTCAAAAGAGTACTTCTGGATGACGGCTCCAACACCGACGTCATCTACTCACACCTACGGCTTAACTTAGGCATTTCAAAAGGCGACCTCAAAACGGCCAATTCCCCCACCCTTCGGGGTTGGGCCATCTGAGCTCTCAGTCCTCGGATACATCGATCTAGGACCTCGTGTCAGAGTCAAGAGGAACTGTTCGCGTCCATTATGACAAGGTTCATCATCATTGATGTTCCCTCATCATACAATTCAATCCTCGGAAGGCAAACTCAAGGCAATCTCCACATCCGCCCAGATGTAAAGTACTTAACAGTCACCTTCGCAACTAAAGAATGGGATGCAGAGATCTTCATTGACCAATCCGAGGTCAGGAGGGTCTTCACCAGGGCTAGACAAAGCCCAGTGAAGGTCCAAGTACAGACTTCGGCTACTGAAGTAGCAGTCATGACATGCGAAGAGACAGCAAAGAAGGGAGTAGAAGAGTTGGAAAAAGTAGAAACAGAAGATGTAGAACTGGTCCCCTGCCGGAACACCTGAGTGGGGAAAAAATTGGCCAAGGGTGACAAAGATAGGCTTGTATCATTCTTGTTAATGAACAAAGTTCTATTCACCTACTCTCTGAAAGACATGCCTGGGGTCGACCTCGGCATAATCCACCATAGTCTCAAAGTACGCCCTGACGCAAGGCCGGTTCGGCAGAAGAAACGAAACCTATCGGCTCATAAGTACTCCTTTGTTAAAACCTAAGTTAAGCGCCTGATTGAGGCATGGGTAATAAGAGAAGTTAAATACCACAAATGGCTCAGCAATACGGTTATCGCCATAAAAGAAGGGAGTGAAAAGCTTTGAATGCGCATCGATTTTCGAAACCTGAATGATGCCTGTCCAAAGGACTCCTACCTTTGCCAGCTATAGACCATTTGGTGGATTTAACCACCGAATACAGTCTTCTCAGTTTCCTCAATGCTTTCAGCGGGTATCATCAAATTCAGCTGAACCCCGAAGATGAAGAAAAAATCGCCTTCATCACCGAAGTTTGTACCTACTACTACGTTAGAATTCCCTTCGGGCTTAAGAACGTAGGGGCTACCTATCAGAGGTTGATGAATAAAGTGTTCGACTCCCAGATCGGGAGAAACATAGAAGCGTATGTTGATGATATGATAGTTAAGAGCAGAATGCCTAGTAATCATATCATGGACTTAGATGAGACCTTCCAAAGACTACGGGAGTTCGGCATTCACCTTAACCTCGAGAAGTGCGTGTTTGGAGTAAGCGCAGGTAAGTTCCTCGGGTTCATCATGTCAGAAAGGGGAATTGACGCCAACCCCGAAGAGGTCAAAGCCTTGTTAGGATTCCGAACACCTACAACCACTAAAGATATACAAAGGCTTACCGGAAAAATCACTTCCCTTAGTAGACTCATTTCCAGGTATGGCGACAGATGTCGACCATTCTACAAGGTGCTTACCAAAGCAACCAAAAGCGAAGGCAACTCCATCATCGAAGAGCACCCTTGGAACCAAGAATGTCAAAAAGCTTGGGATGAGCTTAAAAGGTACCTAACCCGATTGCCAACACTTCGGCAACCTTGGGAAGGAGAGCCTCTCATCCTTTACCTTGCTGTCACTGAAAAAGCTATGAGTTTAGTCATAGTGAAAGAAGAGGGTGGGAGGCAGTGGCCGGTATATTATGTAAGGAAGTCCTTGCACGGCGCTGAGGTCAGGTACCCATTGCTCCAAAAAGCCATTTATGCCTTAGTACTTGCAAGTAGGAGGCTACGGCCCTACTTTCAAGGACACGCCATCATTGTCCAAAGTAACCTACCTTTTCGTGACATAATGAAGAAGGTAGAGCATTCAGGAAGGCTGTCAAAATGGTGTATCGAGCTCGATGAATATGTCATCACTTACGAGCCAAGAAGGGCAATAAAAGCCCAAGCATTGGTAAACTTTATCGCCGAAGTTCCAGAAATCGAGAATGCTGAAATCACCTTGGAAGGCCTAATAAGGATTGAACCAGAGTGGAAACTCCTTGTCGATGGAGCCTCAGGCGTCGAACACCAAGGCGCTGGAGTGGTTCTTCGTGGGCTTGAAGGTATGGAAGCCACCAAAGTCATCAAATTCGGTTTTAATGTCACCAATAACATCGCCGAATATGAGGCCCTCATAGCAGGATTAAAACTGGCCAGAAAAGTTGGTGTGAGAAACCCTAAGGCCCACAGCGACTCGTAGCTAGTAGTCCGACAAATGACAGGAGATTACGCTACAAAGGATCCAACCTTGGCAAAATATCATGACCTCGTCAAGAAAATCATTAAAGAGTTTGACTCAGTACATATAGAAAATATGCCTCGTAGAGATAATGTTGAAGCTGACACATTGGCCAAGTCCAAGGAACCCACCGAGGTACTGAGTCAACCCAGCATAGAGCTAATGTGCGTAGTAACCTCCAAAGAAGGATGGCAAGATTCCATCAAGAAATACCTTGCAACTTCAGCACTCCCCGAAGACCCTACCAAGGCCGCAAAAGTGCGAAAACGCTCTGGGAGATACTTTGCATTGGGGAGGAACTATACAGACAAGGGTATGCAAGCCCCTTGCAGAGGTGCATAAGTGAAGGAGATGTCAGAACAATCCTCGAAGAAGTTCATGAGGGGGCTTGTGGTTCCCACATAGGAACAGACGCCCTCGCTCGAGTACTACTTCGCCAAGGTTACTTTTGGCCTACCATAAGAAAGGATGCAAGGCAATTTGTTCGAAAATGTGACAATTGCCAAAGACATGCCAACATCTAGAGGTTACCTTCAGAAAAGATAACTTCGGCAAATTACCCTTGCCCCTTCGCCATCTGGGGTATTGACCTCATCGGACCTCTCCCAAGAGCCCTCGGTGGAGTGAAATATTGCATAGTTGCAATAGACTACTTCATTAAGTGGATCGAAGCAGAGCCTTTGGCATCGATCTCGGTGAAGGATACCCAGAAGTTCATCTGGAAGAACATCATATGCCGATTTGGCATAGCAAGGGTAACAGTGGCCGACAATGGTACCCAGTTTACTGACAAAGGGTTCCGAGAATTTGTGACTAACCTCAGTGTAAAACTACACTTCGCCCTAGTAGCCCATCCTCAAAGTAATGGGCAAGTCGAGGTGTCCAATAGGACAATAAAAGATGGCCTGAAGAAAAGGCTAAAAGAGGCACAAGGGAAATGGCCAGGGGAACTCCCAAGTGTACTATAGAGCTATCGCACAACTCCCCAAAGGGCCACAGGAGAAACCCCTTTCTTGCTCATGTTCGGTACAGAAGCCATTATTCCCATTGAGGTCATACAGCCTTCAGTAAGCATACAGGTGTTCGACGAAGAAGGAAACGACCTTGGCTTGAGGACAAAATTAGACCTCGCCGAAGAACACCGGGAAATGGCCGAACTCAGGAGGAAGGCTTTTCAACAAAGAGTAGTTGATGTTATTAACTTGCATGTGACGAAAAAAGGAATCAAGAAAAGAGACCTCGTCCTCCGAAAGGCCGAATTTGAGCCGCGAAGGCCATCAGATGGGGTACTTTGGGCAAACTAGGATGGACCTTATCTGGTCCTTGACGAAATCCACCCAGCGGTCTATAAATAGGCGACGTTGAAGGAGTAGAGTTGAGAAACACTTGGCATTCAGATTCTTTGAAAAAATTCTACACTTAGACATTTTTTTTGAAGAAAAGCTTGTGATTACCCCTATCCGAAATCGCCAGTAAACAAAAAGTATACGAGTCAATCGAATATGGTTTATAAACTAAATATGGTCACATTGCAAGACTCGATGGAATATGTTCAGAAAAGTGGAAATGGTCCACATACGGGAAAAATTTCACTAAGGGAAGAACAATACGAAGCTTCCCGAAGGCATGATTTCAAACGTGGATGTTTGCCGAAGATGCGTACATAAAATCGTACAGGCTTCCGAAGAATGATGACCAAAGAAAATAATGGGATCTTAGACAAATCATTGAAAAAAAAAATTTCATAGCTCGGAAGTAGTGATACAAGAGAGCAGATTACAAGAAAAAGAAAGAAGAAAAAGCCTACTCCTGAGCCTGAGAGTCCGGTACCTCCTCGCCGTTGGCATCTTTCTCTTGAATGGGAACATCCGAAGGCGCGGGCACAACAGGTGGGAGGTTGAGATACTCCAACTTTGACCATGTCCACCTGGGCTCTTTGGGAAAATCCAAAGCGGCCAGGAAGGAGGGGTCGAGTTTGGGGTGCCGAGAAAGGACTTGATGACGGGCCAGACAAAAACCATCTTGGAAAGACACTTTCGTCATCTGGTCGGACTGGTCCTTCTCGGCACTCAGAGTTGCCAGTTCGGAGGTGAGCTCAGCAACCTTCCTCTCGAGCTTCTTCTTCTTCTTCTTCTTCTTGGTCTCCTTCTTCAACAGATCGACCTCGGCTTCGAGATCGGCGCTGAAAGCAAGCGCCTTCGTAAGGTTTTCAGCATCATCTGCCTTTTCCTTCTGAAGGACTTTGTTCTCTGAAGAGAGAACGACACAAGTTGCGCTGAGGTCCTCAACCTTGGCCGAAAAGTAGAGAAGGAGCTCCTTTTTACTCTCCCGGAGCTCGGCCCGAAGATTCTTCACCTCCTCCTTGGCGATTTTGTCCAGTTCACTCTACTTGAGGGCATATTTGGAATATAATTCCCTCGCCCTCCTTAGTGAATTCTTAGACCGAGAATGAGCCTCAGTCTGCTTTGCTGCTCAAGCTCAAAAATATCCGCTGTACACTAGGAGCTGCAGAAAAGAAAGCCCCGAGTAAGGGTCAAAGGGCAACAAAAACTCAGAAGAAAATTTTTCTAAGTCCCCAAAGAAAGAAAGAAGAAATCTACCTGGGCGACGTGTTCGCTCATCCGTGCAACGAGGATCTCCTCGTTTGGGCATTCGGCGATGAGCGACTGAAAGGTGGCATTCGTCAGCACACCATTCGCCATTTAGGGAGCCATCAACTGGCCGTCCTCGAAGAACAAGTTCCTGTCCTCCGTGAAAGATCAGAAGGGCTCTCTCGGCACCTTGTCCTTCAAGATATGACTATCCCGAAGAGCCTTCTTCCGGGCATAAGCCTCCACCCAAAAAGCAAGTGTCACCTCCTCTGTAAGATCACGCCAAAATTCCATTAGTACGACATCCCTTAGCCATTCATCTATAAAATTGTAGATACCAAAAAACACCAAAATTCATAGAGAAACGGCTAAGGAACGAACCTGGTGGAACCTCAGTGACAGCATCGTCGGCCTCGTCCATCTCACGGACTTCACCAGGAATGTTTTCGCCCTTCTTTCTCCAGCTCTCCTCGCAATCCTGAGCCGAAGTACCTTCGACCGAAGTCTTAGTTGCAGCATCTAGACTCAAAGGTGCCTCGAGGATAGCAGGATCCGAAGGTGGGTCGGCGTGGGCAAGATACTGGGCAGGTGATTGATCCTGCACCTCCACGACGTCTTCAGGGGGAGGGGGAAGCATGTCCGCTTTGGCTTTCTTCACCTTAGACGACCCCCCCAGTAGTCTTCTTCCTCTTCCCAGATGCCTTCTTTCGCGTCTGCTGCCCCCTTCTCGGCCTGACCGAGAAAAAGGGACTTCTAGAACTCCGTAGATTGATCACCCATCTCTACAAAAGGAAAAAACATCAGTGTAAGTCTAAAAGGAATATAGGTAGCAAAACCTAGGAGATAACTTACTCTCAACAAAAGCCTCGTACGAGATCTCGGCCAGAAGAAGTATCACCAACCATGCCTTCTTTCCCGGGAGAACAGGCACGGGCAGGTTCAAGTCGAACTTGTGCTCATGGATTAGCCCCGGTTCCCGAAGGACCTCTTCAGAAATAAGGTCCCACTTAATAGGAAAGGGGTATAAGGAATGCGGAGGGACCTCGGGGTCCCAATCCACAACGGCCCGAATGTGTCTGTCGAGCTCGTCAAACTCCACGGCCAGCCCAGAGGTTAGCAGCTTCCGAGGGTCAACAACGTCAGTCTTCAACACCCTCGAAGCCCATGAGGTCGGAACATAGCCCCATCTCTCGAGAATGGAGAAGAAAAAGAACTTTTTTTGCCACCCCCACTAGTTATCCATCGTCCTGAAGGTAAAGGTGAACTTTTTGCTCTCGGATCCTCGGGGAAGCAAGAAGTAGAAGCCACCCTTCGGGACCAGGTGGAGCTTATAGTATTGCATGAACAAAAGAAAATGGGGTTTTATCTTAAAGAGCCCACACATGCAGAGAAAGTCGTTGAAATAAGAGTAAGAGTTTGGAGGAAGCTGGTTCACGGTAATCCCACGAAACCTGCAAAAATCACACACCATTCACGAGGGTGGATACTGAAGACCGGCCTTCAGTTGGGCTCAGTAAATGGTGATCTCACCAGGACCGGCCATGTAACCATATATGCACAAGATAGGTAACCTTGGGACGGCATAAGTAGGGAGATAAAATTTTGCTACCCACTGCGTCATTTTCTCCGAAGTAGAGCAGCATGGATGAGACTCAAGGGGGAGAAAACTGTCAAGAATAGGATGAACGGTCATTAGTGGAATTGGGTTCGACATTTCCCAAAGAGAAGAGAGGTAACTTCGGGAAAACTAAAGAAAGAGAACCAAAGGACTTCGAAAAAACAAAACTTTGGAACAAATGACTTCGGAAGGAAGGAAGAACTTCAAAAAGAAAGACCAACCGAAAGTTTTGCCGAAATCTGGATTCTTGGAAGTCATCGTGAAGGGTTGCCGGAAATCGCTCTCCTGCTAGAACCACTGCTGGACGGAGAAAAAAAGATGAGACAGAGTTCTGGAGATGATAAGAGCAAAGGAAAAGAGTGTGAAGGTCTGAAGTAAGAGGGGTTTATATAGGCCGAAGGGGTCAGACGAAACGTCGTCATTATTACTGCTCGAAGGTGAAGAGACGCAAATGATGTAACCGACGTAATCGTTCGCCACTCACCAGCTGCCATGTGTAAACTGATACGGGAAATGAGGGCATGATCCTGACAACTGGTAGACCTACATAACCCTATCCGAAATGACATGCCCATATGTATGGGAAGATGAAATGATTCACTGACAGAAAGGTAAGTAGAAGTACATGCCTAGACGATGACCTCGGCGGAAGAGCCAGGGACACCACTCAATCACCAGAGGAATTACCTTTGTAGAGCACCTTAGTTCGTCGAAGTTCCCTCCTGGAAAGAATGAGACTTCAGATAGAAGCCCAACATGGCAACAAGACCAAGCATCGCTTGCTAGAAAAAGGCTCCTGAAACTCCCCAAACCGAAGAAACATCTTCAGTTTTTCGAGGGGGGGCATGTGATAGCCGAAGTGCTATCGCCCCCTGAAGGACTTCGCATGTTCGCACCACCCTTGACCAACGCACCACCTCCGTGTTAGTGTTGTGCCCAAAAAGCCAATCATGAGATGATTGTATTTTTGCACATTGAGTCATGATATTTTATTGAGGCATTAATCCAACAATTATGTTTGTTGTTTTGTTTCTGCGTAAATTAACAAACATAATTGTAACCCTAAAATAATGATATTCTTAAACGTCCCTAGTCTAGTATTATTGTGGAGCGGGTTGCAATAATACATAATGACTAGCATATGTGGAGACTAATATGAGATATGTAGTCTACATATGGGTACAAGTTGGAGAACTTGTGTACTGGACCGACCCACCATGAGAACACTACATGGATCGTTATATGAGTGTCATAAGTGGTTCTCATAGTGATCATGGTATGCGTAGTCCTTCGACCTAAGATCATCAAGGTTCCCTACATTTGAGTCATATACTTTGATACTTTCCTTTGTTGCGCGTAACTGAGTGAACTTGAAGGAGGTCATTGGGTATGTCACATATCATGCGGAGGGATTTGTATGATCAAGATGGGATTTGTCCCTCCTATGTAACGGGAGTGATATCTTCGGGCCCCTTGATAGAGTGAGACTTAGAAAATGCATGGCCATGCTTGGATGAGTTGATATACGATATCAATGTCATCAGCTTAAGTTAGTCTACTCGGTAATCAAGAAACCAAAGATTGGGCTATATGAGAGTGACACATTCCATGTCTCGTGCTTAGTCTTGATATCTTGGACAAAGGGACAATGGCATATATCAATGATGATCATAAAGGTTTAGTCGAATCATCGACAATCTTGTCACTTGGGTAGCAATGATGTGTTGCTAGACAGCGTTCATTGCTTATGATCATAAATGTGATTATGATCATTGCCAACATGGTAAGAGCCTATTGGGTCGCACACATAGATCTATTTGGATCATTAGAGTGCATGGGCTAATTATTTGGGTTATGGTTTCACTTTAATTTCATATTAATAATGGGCCAAAGAGTTGAGCCATCATTAAGCCCGAAATTAAATCCTAATTGGATTAGGGCTTTGAAACCCATTAGGCCTGGAAGTTGAGTCTCACTATAAATACAACTCTTAAGTGAGAAATTCACAGGTCTCCTTGCCCTAGCCTCCAAAAAGGATAGCCACACTCTTCTCTTGCAATTCCTTGGAGGACGCAAGCTAGCACTGCGAGCGCAAGAGAAACGCATCTGCCGGGACGTGGTGGAAGCGTGGTGATCCCGAGAGGCTCATGTGGATACCATAGAGAGCCTGAACATGTCAACTGTTCAGGTTTTGTGATTCGACTCTACAGTTGAGTGAAAGATCTCAATCGAAAATTAGGTATGAAAATTTTTGAACACCCGGTTTACCCCGTTTCACTTGGATCCTGGAGGGTTTCGGTTAAATTCTGCTATGCTGTTTGGCTCCCGAAACCCATCACTCCGGTCGAAATAGACATGACAAAACCCCAGCAAAGAGAAGGCCTCAGTACCCACAGACAAACCAGATAAGCACTACCATCAGGAAACCCATGGACAAACTTCGGACAGAAGGGGGCACCACCCTTCCTAAGGGTGATCTCGCGCTGACCTTACGTGCCCAAAACCACCTTCGGATACTCTTTGGGCCACCCTCAGAGTGCGCTCATGAAGTGCCATCATCAGGTACCCAAGCCTGACCTCGGGAGAGCCCAACCGAAGGTGCCTCATACAAAGAAGGGACCTCCCTCCAAAGGAGCTTGCCTCCCCAAATGAGCTCTGTACTCTGAAGGAGTTCGGTCCCCCGAAAAGGCCACATGGACATATGACAAAAAGGTTGAGGAGCCTCTGACATGCCGCCCTCGTACAGCCCCGACACGCGACCCTCGAACACAGTATGATATGCTGCCCTCGTACAGCCCCCGACACGCCGCCTTCGGACATGGTCTGACATGCGACCCTAGGCTCCTGGCCAGGCGGCCTATGGCCAGCTAGAGGCCCCCCTCTCCCAAGGTATGGACCACATCCGACCGAACACGTGTCATGATCTAGGCAGGCTGTGGCAAACGGACTTCTCCTGTACACCTCCCTATAAATATTCGGGAAACACCCCAGGTAAGGGGATCCGACTCCAAGGGAAAAATGTCTCTACTCTTTTCTTATTCTCCATTTCCAAACATTGACTTGGGCGTCGGAGGCTCCTCTCCTAGAAAGACATTCCGGGGGCCTTCTAACCCTTGTTTTCTGAGTGTTTCAGGCATCTCTCCCAGCAAGGCCCCTCATCCAGGATTTCCCTCACCGGAAGTTTCTACTCCAGGCTCACCATGTTTCACGATGAAGATGCGGAATGGCAATAACATTATTTAAGTGGTAGCTAAGTGGTATAGTTAAGGTAGAGTGAAGTAAAGTGGGACAGGTGTATAAGTGCTTAAGTTGTCAAGGGGGCACAAGAGGGATTAGGTGGGGTTTTGGAGTCTTCATTGGCTTGAGGGTTAAGTCTTAGACCATTGGGAAAATGAGGAAGAAATATGAGGAAATCCAAACCAAACCACAAGGTTTGGTAAGTAAGCCACTAAGGAGCCCTAAGCCAAGCTCTAAGAGCTTGGCAAGTCAGACCGCATAGGGTGGCTACCTTGCACAATAAGTTAAGGGTAAAATGGGTAACTTTTGAAAGGAGGTGATGACCTACTCTAGGACCTATAAGTTATACCTAAGGAAGGTAAAGGATTATGAATACAGGGGCCAGTGTCTCAAGTACCTTCACTGTTTGACCTCATGACAAGTATAAGACACCTATGGTGCAAAAAGTCCCAAGGATGTGTATGTTGCATATCATACATTCATACATTGCATAGCTTTTATATTATTGCCTTATGTTGATTGTTGGCTAGTTGCTTGGTTGTTGGTGTGTCATATTGCATGCTTGCTTGCTATCTTCTTTTCAGGTACCCAAGGGACCCTTACTGAGTACATTCATGTACTCACTCCCTCAAGTTTGTTGTGTAGGTTCTAACACCAGGCCTAACAACTAGTGGATAGTTGTGGGCTAAATTTCATCTTTTTGTAGGTACTTATTGATGCCTTGTGGCATCCTTGTTGTATGACATGCTGGCCTGAAAGGGAGACTTCTGGTGTGAAGATGTCTGTCACACTTGGAAGAACAAGGGTTAGGGGCTCCCCGGAGTGTGTTTCCGGGGCAGGAGCCTCTGATGCCCAAGTAAGTATTTGTGTGAGTAGTAGTAAATAACAGAGAGTAGAGAATAAAGAAAAGTCTCCTCTGTTCTTACAAAGGTCCCACCCAAGTATTTATAGGAGGGTGGAGGGAGCAGGCCATTTAACACAACTGGCTCAGATCATGACATGTGTTCGGTCAGATCTGATCTGTACCTTCGGAGAGAGGTGTCTCCAGCTGGCCGTAGGCCGTCTTGGCCAACGGGCAAGGGCATGTGCGAGGTCTATCTGTCAGAGGCTCCTTAACCATTTTTGTCATATGTTTGTAAGACCCCTTCGGGGTGTGAGACCCCTTCGGGCAAAGACTTTCCCTGAGGGCTTTTGGGGAAGGCCCTTCAGTAGAGTGGGTCACCTTTAGAAGACATTTTCCTCTGTTGAGGATGGTGGATCTACTTTTCTAAGGTCAGTACGTTTATAAATCTAAGGGTGGTGAAAGACACCATTTCCCAAAGTTGGTCATGTTACCTACCCAAGGGTGGTGTTGAGGGTGTAACGAGGTCGGGGCTAAGCTAACACCGAAGGTGGTATACGAATAGCTGATCAGGAGATCATGAGGGCCGTAGCCCTTTAGCTATCACATGCCCCCCTCGAGAAGCTGAAGTTGTATCTTTGGGTAGGGAAAATATTCCCCCTCTAAGTTTTTTATCTTCTGTTGCTTGCTAATGAATCGTCACGTCTTCTGACTAGGTAGTTACGCCACTTCAGGCTAGGCTTACATACGTCTGCTAATGTCAGAAGGCGTGCCCTTGTTTCTCATGTTAGGTAACACATGTCACTAAGTGACTAGCAAACGGTCGCATCCGTTACATTGGTTATCTTCCTTCTCCTGCGAAGGGTCATTATGGTGATGCTTCTCCTGCCTCCTTCCATCTATATAAACCTTTCCTCCTCCAGAGTTTTCAACACTTCTCAATTTCCATTCCTTTTGGTCTTTGATTTCCTCTCATCTTTCATCTTTCTTTGGTGGTGGTGCTAGCGGTGGAGGGATTTTCGGTGAGTTGTGGTGATTTTCAAAGTCCTTTTCTTCATTCCGAACTAGGTGGGTTACATTCGAAAGTGCTTTTTTTGTTTCAATTCTTTTCCCTTCGCCTTTCAGAGGTCAAATTCCTCTGTTTTCGAACAAAGGATAGTTGGTGAGGGTGGCAGAAGAAGTTCTTTTTTCTGAAGGTGGATGAGCAGTGGAAGGACAGGCCGACCAAATGGGCATTGGGGACTCTTGATATCGATGTAGTAGACCCGAGGAAGCTCTTAACCTTAGAGCTAGAGTCCCAGTTTGAAGAGTTTGATAGCCGTATTCTGTCTATCACAGATTGGGATCCCGAGCTCCCCCCACGTTCTTTATACCCCTTTGCCATCTGATGGAGTTTCATGACTGAAAAGGTCATTTAGGAGCTTGGGGTAGTTAAGGAAAATGTTACCAATGAAGGTATGCAGAAGCCCTTGGTTGATGGGAAGAATGTGTGGTTGGTGAATCTTCTTCGAGGAGAACTTACATAGTCGGCACTGAAAGAGAGTAAGCTTCTTTTCAATTTCGTTACTTATGCCTTTCTGTACTTAGACTGATGTTCTCCTTTTTGTAGAGATGGGTGATAAATCTACTGCTTTCTATAAGAGGCTCTTCCTCGGCCAGGCCGAGAAAGGGAAGCAACAAAAGAAGAAGGTGCCGGTCAGACCATCTTCGACGTCGAAGTCGAAGAAGGCCAAGGAGGACTCCCTTGCACCTCCACCTGAAGGGGAAGTGTGGTGCTTGGTCAAACTCCCGTTCGTGCCCACCCATCTTAAGAATGGGCCATCTGTTCAACCTCTCTCAGCCCCAATGCAGCTGTCGAGACATTGGGGACTTTGGTTGGGGAGCTTTTGGTTGAAGAACTGGAGGAACGCCGGAAGAAAAGGGACAAAGGTGTTCCCCCCGAGGTCTTAGTTGTTAGTGACTCAGAGAGAGATGACGTCGAACTCCCCCCTAGGTTTGTCCCTTAGCCATTCTTTTATAAGTTTGGGAATTTTTGATATTTTAGACCTCGTAGACGAATGGCTAAGGGATAACGTTTTAATGGAACTTCAGTGTGACTTTGGAGGTGAAGGAGCACAAGCTCCGTGGGTGAGGACAATGCTCGGAAGAGGGCTGTTCGGGACTCAAAAATCCCGAGGGACAAAATGCGTAGGGAGCCCTTCTAGACTTTTAAGGAGGACATGAACTTTTTCTCCGAGTATAGCCTGAAGATGGCCCCTCAAATGGTGAGGGGCATTATGACTAATGCCACCTTTCAGTCCCTGATGGAGGAGAGCCCTAATGAGGAAGTCCTCGCTGCGAAGATTAGTGAACACACAGCCCAGGTAAACCTTAACCCTTTAGGACTTAGAAAAATTTTGAGTTTTTGTTGCTTTTTGACCCTTATTTGGAATCCTCTGCTTTTGCAGCTATTGGCATATAGTGGGTATCTTCAAGCTTGGGTAGCTAAGCAATCTTCGGTCTGAATTCAATCAAAGGAGAGCCTGTGTTACCAGCTCAACAAATGAGAAAATTATAGTATAAAGGCATAATGGTTATAAACCATTATATAGCATAATTTTCACCATAGTGAATGAAATGTGAGGGGTAAAGTGAATAATCTACACCTCCTTAAGAGATTACAATGGTTACTTGGTACTAAAGAAAGCCTTAGAGGATTGCTTGTTTTACAAGTAATCTATGGGGCCTTATTACAAGATTTCAAGACTTGGGTACTCAATTGTACAACTCGAAAGAACAGATTTTTGAAGGATTTGATTGGTATGGAAGAAATTTTTGGATGCCAAACTGCATAAAGGAAGCAAATGCTTTTATTCAATAACCTAGGACAACTAGGTTTACAAATGTTCACAAAAATAACTTAAGGATGGGATGATTTTTGATAAAAGTCAAAGATGGCCATTTCTAGGATTATGCCAGCCTTTTATTTCCAGGTTCTAAGGTCAAAAAGAGGGCTAAATATTAGCCAAAAAGTCTTTGCTTAAGACATACTTATAGTGACCTAAGTGAAGGTTAAGGTTAAACTAATCAAGTCAAGTAAATATGTTGATTTCTTTACCTTTCCTTTGCCATTTTCAGCCCTCACCAGGCAGAGTTCCTCCCTTAGCTCCTCCATAACCTTCCATAGCCACCATAGCTCAATCCCCCCAAGAAATCACAAAGGAAAGCAATCAGATTCAACAGGAGAGAAAAAAAGCCTAGTTTTTGGGTTTATTGAGCTTCTTTTGCTATTTTCAGCTTTCACAGCTAAGGTAAGGGTTTTATCTTCATGTTTGATGGTTGTTTATTATCTTAAGATGATGATCAAGCATCCATGAAGCTATGACCATGCTTGGAAGAGAGCAAAAAGCTCAAGGAACCAAGTATGGGTTAAGGGGGAGTGCATGAACAAGGTTTTAGCCTTACTGTTTTTCATGCACTAAGATGGCAGCGTTTATAGGGGTTTCTAGAGCCCAAGTTAGTACTAACTAAGACTAATTAATCTCCTAAGGCCAAGCATTATATTGAGGAGGGCTGCCATATTGATTGCATAATGTTTATTTGATTGTTTATGAACTAACCCTAATGTGTTTATTGCTGCCAACATTACATTTGTTTGTTGTTGTGTTGTTTATGCATTTGGATAGCTGTGTTTGTGTATTTGTACTGTAGTTTTTTGTTTTAGTGTCTTTGGATTTCAGGTATATGACTAGAGTTTGAAGATTTTATTGATAAGCCCTTACTAACTTTCATTCAAGAAACTTACCCTCTTTCTTTCCATTTTAGGACTGGCAGAAAGATCACAATCAAACTAACCTTTATCATTTGAGTTTCAATCTGAAATTTTAGGTACATGAACTTCCATTTGTCTAGTTATGATATAAAAATTTTGGTGAATTTAGGAGCATATTTGGTATTTTTAGTGATGGTGCTTATTGTGTTATGCAGTAGCTGTCCAGCATTCTGTTTCTGGAGTGCATTGTGTCTAAAGCTCTCTTGTGGGTGTGTGTTTTAACTAAGTGAAAAACATTATGTAGTTCATGGATGCATGAACATGTAATGCATGTGAAGTTTGGACAGTGTATGTGAACATTTGTGGGCTGTTTTGCTATGTATGAGGATGCTATGCATAGGCTGCCTAAGTGTGCAATATAGGCTGCCTGTTTGTAAATTTTGGGATTGGCTATGTAAAGATGCTAGCTATAAGGGAATATAATTCCTAGGTGTATTAGACATGTATGGAATAGCCTTGAGTGGTTTACCCCTTGTGAATGAAGTGTTTGCATGCTTATAAAATTTTGTATGGGCAAAATGGTCATAAAGTGATCAAAATTTTGACTCTACATTCAAAGTTCTATATCTCCCTATGTAGAATGAATCTTTATATAAAATCTTGACCACATCTAGAGCACATCTAGAGCACATCTAGAGGTTGAACTGGGATTTTGAATTTCTGAATTTGGAGCACTATAGCCAAAGATATGACATTTCAAAGTTAGCTAAGTTACTGTTCATTTGGTCAGAATTTTGTAACCAATTTAAAAAATCCATAACTTGGTCTGTAGGTGGCTTATTGATGTAAAAAAAAATTCCCTGGTTTGATCTAAGTCTCTACTAGATAATGGAAAAAGAAAATAGCAGGTCACATGGCTAGAATGATACAGTTTATTGGAGGAAGTTTAGGTGCAATGGCTGGAATTTTTGAACCTAGAAAGAATGCTTAATGCGTGAAAGCCAAAACTAAGAATTTTGTGAGTGTTTTCTTTCTTAGCTACCATAGTGTTCATAAATGTGAATATGTGTCTTATGGTTAGACCAATATGTATACTAGAGGCATTATTTTGGTGACCTATAGGGCACACCAATCTTGGGAGTTTAAATGCACAGTTTTGGCACCATAGCTGGATTACCCCGTAGTGGGTAACAGCTTGGCCAAAGCCAATGAACTTTTTGCTAGCTCAGTCCTCAAGTACGGTGAGCTTAATAAAATTGTGAAGGAGGACCTGGCCAGTCTTCAGAAAGAGGTGCTGAAGAGCCAAAATAAATTGTTGGAAGACTTTTCTTCCAAGGTGTCGGACCTCGGCTTGAAGGTAGTGGCCCTTACCTCGGTGAATGAAGCCTTCCAAAAGGAAAAGGAGGAAGCCGTTGCTGATCTAACAAAGGCGCTAGGACTTAATGCCAAATTTGTAGTCGAGGTCGATCGACTGAAGAAGGAGATTAATAGTAAGAAGAAGAAGCTTGAGAAGGAGGTGGAGGTGTTGAATAAGGAATTGGAGGATTTGAAGGCAGAGAAGGCTAAGTCTGATGAGGTGACTAAGTCCTCTTATCAGGATGGTTTTTGCCTTGCTTGCCACCAAGTCTTGTCCAAGTATCCTAACTTGGACCTTCCCTTCCTTCGGGCGCTCGACATTCCTGAAGGACCAACTTTGGAATGGTCGAGAGTAGAATATCTTAATCTTCCCATTCTTCCTCCTTCGGCTACTAAAGCTGGCACCGATGAAGATGATGCCGAAGGTGACTCCGCCAAAGATGCCGAAGAGCCCGAAGATGGTCAGGACAACCAATAGACCTTTTTTTTTTTGTACTTTGTACTTTGCAATGAAATGAAATTCTATCTTGCTTTGAAATTTTGGCTAAGTCCCTGATTGGTATGACTTCGGACATTATCTTTGTCCTTCGGCGTCTAACCATCTTCGATGATGAGTCGCATTATCCTTTAAGGGTTTACAACCATAGTCTTTTTAAAGGTTTCACAACCATTTTTTGTCAACCTTCTTTGGAAGACTTGTCCTTAAAAAACAGTTAAGTACCTTTGGGACCAACCATGTTCGGTCAACCACCTTCGGTGAAACTTCATTTTTGTGAAAAATAGTTAAGTACCTTTGGGACCAAACATGTTCGATCGCTCACCTTCCGCAAAAATTGTGCAATTTCACTCATGTACTTCCAGAAATAACCATATTTGGTTTGCTTCCCTCGGTACCAACCATATTCAGTTGATAACCTTTGGTAAAATACTACTCATTCACCTTTGGAAACAGCCACATTTAGTTTTCCTCCCTCAGCATCAACCATGTTCGGTCGATAACCTTTGGGTAAATATTGTACAATATTACTTATGCATCTTTAGAAGAAACCACATTCGGTTGGCCACCTTCGGCCTTTTTTCAACAACTTTTCTCTTGGAAATTTTTCTAACTGTAGAATTTTTTCAAATAGTCTAAATGCCATGTATTTTTCAATTCTCCACCTTCGGTGTCGATGAGCTTATAGACTCTCGGCTGAACTTCCTCGAGCACCAAATAAGGTCCATCCCAATTTGCCCAAAGTACTCCATGAGATGGTCTTCGGGCTTCAAATTCAGCCTTTCGAAGAACGAGGTCTCCTTTTTTGATTCCCTTTTGCTTGACATGCCAGTTTGAAGCAACAGCTACTCTTTGCTGAAAAGCTTTTCTTCTGAGCTTGGCCATCTCTCTATGCTCGTCAATCAGATCCAACTTGGTTCTTAATCCGAGGTTGTTCCCTTCTCCATCGAACACCTGTATCCTCACTGATGGCTGTTCGACCTCGACAGGGATAATGGCCTCTATGCCAAAGACAAGTGATAATGGTGTCTCACCCGTGGCCCTACTAGGAGTTGTTCGATAGCTCCACATCACACTAAAAAGTTCTCCTGGCCATTTTCCCTTTGCTTCCTTTAACCTCTTTTTAAGACCATTTTTTTATCATTCTGTTGGACAATTCAACTTGTCCATTGCTCTGAGGATGGGCAATCGGGGCAAAGTGCAATTTTATCCCGAGGTTGGCTGTGAATTCCTGGAAACCTTTATCGACGAACTGGGAACCATTATCGGCTACTATCACCCTTGGTACGCCGAATCTGCATATGACGTTCTTCCAGAAAAATATTTGTATGTCCTTCGCCAATATTGCTGCTAAGGCCTCTGCCTCGATCCATTTGGTGAAATAGTCTACTGCGACTACGCAAAACATCACTCCTTAGAGCTGTTGGGAGAGGCCCAATGAGGTCATTGCCCCAGACTACGAAGGGGCAAGGATAGTTTTCCGAAGTTATTACTTCCGAGGGTAGCCTCTGGATGGGAGCATGTCTCTGGCATTTGTCATATTTCTGGAAAAACTGTCTCGTATCCTTCCTCAAGGTAGGCCAGAAATATCCTTGGCGGAGTAGTACCCCGGCAAGGGCATCAGTTCCAATATGAGAACGACATGCCCCCTCATGGACTTCTTTAAGGACCGTCTCCACATCCTCTTCACTGACACACCTCTGTAACGGACTTGCGTACCCTTGTTAGTAAAACTCTTTTCCAATCAGAAAGTATCTTCCTGAGTGTTGTCGCAGCTTCAAGAGGATCTTCAGGAAGTTCCTAAGTTGTGAGGTATTTCTTGATAGGATCATTCCACCCTATACTAGAGGTTGTTATGCACATTATCGCTATGCTTGGCTGATACAGTACTTCGGTGGACTCCTTTGATTTAGCCAGAGTATCTGCTTCCATATTATCTCATTGCGGTACATTTTCTATATGTACCATGTCGAACTCCTGGATGAGCTTTTTCACGAGATCATGGTACTTTGCCAAGTTTGGGTCGTTTGCCCCGTAGTCCGCCGCCATCTGTCAAACCACTTGTTGAGAATCGTTGTGGGCCTTTAGATTCCTCACACTTACTCTTTTTGCCAGTGACAAGACTACTATAAGGGCTTCATATTCGGCGACATTGTCGGTGGCATTGAATCCGAATTTGATGGCCTTCATTGCTTCCATACCTTTGGGTCCGCGGAGGATTACTCCGGCTCCCTGGTGTTCGAATCTTGAGGCACCATCAACGAATAATGTCCACTTAGGCTCATCATTTCTGAGATCTTCTAGAGTACATGCAATTTTAGGTACCTCAGCGATGAAGTCTGCCAGTGCTTGGGCTTTTATTGCCTTTCTTGGCTCATAGGTGATGTCGTATTCACCACATTTGATGCACCACTTTGATAATCTTCCCGAATGGTCTACCTTCTTTATGACATCCTGAAGAGGTAGGTTACTTCGAACAATGATAAGGTGCCTTCGGAAGTAACGTCGCAGCTTTCTACTTTCCAGTACTAGGGCATAGATGGCCTTCTGCAGAAGAGGGTACCTAACTTTGGCACCATGCAGGGACTTACTCACATAGTACACTAGCCACTGCTTTTCTCCCTCTTCCTTCACAAGTGCCTTTTTGGTGATGGCAAGGTAGAGGACGAGGGGTTCTCCTTCCCGCGGCTGCCAGAGTGTCGGCAGAAAGGTTAGCTAGCTTTTGAGCTCCTCCTAAGCCTTCCAGCAATCTTCATTCCAAGGGTGTTCCTCAGGACCAAAGTTACCTTCATTTTTTGCTGCTTTGGTAAGCACTTTAAAGAATGGTCGGCACCGGTCCCCGTATCTGGAGATGAATCTGCTAAGGGCCATTATTCTCCCAATAAGCCTTTGCACATCCTTGGTCATTGTGGGAGTTCGAAGTCCTAGCAGGGCCTTAACCTTTTATGGGTTGGCATTGATACCTTTTTCGGATACCATAAACCCGAGGAATTTGCCAGCCAATACCCCCAACACGCAT
The DNA here is from genome assembly GCA_005392925.1 of Aquilaria sinensis. Classification (NCBI taxonomy): domain Eukaryota; kingdom Viridiplantae; phylum Streptophyta; class Magnoliopsida; order Malvales; family Thymelaeaceae; genus Aquilaria; species Aquilaria sinensis. The sequence goes on along the minus strand of SMDT01000561.1, from coordinate 78,618 downwards.
TTCTCGGGGTTAAGACGGATCATGAATTTCTGAAGTTGGCGGAATGTTTTTTCCAAGTCTATGATATGACTGGCAGGCTGTTTACTCTTAACTATCATATCATCGACATATACTTCCATATTTTTCCTAATTTAGGAGTTGAATACCTTGTTCATCAGCCTTTGGTATGTTGCTCCTGTGTTTATAAGGCCGAAGGGCATTCTCACATAGCAGTAGGTACAAACTTTGGTTATGGATGCGGTTTTTTCCTCATCTTCAGGATTCATCTGAATTTGGTGATATGACCGTCCTCGACAGTGGAGGCTACCAATTGGTCTATTGGTGGCAGAGGGTAGGAGTCCTTCGGACAGGCATCATTTATGTTTCAGAAGTCGATACACCTTCAAAATTTATCACTCCCTTTCTTTGTCGCAACAACTATGCTACTTAGCCATTCGGGGTGCTTGACCTCCCTTATTATTCCCGCCTTTATTAGCTGTTGGACTTCGATTTTAATGAAGTTGTTCTTATGTGCCAAGAGGCTACGTTTTTTCTGTAGAATAGGCTTTGCCTCCAGACACGCTTTGAGACAATGTTGGATTATACCCGGGTCCACCCTAGGCATAGAACTTGGAGAGTAAGCAAATAGATCTTTGTTCATTAATAGAAGGGATACAAGCTTTTCCTTGTCACCATCAGCTAGTTTTTTCCCCACTCGGGTACTTCAGCATGGGACCAACTCTACATACTCTATTTTTATTTTCTCAGAGTCATTTTTTTCTCCTCCTATTTCCTCTTCACTAATGATGTTGTTTTCTCCCGAAGTCTATGCGTGAACTTTCATAGGGCTTTGTCTTGCCTTCACGAAGACTTTCCTTAGTTCGGCTTGATCAATGAATAATTCTGCATGTCCTTCCTTTGTGCTGAACGTGACCGTTAGGTATTTCACATCTGGAAAATGTGAAGATTTCCTTATGTCTCCCTTCCGAGGATGGCGTTATATGAAGAAGGGACATCTATGATGATGAACCTTGTCATTGTGGAGCCAAAGAGCTCTTTCTTATTCTAAATCGAAGTTCTCCTTAGCATAAAAGACAGATGGATCCACTCGAGCATAAGGAGTTCGGATGGGCCTACGCCGAGGGTAGGGGAGATAATGGGTTTCAGATCACCCTTGGAGACACCCAAGTTTGGTAACAAGTGGGAGAACAGAACGTCGACGTTGGAGCCATCATCAATGAGCCTTATTTTGACATCTTAGTTCCTATCCTTGCGGTGATTAGGAAGGGGTCATCATGAGGAAACTTCATGGTAGACCCATCTTTCTGAACAAGCTTGTTCGATGGGTTTCTGAACTCCATCATCGAGATTTCCTGGACTTTCCTTTTCCTTTTGGCCGAGGGTATCCTTGTTAGGACCATCCCTCAGTACTTGTCTTAGGCCAAGAATGCAGAGAAAACACAAAATAAACATGAGGGACTTGATTGAAAATGAGGATAAAGGTGTAAGTGCAAAATTAAGAAAGTTTGGGATTTAAGTGCACATGAAAAATTAGACTATGATGTCTATGGCATGAAACAAAGTTTAGGGGCCATATTGTACAGTTAAACTGGTGTTACAAGTGAAACTATGAAACTTAAACTAGCAATTTCAGCCATGCAAAGAAGTACAAGGAAAAGTGGAGAATTAAACCAACTTTTGGTAGCTTTTTATGACCGGTCAAGTTTTGTCTCCCACCAAGAATATTGCCATCATTTTTTTTAGTTTGTTTAATGAACCATTGCCTTGGTGAATGGCTAAAACATGCAAGGGAAATTGGCCATTTACAGCCATTTTACAAATACTTGGCAATGTCGGCCAAGAAACAAATATTTGTGTCGAAATGAGCATGTGTTTTAGTGACTAAAATGGAGCCATGGATCCTTGAAGGGCTAAATGAATCATGCAAATTAGTTCAAGGCCGAGAATGGCATTAACCCATTAATGAGTCCATGTGGCTATAACCGAATGTGCATGTGCCCATTAAGCCATTAAGCCATCATTTTCGGTCAAAACTTTCTTGGAGTGCTTGACCGAATTTGGCTTGTGTTCTTCTTTGTATTGGTGGGCTGCTGCCGATTCCTTGCAAGATTGAAGTGGAAGTTAGCTTGAAGGATGGTTCAAGTTGGAATCCTTGCTTCCGGCATTAGGCGAACCTCACATTCTCAATTACAAACTCGGTTCTTGAAGGTTCAAGGCAAAACTGAGACAATCAAGCTTGTTCTTAAGGCAAAGATTCATAATTCACTTGGTTTTCTTGGAAAATTTTCCATGATCAAGTGATATTAGTGATTAAATGATAGTCAAAATGTGTTAGGAAGTTTTGATTTGGAAGACACATTTTGGACTTGGATACTCAAGTACAATCGAAAGCTCAAGCATTTTATTGAGGTAGGATTCACGTTTTACTTGCTTGGTTGGTAAATATTCCATGAACAAGTAGTTATGAGTAGCTAAGTGATAGTCAATGTATGCTATGTGATCTTAGTTGCTTGATGAGCTTATGAAAGAACTTTCGGGTTCTTGTTGTTTTGGCTAGCTAGTCAAATTAATGGTATGTGTTAGAAACTTTAGTGAGGGAGGCCAACTTACTAATGTTTCGGAGCTCTAGTGGAAGGAGAATTGGAATGATGAAGTTAGGTGTCCAAAGACCCCCATGAACACATACTAGTGGTTTCGGCCAATTGTAAACTTGTGGTGTGTGTGTGAGTTGTGTGCTTGATTGTTTGTTTGTGTGCGCTAACCACTTGTAGGTAGTTTAATTATGCTTATTATGCCTCGGTTACTATATGTGTATACTGTGTTTTTGTGTTTTCTATGTTTTCTTGCAGGATGAGTAAGCTATGGAGGTTAAGTCTTGTACTTAACAAATGTACTTAACAAAATAGACCTTATATGGTCATTTGTGAATCCTACTGAGTATAATTACTCATGCCCATTATATTTGTGTTTCAGGAAAGGGTTTAGAGCTTGAGTGATTAGTGCTTGGTTTGCTTGCTTGTGAATCAAATAGTTCACATATTGCTTGAGGTATGTGTGCCAACTGAAACTTGGCTTAATTGAATTATTCTTACAAGTCTTATGTTTATGGTATATGCCCAAAAGTTAAGGTATAAGTTTTGCAGGCTTTGAGTATATTGTGAGACTTGTCTAGAAGAGGAGATGGATGTGTGTTCTTGGGCTCTAGTGTGGTGGTTTGCATTTATGACTATGAACTTGTTCATAGGTTTAGTACTTCAGACTATGGTCATGTATATAGTCTTTAAGATCCTTCTCGGGTACTATAGGTAAACTTGAATGTAATGCATAACCTTGGCTGATTTTGGACAATGGGTACTCTTGGTATGTTGCCAAGTAAATAATACTTGTACGTAGGCTACTTTTTTGTATATTAGCCTCAGATGAATTATGGTTTTGTGTAAGTATTTTGGATGCTTGAATGCCAAGTTATGCTATGTTATATGGAAGGATGTGCTTTGATGTATGGAATCTCTTGTGTTCTTTACTTGCCCAAATGTTCATGAACATCAAAATTGATTTCCAAAACTTGATGAGATGGGCATCTTTGTTGACATGGATTGGAGTAGCACACTTGATGAGCACACATCCTAGACACTTAGCAGATTAAGTGTGTGCCTTGCTTGTATTGCAAGTTACTGATTTACAGCCTTGCCTTGTGTTGCAAGTTAATGGTTGGGCCTTCCTTAAACTCAGGTAATTATTCTAATTAACTCATAAGCCTCCTAGGGCACCTCCCAGCTCTTAGCTTAAGAAAATAAGACTTAAAAACTACCTAACCAACAATGGCCGAAATAAAAGGTAGTTAATAACACCTAAACATAAGCGTGTTTAGATAACTCTTGGGTAGAAATGGTGAGTGGCACTGAGAGTGCATAGGCTGGGGCCTGTGTGGGGTGTGACAATCCTAGTGGTGATTTTTTGGATCACTCCTACCGAAGGTGGTGGATGCTTTCTCAGACTTCGGTTTCGACGTCGGTCGGAGTCGTAGTCCTCATCTTCTTATTTCCTCTCTTTTTCCTTTCTTCCTTTGGGGGACGACATCCATGGGTGGTGCCGAAGCTGCCCCTGCTTGATTAAAGATTCAATGTACTTTCTCAGCCGGAAGCAGTCCTCGATGTCGTGCCCGTGGTCTCAGTGGAATTGGCAGAACTTTTCATGTTTTTCTTGTTATCTGAGGTCATGGCCTTCGATCTCTAAATCGAAGTTCCTTGCCTCTCCAAGGCCATCAATATGTTCATCCTTGCTGTGTTTAAGGGAGTGAATGACATCGGTTTCTTCCATTTTTATTTTTGAGGTCTGCCTCTCCCTCAGTTGGGTAACGAGGTTGGTAACTTTGACCCTCGGAGTGGTTGTGATCAAATTTCGGCCTTCCCATCCTCAGTTCTTCGACCGTCATGTGCTATTTTGCCCTTCGGTAGAATTCTTCGAGGGTGTTGGGGGGATGTTTAGAGAACTCGTAGAAGAGTTGTGAATCTTTCCTAAGTCCCCTGATCATGGCGAGGATGCAGATCTCGAGGCAGAAGTCAGGCACACTCAGGGTTTTTTAATTGAACTTCTTGACATAGTCTTAAATGGTCTCCCCATTATGGTTCCGGGAGCCAAGGAGTTATACCACGTAGTTGCTGACCGTGATAGGGTGACTTTGAAGCACTTATAGAGGGTAGCGTCATCAGCACCATGCAACACCATGCTATGCCTATATTTCATTAGGTGAGCCTGGGGGTCGCTATGCCCATCATACATTTCAAATCGTAGTACTTCGAAGTCATTTGGCATAAGTGCCTCTACTACTGCACGGATGAAGGGTGACTCTTCTTTGGTGAAGGTTTCCGACAACCTTGACTAGATAGGTTTTCGAGAAACCTGCTTTTCCACCTTCTCCAACCTCTCCAGGATTCTCTCCATGAGGATGGTAGTGCTGTCCTCTCCTCACTGCCTGGTAGTCACTGGCAATAGAGAGGAACGTCTTTTTTTTGGAGAGTAACTTTATCGGCAGAGAGATTGAGACTTCCCATCCGGGGATGGACTTCACCAGCGAGAAGTCTTGGGCTCCTCTGATATTGTTTTTCCTATGCGATGTCCTCTAGAAGGTATGTTCTCCATTGAAGACTCACCAGAACCCCCACTTCCGGAGCTTCGGCAAGGTAACCTTGGGTTTCTTTCTCGCCTGGCGCTAGGAGAAGGTGCCTTTCCCGCATGAGGTGGTTGTGACCACCTTTGGTTGAGCTGTTGGGTCATTTCAGCCACAACAGAGCGCTGAAAATCTTACAGAAAGCTCATCGTGACCGTTAGAGGATGTTCATCCTCAAGCAATGAAGTCTTTACTGTAGGTTGTTCAGTCATTGTTTGAGGTTCCAGTGTGGACTGGGACTTCGGAAGTCCCTTGTCCTTAGAACGTCGGGTCTCAACAATGGTGACCTGAGAAGAAGTTCCCACAGACGGTGCCAAATGATGCCCGATGGCATCTTCGTTGTATGACATGCTAGCCTGAATGAGATACTTCCGGTGTGAAGATGTCTTTAACACTTGGAAGAACAAGGGTTAGGGGATCCCCGGAGTGTGTTTCCGGGGGAGGAGCCTCTGACGCCTAAGTCAGTATTTGTGTGAGTAGTAGCAAAGAGCAGAGAATAGAGAATAAAGAAAAGTCTTCTCCGTTCTTACCAAAGTCCCTCCCAAGTATTTATAGGAGGGTGGAGGGAGGAGGCCGTTTGACACAGCTAGCCCAGATCATGACTCGTGTTCGGTCAGATCCAATCTATACCTTCGGAGGTAGGCGTCTCCAGCTGGCCATCGGCTGTTCTTGTTACCACCTCATAAAATGGGAGAATTACAAGTGTGTCATAATGGCTAAAAACCATTATATTGTGTAATTCTCACCATAGTGATTGAAGTGTGAGGGGTAAAAGGCATGATCAACACCTCCTCAAAAGGGTTCCAAGTTGGTAACTTGGCCCCCAAGAAAAGCCTTAAGGATTGCTTGTTTGTCAAGCAGCCTATGGACTTTTTTGTAAGGTTTTGGAAATTTGGGTACTCAACTGCAAAACTCTAAAAAAAAAAAGAGATTTGGAGAGTTATGGGAAGGATATAAATGGTATGAAAGTGCTGTTGGAGGACCAAATTACTCATGGAAGACAAGTTTGAACAAAGGAAACACTAAAGGCAATAAGGACCTAAATGTCCTAGTGTAAACCTTAAGGTGTTCAAGCTTTTGACTTAAGTCTAAGGGTGGAATTTTGGGGTTATCCCACCATGGGGGAGGCAGCCATGACTTGATAATTAGTCAAAAATGTTGGGCACATGTGTACCAATGAGTTTAAGACAAAGAAACCATAATTAGTGAAAAAGAAAATGACATAAAGCAAGGTTAAGCTTGTTTAAGTGTGTTTTGGTGCCCTTAATCTCATTTAGGGCCATTTAAGTGGCCAAATCACTTATCCCTCTCTCATTTTCGTCCTCCCCCAGCCCAAGAACACAGCCATACTTCCTCCGTAGCCACCACACCTTCAAACTTGCAATTGATTGAAATTGAAGGCAAAAGGAAGCAATTGGAAGCAAACTAGAGCTATTTCTTGCATACTTCAAGGATCAAGCTTAAAGTTCTGCCTACTCACTTTGGTAAGGGTTCTCTTGCTATCATGGGTTGTTTTCTGTATTTTCAAACATCCATGGAGCTATGGCTAAGCTTGGAAGAGAGCCATGAGCTTGATGAACCAAGCTTATTGAGGGGAGTGCACTTATTGAAGGTTTTGTGACCTAGTGTGAAGTGTACAAAGATGGCAGTGAAATGAGGGTTTCTAGAGCCCAAAGTTAGTACTAACTACTGTTAAAATCCTCCTAAGACCAAGCATTAGCTTGAGGAGGGCTGCCATAGTGATTTAGTTATGTTTATTATGTGTTTTATGGATTAACCTATGGTATATGTTGCTGCCACATTTCATGTGTTTGTTGTTTGTGTTTGGCTGCTGCATTTGGTTGCTATATCTTGTATATATGCATTGTGGTTTTTTTGTTTTAGTGTCTTTGGATGCAGGTTTTAATAAGGATCACATTACCTTAAGAAACCAAGTGTTACCCTTACTAAGTTTCTCAATGAAACTTACTACCCTCAATTTTGTCATTTCAGGTCCAGCTGAAAGATCACCTTCAAACTAACCTTTTTGGTTTGATTTTTTATCTGAAATTTCAAGTACATGAACTTTCGTATGTCTAGTTGTGATCTGGAAAGTTTGGTGATTTTAGGAGGACATTTGGTATTTTTAATGGTGGTACTTACTGTGTTGTGCAGCAGCTGTCCAGCATCCTGTTTTTGGAGCCCATTGTGTCTCAGGACCTCCTGGAACCTAGGGTGCGTATTTAGCTGAGTTAAGACCATATTGTAGTGCATGTATGAATTTAAATTTATTGTATGTAAGATGAGACAAGTATGTGAACATTTGAGTAATGTTTTGCCTATGTAAGTGATGTGGTACAAAACTGCCTAAGTGTGAATGATAGGCTGCTTACTTGTAAATTCTGTTTTGGCCACATAAAGTTGCTAGATGCAAGAGAATGTAATTTATATGTGTATTGGACATGTATGGGATAGCCTTGGAGGGCTTTCCTCTTGTGAATGTAGTGTTTGCATGGTTTGGAAAAATTGTATGGGCAAAATGGTCCAAAAGTTGCCAGAATTTCGACCATGTACCCAAAGTTTAATATCTCCCTGTGTAGAATGAATCTTTGTATGAAATTTTGACCACACCTAGATAACATCTATAGGTTGAACTGGAATTTTGAATTTCTAGATTTGGATGCTTGTAGCCAAAGGTATGATGTTGCAAAATTGGCTGAGTTGCTGTTCATTTGGTCAGAATTTTGTATCCAACTTCAGAAATCCATAACATGGTCCATAGGTGGGCTATTGATGTAAAAAAGAAATTCCTTGGTTTGCTCTATGTCTCTAATTCATAATGGAGTAAAGAAAACCGGGGGGTATGGGGCTAGAATGATACAGTTTATTAGTGGAAGTTACAGGTGCAGTTGCTGGCCACTAGAACTTAACAAGATTGCCTAATGTGTGGAAGCCAAAACTAAGGCTTGTGCTAGTGTTTTCCTTCTTTGCTGCCATCGTGTGCATGAAATGTGAATATGTGTGTGATCGTTGGACCAATATGCATGTATTTACATAGTGCCCAAGAGGGCCACTGGGTATGCACTCTAAGGGTAGTGTTCTGATGGCCTACAGAACATTACCAATCCTGGGAGTCTAAATGCACAGTTTTGGCACCATAACTGGACTACCCCGGAGTGGGTAACAGTTCTGGCCAGAAGGCAAGGGCATGTGCGAAGTCTATCTGTCAGAGGCTCCTTAACCGGTTTTGCTGTATATCCATAAGACCCCTTCAGGGTGTGAGACCTCTTCGGGTAGAGACTTTCCCCGAGGGCTATTGGGGAAGGCCCTTCGGCAAAGTGGGTCACATTCTGAAGATGTTTTCCTATGTCAAGGATGGTGGATCTACTTTTCTGAGATCAGTAGGTTTGTAAATCCAAGGGTGGTGAAAGACACCATTTCCCGAAGTTGGTCATGTTACCTATTCGAGGGTGGTATTGAAGGTGCAACAAGGTCATGTTACCTATTCGAGGGTGGTATTGAAGGTGCAACAAGGTCGGGGCTAAGCTGACACTGAAGGTGGTATACGGATAGCTGATTAGGAGATCTTGAGGGCCATAGCCCTTCGGCTATCACTTATTCTTTAGAATCCTTAAGATTCTAAGTTTACTTGTGATTTAAGGTTTATACTAACTAAGGTTGTGCCTTTACAGTATAAAGGCTAAGTGGTGCACAAGGATAAAGAAAGGGGCCTGCACTTAGTGCTTAATAGCTCAAAGGTAGGGCGCAAGTAAAAATCTTAGTTAAGGACTTTTGTCTTTTATATGTATTGTACCTTATGTAGTAAGAAGTTGCCTCTATTAGGATACATTGTGGTGTCAAACAATTGAGTTACGTTTGGGTGCATGCTAGTATTGTTGAGTGTGTACAATCTATTACTTAAGGTTGAAGTAACTAGTATTTCATTGTCTTGACATGTTTTAAGTAACTTTTAAATGTAATGCTTGAGCAATGTTTTTCAAATGGTTTACTTAATTGTTTACATCGCTAGGACAAATGCATGCATATCTTCTTATAGGGTAGGCTAATAAACAAGTTGCACATAAATTGTTTTAAATTTACCTATAAGTAATGGTTAACCAGTAGTAACTAAGTGGTATCACAGTCCTTAAAAGCCTACAAGTTAAGTTATTTGGGGCACTGGGACCTCATTCCGTGACAAGATAAGGTCATAAATACCTAGCCCAAATGCCTTCATTATAGGTGAATTAGTGAAATCAATAAAGTTGTTTAAGGTTTAGTAGGTTCTAAGTTGTTTATAGCACTAGGTATACCTAAGCGCAAAATGGTAATTTTTCACCTTAGAGGCTCAGGACAATTCCGAGAGTTAAATTAACATTTTCAAATCAAATACCAAGTTAATTAAATTTTTGCTGAAGTGTTAAACCTTTAGTTATTATTTGGGGAAAGGCTAAATTTGCAATTTTAGAAAAGTTGGAGGAAAGGAGCTTAGGTTGTTTAAAACTTGTGGGGTAGGTTGTTTTGTTACTATTCCTTCATCCTCTTCTCCACCATTTTCCCAGCTCCTCTTCTCCTTCTCAATTTCTTGCCAAATCTTCCCTAAAACCATGGTTTTATGGTGAAATTGGGAGGCTTTCATGGTGCCCAAATGATAGGAAGATTATTTTGCACTTTTTTTTTCCATGGTGTTGAAGCTCTTGGAGGTGTGCATGAGGTACTCTTTGTTCCTTGAAATTTTTTATTTCTTTAGCTAATGGAAGCTTGGGTTTTGCTTGGACTGCTTTAATTTAGTGCCATATACCTTCTTTGCACCTTGAAACCTAGGACACCTTCATGGAGCCTTGGAACTTGTGGTGTGTGGCTTATGGTAGTTGATTTTGCTAGTTCATGATTAATTGAGGTAAGGGATTGATGGCCGAATGCCACAGGCCTTGAGACTTGCCCAAGGCCCGTTCAAGGCCCGAGTAGTTTGGCCAGATGTCTGAACCTCGGATCACTCATTGTTTGGCTTGAAGCTATTTAACCAAAAGACAAGCCACATGCCTTGGCACCAATGAGCCCTAATGCTGACAAATACTGTTAGGAAAGTACTCTCAGGTGCATGCAAAATGCTCACTGAGGATTGTGTCAAAATAGCTGGCTATAGAGATAGTTGGGATTACATAGACCCTTTCTCCCTGATCTGGCCGAACACGTGGATGGCAGATTTGGGAGGCTTAACCTCTCAAAATAGGCATAAACGAAGCCATATCTAGGCACACACACACAAGTGGCTATTATGTAAAGCTATTCACATACTCCTAACTATATTACCTGCTTACTTAAGCGTCAGAAAGTCCATCCCCGGTAAACATTCCTAGGCTCCCTTCACCTATTTCTAGTGTCTTTTGGGAACTATAACTGACAGGAGTGAGTACGTCTAGCTGTAGATGCAGAGCTCATACGACTGAAATCCCAAAGGACACCAACTAGCGCTGACTGTGGGAGCCCAAGTGCACATCGCTGTGGTGATGACTTAGGCATCGATGAACAAGCCTCAATAAGATTCCCTACCAGAGGAACAGATAGGTGACCCATTGATCTTGCCCGAGGATGATCGCCTGGTGACACTAAAGATGGGGTTCCTGCGTGAATTCTAGTGTAATTTAGTCATTAAAATAACTCAGCATTTTAGTCAGAATACTCCCAGTAGGCCATCCAGGAGTGAATCCTTGCCAGAAAAGTCCTTAACTTTGGTAGAAAATTCTCCTCTTACGTTAGAAGGTAGCATATGAAGTGAATCTAGCACTGAAAGCATACCATCTTGTGGCTTGAAAAGCAATCAGAAGGAGAAAGATCCAGTGATTTTGGAACAAAAATCTACTCACCGGATTTCTTTCTTTCCCCTTGACTACGTGGCGGCAACTGGTTAGACCTTATTCTGAAAAACTATTGGAAAGGATGGATCGAATTGAAGAGCAGATCGTGAGAAAGGCAATGTGGACTCACTTGTTCGGAACTCCTATCGGGGATGAGGCTCATTTCGTCCTAGCCATTAGAAACACTCCAATCCCACCAAACTTCATGGAACCTCAGCTCAACTCATACGATGGTAGAGGCGAGCCTCAGGTACATCTAACCAAATATCAAAAGAACATGGTTATAAGCATAGCCAATTAAGCAAACTTGTGCAAATGCTTCGAGGTAATGCTCTTGGGCCTAGCCATTGCTTGGTATAACACACTATCCCCTTCTTCTGTGCCATCTTTTCGTGAGTTATCTGTGGCTTTTACTCATCAATTCATTGAAAGCCATCCTTTAGTGAAAAAAGTAGCCTAACTGATTAACATAGTTCAAAGGGAGAGCGAGTCTCTTTGAGATTATATTAATAGGTCTAACCAAAGAGCTTTGAAAATCATTGACTTGCCTCCCGAGGTCTATATCCTCATGATAACAATAGGCCTCTAAAAAGGCTCTAACTTGGCCTTTTAGCTTTTGAAGCAGATGCCAACCATAGTCAAAGAGCTCTACTAGCGTTTAGAATAGTACATGAACACTGAGAAGATGACTTCCGATGAAGAGAGGATGGATACTTGTTGAATGGAACATTGGTTCCAAAGCTAATGCCATGGGGAGGGCAAAAGTAGCAAGCAGTCTAAGAGGAACAAAGGAAAAAGAGAGGCATCGACTTACTCACCCCCTTAACACTTCTTGAGCCAACATCTAGGTAGCTTTAGATAAATAGATAGGAGTCCAGTGGCCAAAGCTGATGGTCCCTAGCAACAAAAAGAACATGAAGAAGTATTGCCAGTGTCATCAGGACCATGGCCACGAAACCGAATACTGCCACCAACTAAAGACGTATATTGAAACTCTCATCAAGTAAGGTCAATAGAGAAGATGCCTTTGTTTTTAGTCACCGAAGCCAGGACGCAAGGATGAAGAGACAAAGTTTGATAAGGATGAGTATGATTTTGACTGATAGAGGAATTGTTGACGGCTTCGAAGGCAAACACCTCCTCCTGCTGGGGGGTTCAAACTATCACTACAAGACTTCCTTCGTCAAAAAGAAAAAAGAAGGCAAAGGAAATAGCTACCCTCAGCTTCAGAAAGGCACAAAATCTATTGATGAGATCTGATAGAACAACCATTAACTTGCCTCACGATGACCCTCTTCTAATCACCGCCCGAGTAGCGAATTGGGATGGAAAAAAGGGTTCTTTGTGATGATGGGTCGATTGCTGACATGATGTTCGCTCACATACTATCAAAGCTAGGGATATCGGTGGAAATCCTCAAACCAATGGTCTCCTCGACATATGGGGTCAGTTCTGATGAACTTTCCATCTTAGGTGTCATAGATCTACCATTCATGGTCAAGTGAAGAGCCGTTAGGAGCAGTGAGAAGCTGCATGCTTCGGTAATGATGAAGTTCATCGTCATTGATGTTCCCTCACCATATAATGCCATAGCCGAGATGCAAACGTAGGGGATGCTGCACATGAGGTCAGATGTCAAATACCTGACTGTGACCTTCAAATTCTATAAAGGCGATGTAGTTATCTTCGTTGACCAAGCCAAAGTCCAAAAGGTCTTTTTTGAAGGCATGTTAGCCTCCTGTGAAAAAAAGGGTTCATACCTCAATAGCAATGATGTCAGACTAGCCAAAGGGAGACATAAGGGCTAAGGCCAAAGGGGTAGATGTCAAAATAGAGAGCCTAGAGCTCAGTGAAGGTTGAAGTACCAAAATGGGGAAAAGTGTGCCTGTTGGGGAAAAAGCCAAGCTTGTAGATTTCTTAGAATCAAAGAAATTCTTCTTTGCTTACTCATTGAAGGATTTGCCTGAAATAAATTAGAGAATAATCAAACATAGCTTGAACATCGATCCTTTTGCAAAGGTAGTAAGGCAAAAGAAACAAACCATAGCCCTGAACAAGAGGGCCTTCATCAAATGGGAGATGTAACGGCTCCTAGAAGTGGGGGTGATAAAGGAGGTCGAGTATCCCAATTGGTTGAGTAATGTGGTAGTCATTAAAAGGAAGGAGTGATAAACTCTGAATGTTCATTGACTTCACCAGAGTAAATAATGCATGCCTGAAATACTCATATTGTGGTGGAACACGACCCCAATGCCGTAAATTGCTAACACTAGTAGGCTCTTTGGGAACTATGATCCCACTTCGGTTACATTTTGCTAGTTATTACTCATGAAGTATCTTAAATCATTACGTGCAACTAGTTACTTATCCTACCTTACATAGGAAATATGCATGCATTTTCCTTATTATGCGATAACAATTAATTAAAATATCATTCAAAATAGTGCTGCGGTAATTAATGAAAACATAATTCAAAACAAGCCAAGACATAAAAAATTTAGTTGCTTTAACTTCAGGTAACAACTATGTGCTACATCCTAAACTTATATACACCTAAATGTAACCCTAGGGTTATACATACTAATGGACACAAGTAGAGACAATCTCATTGTATGAAAATACCATACATTTAGAAGAAGCAACTTATATCTATTAAGATCTATCCTTAGCCCTTCACCAAAGCAAGCTAGCTTCAAGAGATGAGCCACACTTTTCTTGTACTCACTTAGCTTCAAGCTGTAAAGCAAACAGTTTGGTCAGTACTAGCTTATGCCATAAGTAACTTAGAAAGATAAAGTTTCCTACTTAGAGAATATCTTCATGTTAGTGTTCTATTTCTGCATAATTGTCTTTTGGACATTGAAGCATTCATCCAGTAAATATCTTTGTTGTTCTATTTCTGCATAATTTAATAAACATAATTATAACCTAGCATAGTGATATTTTTAAATGTCTTTGGTTTATTTTTATCGTGGAGCAGGTTAGAATGATACATAATGACTAGCATATGTGGAGACTATTATGAGACATGTAGTCTACATATGGAGAACTTGTGTACTGGACCGACCTACCATGAGAACGCTACATGGATCGTTATGTGAGTGTCATAAGTGATTCTCATATTGATCATGGTATATGTAGTCCTTTAACCTTAGGTCATCAAGGTTCCCTACAAGTGAGTCACATGCTTTGATACTTCCCTTTGTTGCTCGTAACTGAGTGAACTTGAAGGAGGTCATTGGGTATGTCACATATCATGTGGAGGGTTTTGTATGATCAATGTGGGATTTTCCCCTCCTATGTAATGAGAGTGATATCTTTGAGCCCCTTGATAGAGTGAGACTTAGAAAATAAATGGTCATGCTCGGATGACTTGATATACGATATCAATGTCATCATTTTAAGTTAGTCTACTCGGTAATCAAGGAACCAAAGATTAGGCTATATGACTGTGACGCATTCCATGTCTTGTGCTTTATCTTGATATCTTGGACAAAGGGACAATGGCATATACGAATAATGATCATAAAGGTTTAGTCGAATCACTGACTATCTTGTCACTTGGGTAGCAATGATGTGTTGTTCGGCAGCGCTCATTGCCTATGACCATAAATGTGATTTATGATCATTGCCAATGTGGCAAGAGCTTATTGGGTCGCTCACATAAAGCCTATTTAGATTATTTGAGTGCATGGGCTAATTTATTTGGATATGGTTTCATGATAATTTTATATTAATATTTGGCCCAAAAGTTGAGCCATTATTAAGCCCAAAATTAAACCTAATTGGATTAGGGCTTTGAAGCCCATTAGGCTTGGAAGTTGAGTCTCACTATAAATACATCATATAGTGAGAAATTCGAAGCTTTTGCCCTAGCCTCCCAAAAGGATGAAATCAGAAGAGTTTAGGCTTGAGAATGTCACATAATTTGGGCTATAACCATGTCATGTTTACTTTGATGTTAGCATGAGATGTCATGCCAACCTAGCCCCTAGCCCATGCTCGGGCCTAATTATCTAATCATGCAGCGAAATTTATAAAGGGGCATTTATTCAATTCAAGCATATGGGCATGTTTCCAAGACATTATTAGTACTAACTCATTAGTTACTTAATTAAGGTCCATTTTCATGCTCTCAGAAACAAGCTAGTACTTATGTGGAACTTGTGTGTTCATTTCAAGCGCATTATCAAACATAGCCAAGTATACGTATGGCAACCAAAACACCAGATCAAGTTTTGAAAACTTGTTTTACATGCTCATGTCTAATCTGAAAGTACACATAATTACTTACATGGATTTAAACATATTGGGTTCAATTTTTTTAGCTTATTATAGGCATGCATTTTCATATTGGTTCATGTTTACTCAATAATCATCTTTAAACGTACCAAATAAGGCCGAAACATCCATGATTTCGTATGGGCATACAATGCATATTTCTCAACCTTTATTTTAGGCGCAAAATTATGTATAATACCCAAAAGTCTATCATACAAGCCATAAACACACAACATGGCTGATTATACTTAGATTCATTGTTAGCATGCCTTTTTACTTAAGTACCCAAAAATGTCCATAAACACTTAAAAACATAGCTTTGATTTTTAATTTAAACCGAATACATAGCACATGAATAATCATGGCAAGCACACACATAGAGCCTTAGAACACATTCCACCTTAAGACTTTGTTCCTACGCCTTTAGACTCCAAGTCCTGCACATAAATTCCATACTTAGTTAGCTTGTTTCACAAGCAACCCATAACACATACAATAGTTAGAATATTGAGCAAACACATGCATACACACAAACCTTTTTACCAACAGAAAGAGTATAAAATACTCTTGATCTTAGTTCTGTTCTAGTGCTCTTTTTCCTACATTAAGTAGAGAAGGGCGTGAGTAAAACTCAATAAGGATTTTGTACAGCTCATAAAGCCTAACATAGCATAAGTATATCTTAGCAAAATATAATCCAAGCCCCTGCAAAGAAAACACTAAGACAAAGAAAATATAGGATAGACGCATATAATAATAATTGGGGTCAGCAAGCATAACCAAACATAGAAGCACACAAACACACACACACACCACTTAACACCATATTCCCATGAAGGGTAGAGCAAGCATGAACATGTTTTGTTTACTTTTAGTTAACCATTTATTAGTCCATATTAATTTGAGATCTCTTTATGCTTTGGAATTGAGATGGCCGACCCAATTCCTAGTCGTAATGCTTGCATAGAGCTAGATAGCACAGAGTTGCCTAAGCAACAAAACATAGCCCTCTATAGCACCTTAGGATCACTTGGCATTCTTTATCCATCACCTAAGCGCACTGAATACTCAAAGAGTATAAGAATCCTTACTAAAACCTTTTACAACTCTTGTTGTGTGAAAGCTTTTAGAAGCTTAGCTCTTTCTCTTCCCTTGCTTGTTGAAACTAGAACTTGTATCCTAGCCTAAAATCCTCAACCAAAAGAGGTATGGTCAAATCCTTTGGCTTGATTTCTTTCAAACTCCTGCTCGTCTTTTCTTGAATCCACCACTTGATTCCTTGCGATGGAAGGCCTTAGAAGCTTATTCCCAATAAGAAAGCTTGCTTCACACTCAAGAATGGCAAGAACAATACTTGGCTGAAACTCTTCCTAGTTGATGACTTCCAAAAATGTCTCCTTTCTTCAATCTGCTTCTTAATTCTTGTTCGGGATGTTCTTAAGTGTTTGTAGACACCAAGAACACTTGGTACAAGATCAATGATGCTCAAGAATGATCCTTGTATAAATTTAGAAAGAAGAAGAAGTTTGGAAGAGTGTTTTAGAGTTTAAGGCAAATTTTGAGAGAGATAATGAAAGAGTTTTAGTGAGAGATTGTAAAGAGAGATGAAGAAGAGTTAAATGAGGCAATTGGAGTCTTTTTGGGCATGTAATGGTCATCCATATGGAGAGGAGAGTGAGGGAAATCATGTCATTCACATGGGGTAAGTGGGAGACAAATTGGAGGACTTTGGTGAATGTGGGGAAAATTTGTCAAAAGTGGGGCACAAGTAGGTGGAGGGAGGAATCCTAAGTTATTAGTTGGAAGGGAGGTGGATTAAAATAATCAGAAATGGAGGGAAGTGGCAACCATGGCATCCAATACCTTTAAAATTGGCTAATCCCCTCTTAATCCCTCAATTTCTCACATTTTGATAATTGAGCCGAAACATCAAAAGTCCCCTTTGTCCAATTGAGTCCCTTACCTTAAATTTTCATCATTTTGCTTGACCTAAGCCAAGTTTAAATTTTGAGAGTGTCCAACACTCATCATACTCCTCGGTCCCACTTAATTTATTGTCTCCCAAACTCAATGAAGTTAATTCCCAATTCAGGAAAAATTCTTCATATCCCGAGGCTTAATTACTTAGGATTTTGCGGGCATTACATGAGATGCATGGTTTATATTTATATATGATGCATGTATAAGACAACCGGAGATCATAAATGGTGAGAAAAAAAGGAAAAATCCCTTAAACAAAATATTAAGTCATTAAACGAGATGCCTTCCAAATGGTGGCACTTGTGAGGACTTTGATCAACATTGGATGGGTATACCAAAACAAAGCACCTACATTCATCTTGGTAAGGCGTGATGGGAAAAAAGTGATATCCAAATTTCTAACTTTAGGTCCAACTTAACTTAGTTATCCCAATAGGATTGGGGACTTAGAGGCATAAGGTTGGGCTTAAGTTCACCCAACTATCCAAGAGTTTCATGAGATGCAATTGACAAGGAGTTGCCTACCTAAATAACTGTAATTTGAGACAAAATCCAAAGCTGACTTAGGTTGTAATGAAATATAGATCTTGGCCCACTAGAATACCTTAGCACCGAGGTGTTCCGAAATAATATCAAGGGTTATTATTTTGAGTAAAATAGTAGGAGTATTGTTTAATCAAAGTTCTTATTAAATGAATTAAAATCCATGACTCTTATACTGCATATTTACTGTTGTAGATAACCATGGCACAAAACAGATTGACACATTCATTGCGATCGATCCTTGAGAAGGAAAAACTGAATGGGACTAACTTTCTCAAATGGTACCGAAATTTGGGGATAGTTGTCAAGTAAGAGAGAAAGGCTTATGTCCTAGAGTAGCCCATTCCGAATGAGCTTGCTGCTACTGCTCCAAGAGCTAAAAGGGATGCTTACAAGAGGCATTCTGATGATGCTTTGGATGTTGGTTGCCTGATGCTTTTTACCTTGGAATCTGAGCTTTCAATGCAACATGAAAACATGGGGGCGTTTGATATGATCGAACATCTCAAAATTCTCTTCCAAGAGCAAGGTAGGCATGAGAGGTTTGAGACCTCTAAGGCATTTTTTTAGTGCAAAATCTTTGAGGGAAGTCCCATGGGTACTTATGTGCTTATGATTATTGGGTACATTGAGAATCTTGAGTGCTTGGGATTTACCCTTTAGAAAGAGTTGGCTGTTGATGTAGCCTTGCAATCATTCCCTGAAAGCTACAGTCAGTTTGTCATGAACTTTAACATGAATGACCTTAACAAGTCCCTCCTTGAATTGCTCACAACATGTTGAGAACTGCTGAGCAAAACATTAAGAAAGCTAAGACCTTTACGATGGTATAAAAGGGCAAAGGAAAGAGAAAAGCCAACAAGAAGAATGATAAAGCTAAAGGAAATTCCAATGCTAATTCTTGTTCAGTTGCACTAAAACCATCTAGTGGTGTGGCTAAGGAAGGGGAGTTGTTACCACCTCACAAAATGGGAGAATTACAAGTGTGTCATAATGGCTAAAAACCATTATATTGTGTAATTCTCACCATAGTGATTGAAGTGTGGGGGGTAAAAGGCATGATCAACACCTTCTTAAAAGTGTTCCAAATTGGTCACTTGGCCCCCAAGAAAATCCTTAAGGATTGCTTGTTTGTCAAGCAACCTATGGACTTTTTTGTAAGGTTTTGGAAATTCAGGTACTCAATTGCAAAACTTTCAAGAAAGAGACTTGGAGAGTTATGGGAAGAATATGAACGATATGGAAGTGCTATTGGAGGACCAAATTACTCATGGAAGACAAGTTTGGACAAAGGAAACACTAAAGGCAATAAGGACCTAAATGCCCTAGTGTAAACCTTAAGGTGTTCAAGCTTTTGATATAAGTCTAAGGTGGAATTGTGGGGTTATCCCACCATGGGAGAGGCAGCCAAGACTTGATAAATAGACAAAAATATTGGACACATGTGTACCAATGAGTTTAAGACAAACAAACCATAACTAGTGAGAAGGAAAATGACATAAAGCAAGGTTAAGCTTGTTTAAGTGTGGTTTGTGCCCTTAAGCTCATTTAAGGCCATTTAAGTGGCCAAATCACTTATCCCTCTCTCATTTTCATCCTCCTCCAGCGCAAGAACACAGCCACACTTCCTCCATAGCCACCACACCTTCAAACTTGCAATTGATTGAAATTGAAGGCAAAACAAAGCAATTGGAAGCAAACATGAAATTTCCGGTACATGAAATTCCATGTGTCTGTTTATGATATGAAAATTTTGGTGATTTTAGGAGCACGTTTGGTATTTTTAATGGTGGTACTTATTGTGTTGTGCAGCAGTTGTCCAGCATCCTGTTTTTTGGAGTCCATTGTTTCTCAGGACCTCCTGGAACCTAGGGTGCGTATTTAGCTGATTTAAGACCATATTTTTTTGCATGTATGCATGTACATGTAGTGTATGTAGGATGGGACAAGTATGTGAACATTTGAGTAATGTTTTGGCTATGTAAGTGATGTGGTGCAAAGCTGCCTAAGTGTGAATGATAGCCTACTTATTTGTAAATTATGTTTTGGCCACATAAAGTTGTTAAAAGCAAGGAAATGTAATTCCTATGTGTAATGGACATATATGGGATAGCTTTGGAGGGTTTTGCCCCTGTGAATGAAGTGTTTGCACACTTATGAAATTTTGTATGGGCAAAATGGTCATAAAGTGACCAGAATTTTAACTTTGGACTTGAGGTTCTATATCTCCTTGTGTCGAAAGAATCTTGGCATGAAATTTTGACCAGTTCTAGATAACATCTAGAGGTTGAACTGGGATTTCGAATTTCTGAATTTTGATCTCTGTACCCAAATATATGACGTTTCAAATTTGGCTAAGATACTGTTCATTTGGTCAGAATTTTGTAACCAACTTCAAAAATCCATAACTTGGTCGATAGGTGGGCTATTGATGTAAAAAAACTTCCTTGGTTAGCTTTAAGTCTGTAATTGGTAATGGAGAAAAGAAAACATGGGGGTATGTGGCTATAATGATACAGTTGATTAGGGGAAGTTACAGGCGCAGTGGCTGGTCACTAGAACTTAACAAGATTGCCTAAAGTGTGGTAGCCAAGATTAAGATTTATGCTAGTGTTTTCCTTCTTTGCTTCCATGGTGTGCATGAAATGTGAATATGTGTGTGATGGTTGGACCAATATGCATGTGTTTACATAGTGCCCAAGAGGGCCACTTGGGCATGCACACTAAGGGTAGTGTTCTGATGGCCTACGAAACATTACCAATCCTGGGAGACTAAATGCACAATTTTGGCACCATAATTGGACTGCCCCGGAGTGGGTAACTGGAGTCCTTCCATTTTAATTAACCTAGACACTGGAAGTACAACTGCAAGCTCTATCTTGAAGAACTTGCTAAGGAAAGCGGAAGTAAGACTTCCACTTCAAATATTTTTGTTATAGAGGCCAACTTTTCTACTTCCTCATCTTGGGTATTGGATACTGGATGTGAATCTCACATTTGTGCAAATGTGTAGGATCTAAGTAGGAGTAGAATATTGACTTGAGGTGAAGTGGACCTATGTGTTGGAAATGGAGCAAGAGTTACTACCTTAATCGTAGGGACTTATGTTCTCACTTTACCTAGTGGATTAGTTTCAAAATTTGACAACTGCTACTTTATGCCTACTATTAGTAGGAATTTCATTTCTATTTCTTGTTAGGACAAGAAAGGTTTTTCATTTATAATAAAGGACAAATGTTGTTCAATTTATTTCAATGAAATTTTTTATGGTAATGCTCAACTTAGCAATGGTTGTATGTTCTAGAACTCAGAAATTCAATCTATAATGTGAATATCAAGAAGGTTAGATTGAATGATTCAAACCCGCCATATCTCTGGCACTGTTGTTTGGGTCATATAAATGAGACCTGCATATCCAAGCTTCAAAAGGATGGACTCTTGGACTCATTTGATTTTGAATCATATGAGACATGTGAGTCATGTTTATTGGGCAAGATGACCAAAGCCCCATTCAAGGATAAAAGTGAAAGGGCTAATGACTTACCAGGACTCATACATAGTGATGTACGTGGCCCTATGTCTATAGATCCTAGAAGAGGCTTTGAATACTTCATAACCTTTACTGATGACTTCAGTAGATATGGCTATGTGTATCTCATGAGAGAGAAATCAGATTCCTTTGAAAAGTTCATAGAACTCAAGAATGAAGTAGGGAATCAACTCAGGAAGAGTATCAAAGTACTTTGATCAAATTGAGGTGGAGAATACTTGGATCGAGAATTCCTTGACTATTTAAAGGAGTGTGGTATAGTATCATAACTCATTACACCTAGTACACCTCAATGGAGTGGTGTATCTAAATAGAGAAATTGAACTCTATTAGACATGGTTCAATTTATGATGAGTAAAGCTGACCTTCCAAACTCCTTTTGGGGACATGCTCTAGAGATAGTTGCTTTTACACTAAACTGAGTTCCATCTAAATCAGTTCAAAAGACACCATACGAGATATGGAGTGGAAGCATCCCAGTTTATCTTTTATGAAGATTTGGGGCTGTGATACTTATGTGAAACGTCAATCCTCTGACAAGTTAGGGCCTTAATCTCATAAATACCTCTTTGTTGGGTATCCTAAAGAAACAAAGGGTTACTATTTCTACAATCCTTTTGAGTAAAAAGTGTTTGTTACTTGAATTGGTGTCTTTTTATAGAAGGAGTTTATCTCTAAAGGAACCGGTGGGAGGAAAGAAGAACTTGAAGAAATTCAAGAACAACAAGTGGACAGCAGACCTGAAATGGAACCTGAATAGACATCACAAGATGTTGTGGTTCAAGAGTCTGTTCCTATAGCACAGAGCCCACATAGGTTTGGTAGGATTCGGTATGAGCTTGAGAGATATGCATTTCTCATGACTCACACTGGTGATGTGATGCTCATGGATCAGGATGAACCCACAACCTACCAACAACCTTGTGTCTATAAGAAGGTTAGTGAAAGCACTATTGTTTTCTCGATGTTGTATCTAGATGACATACTACTCATTGGGAATGATATTCCCAAGTTACAGTCTGTGAAGATTTGGCTAGGGAAATGTTTCTTTATAAAGGACTTGGGTGAAGTAGCCTATGTGTTAGGCATTAGGATCTATAAAGATATATCTAGACAATTGCTCGGCCTAAGTCAAAGTACATACGTTGACAAGGTGCTAAAGAGGTTTAGCATGCAGGACTCCAAGAAAGGATTCTTGCCCATGTCACATAGTATAACTCTTTCTAGATCTCAGTGTCCAGGTACACCTGAGGGGAGAGAGCGCATGAGTAAGTGATAGCCAAAGGGCTATCGCTCATAGAGACCATCCCACTGGCGAACCTAACACCACCCTCGGGAATTCATACAACCAACCTTGGGTAGATTCTCAACATCACCCTCAGAATTATATATGATCGACTCTGGGAAAAGGCTTTATGCCATCCTTGTGAAGGCATATTACAAATCTCGGAGCACAGGTCCATCATCCTCGGCAGAGGAAAGCATATCCAAAAGATGGTCTGCTCATTCGAAAGGCCTTTTCTAGTAGCCTTCAGGAGAATTCCTTTCTGAAGGGGTCTCAGTAATTGGATCTATCATGTATGTCATGATATGCACTCATCCTGATGTCTCGTATGCCTTGAGCATGATGAGTAGGTACCAATCGACACCGGTGAGAGTCACTGGACAGCTATTAAGAACATCCTTAAGTACTTACGAAGTACTAAGGATGCATTCTTGGTCTTTGGGGGCAAAGATGAGCTTGTTGTTAAAGGGTTACATCGATGCTAGCTTCCAATCTGATAAGGATGATTTTAGGTCACAATCTAGTTATGTGTTTGGTATTGGTTGTGGTGCTATGAGCTGGAAGAGTTAAAAGCAAGAGATAGTAGCTGACTCTATAATAGAATCTGAGTACATTGCCACCTCTGATGTTGTGAAGGAGGAAGTTTGGATCAAGAAGTTCATCAATAAACTTGGAGTGGTTCTAAGGATTGCTGACTCGATAGAGGTCTATTGTGACAATGATGGAGCAATCGCACAGGCTAAGGAACTTCAATCTCACTAGGGATTGAAACACATATTCTGATGTTATCATCTCATCAGGGAGATCATCGAGAAGAGTGATGTGAGAATATGTAGGGCTTCGATAGACAGCAACATTGCTGATTTGCTGATAAAACCCCTTGCATAGTAGAAGCATGATAGCCATTTTAAAGCTATCAGTATTAGATACATGGATGATTGGCTTTAGTGCAAGTGGGAGATTGTTAGTGTTGTGCCCAAAAGCCAATCATGAGATGATTTTCTTTTGGACATTGAGGCATTAATCCAGTAATTATGTTTGTTGTTCTATTTCCACGTAATGGAATAAACATAATTATAACCCTAGAATAATAATATTCTTAAATGCCCCTGGTCTAGTATTATCATGGAGCCAGTTATAATAATACATAACAACTAGCATATGTGGAGACAAATATGAGATATGTAGTCTACATATGGGTACAAGTTGGAGAACTTGTGTACTGGACCAACCCACCATGGGAAAGCTACATGGATCGTTATATGAGTGTCATAAGTGATTCTCATAGTGATCATGGTATATGTAGTCATTTGACCTAAGGTCATCAAGGTTCCTTACATGTGAGTCACATGCTTTAATACTTCCCTTTGTTGCTCGTAACTGAGTGAACTTGAAGGAGGTCATTGTGCATGTCACATATCATGTAGAGGGTTTTGATGCCTAGTGGCATCTTCATTGAATGACATGTTGGCCTGCAAGGAGGACTTCCAGTGTGAGAGTATCTGAAGCACTTAGAAGAACATGGGTTAGGAGCTCCTCGGAGTGTGTTTCTGGGAAAGGAGCCTCCAACGCACAAGTTAGTATTTATGAGAGTAGTAGTAAAAAACAGAGAGCAGAGAATAAAGAAAGTCTCTTGTCCTTACCAAGGTCCCTCCCAAGTATTTATAGGAGGGCAGAGGGAGGAGGCCGTTTGACATAGCCTGTCCAGATCATGTGTTACCCACTCCGGGGTAGTCCAATTACGGTGCCAAAACCGTGCATTTAGACTCCCAAGATTGGTAAAGTTCTGTAGGCCATCAGAACACTGCCCTTAGTGTGCATACCAAGTGGGCCTCTTGGGCACTATGTAAACACATGCATATTGGTCCAACCATCACACACATATTCACATTTCATGCACACCATGGCAGTACAGAAGGAAAACACTAGCACAAGTCTTAATCTTGGCTACAACACATTAGGCAATCTTGTTAAGTTCTAGTGACCAGCCACTACACCTGTAACTTCCACTAATAAGCTGTATCATTCTAACCATGTACCCCCAATTTTATTTACCCCAATACCAAGTAGAGACTTAAGGATAATCAACGAATTTTTTTTTACAGCAATAGCCCCCTATGGACCAAGTTCTGGATTCTTGAAGTTGGTTACAAAATTCTGACCAAATGAATAGTAACTTAGCCAATTTTGCAACATCATAACCTTGGCTACAGGGGTCTAAATACAAAAATTCCAAAGCCCAGTTAACCCTATATATGTCTTCTAGGTGTGGTCAAAATTTCATATGAATAATCATTGTACACAAGGAGATATTCAACTTTAGGTACAAGGTTGAAATTCTGGCAACTTTATGACCGTTTTGTCCATACAAAATTTCATAAGTGTGCAAACACTTCATTCACAAGGGGAAAACCATCCAAGGCTATCCCATATATGTCCATTACACATAGGAATTACATGCTCTTGCATCTAGCAACTTTATGTGACCAAAACAGAATTTACAAGTAAACAGCTTATCATTCACACTTAGGTAGCTTTGCACCACATCACTTACATAGACAAAACATTACTCA
This sequence comes from Aquilaria sinensis, assembly GCA_005392925.1. Taxonomy (NCBI): domain Eukaryota; kingdom Viridiplantae; phylum Streptophyta; class Magnoliopsida; order Malvales; family Thymelaeaceae; genus Aquilaria; species Aquilaria sinensis. The sequence goes on along the minus strand of SMDT01000561.1, from coordinate 53,399 downwards.
AATGTTCACATGCTTGTCTCATCTTACATACACTACATGTACATGCCTACACACACTACAATATGGTCTTAACTCAGCTAAATACACACCCTAAGTTACAAGAGTGCCTGAAATGCAATGGACTCTAGAAATAGGATGTTTGATAGCTACTGCACAAAATAGTAAGTACCACCATTAAAAATATCAAAGGTGCTCCTAAAATGACCAAAACTTCCAGATCATAACTAGACATATTGAAGTTGATGTACCTGAAATTTCAGATCAAAACTCAAACCACAGTGGTTAGTTTGAAGGTGATCTTTCCTCTGGACCTGGAATGGGATAATTGAGGGGAGTAAGTTTCATTGAGAAACTTAGTAAGGGTAGCACTGGGATTCAATAGGCAATGTAACCATCATTAAAACTTGCATCCAATAACACTAAAATAGAAAAAAACACAATGCATATATACAAGATATAGCAACCAAATGCAGCAGCCATTCACAACCAACAAACACATGAAATGCAGCAGCAACAATATGTTAGTGATGTGCCCAAAAAGCCAATCATGAGATGATTGTATCTTTTGCACATTGAGTCATGATAGTTTATTAAGGAATTAAACCAACAATTATGTTCGTTGTTTTGTTTCTACGTAACGTAATAGACATAATTGTAACCTTAGAACAATGACATTCTTAAACGTCCCTGGTCTAGTATTATTGTGGAGCGGGTTGCAATAATACATAACGACTAGGATATGTGTAGACTAATATGAGATATGTAGTCTACATATGGGTACAACTTGGAGAACTTGTGTTCTGGACCGACCCACCATGAGAACACTACATGGATCGTTATATGAGTGTCATAAGTGATTATCACAGTGATCATGGTATATGTAGTCCTTCGACCTAAGATCATCAAGGTTCCCTACATGTGAGTCACATACTTTGATACTTTCCTTTGTTGCTCGTAACTGAGTGAACTTGAAGGAGGTCATTGGGTATGTCACATATCATGCGGAGGGATTTGTATGATCAAGATGGGATTTGTCCCTCCTATGTAACGGGAGTGATATCTTCGGGCCCCTTGATAGAGTGAGACTTAGAAAATGCATGGCCATGCTTGGATGAGTTGATATACGATATCAATGTCATCAGTTTAAGTTGGTCTACTCGGTAATCAAGAAACCAAAGATTGGGCTATACGAGAGTGACACATTCCATGTCTCGTGCTTAGTCTTGATATCTTGGACAAAGGGACAATGGCATATATCGGTGATGATCATAAAGGTTTAGTCGAATCACCGACAATCTTGTCACTTGGGTAGCAATGATGTGTTGCTAGACACCGCTCATTGCTTATGATCATAAATGTGATTTATGATCATTGCCAACATGGTAAGAGCCTATTGGGTCGCACACATAGAGCTATTTGGATCATTAGAGTGCATGGGCTAATTATTTGGGTTATGGTTTCACAATAATTTCGTATTAATAATGGGCCCAATAGTTGAGCCATTATTAAGCCCGAAATTAAAGCCTAATTGGATTAGGGCTTTGAAACCCATTAGGCCTGGAAGTTGAGTTTCACTATAAATACAACTTTTAAGTGAGAAATTCGCAGGTCTCCTTGCCCTAGCCTCCCAAAAAGGACAGCCACACTCTTCTCTTGCAATTCCTTGGAGGACGCAAGCTAGCACTGCGAGCGCAAGAGAAACGCATCTGTCGGGACGTGGTGGAAGCGTGGTGATCCCGAGAGGCTCGTGTGGATACCATAGAGAGCTTGAACACGTCAACTGTTCAGGTTTTGTGATTCAACTCTACAGTTGAGTGAGAGATCTCAACCGAAAATTAGGTATGAAAATTTTTGAACACCCGGTTTACCCCGTTTCACTTGGATCCTGGAGGGTTTCGGTTAAATTCCGCTGCGCTGTTTGGCTCCCGAAACCCAACAGTGGTATCAGAGCTACTGGTGAAACCCTAAATCGGGATTGAATGTTGAATCGCATGATGTTATGTGTTCGGTTGCTTTTCGGCCATGATTAATTAGATTGATTCATGATGCATGAAACCGGAACTCGTAATGAACATATGACATATATGAAGAAATGACACTAATTGGTTAATGAGATTAACTCGAAATTGATAGGTATGAGATACCTATATGGATTAGGATTCTTGCAATAGTTGCAAAAACCCTAGCTTTGTTCGGATTCGGCCTGTTCGGGCACCAAAAGTAAGGTATTTTTGGTGGCTCGAATAGAGGAGTCTCGGGTGCCTACTTGCTCGAAATAGAAGATTTCGGGCTAAGCAATTGTAAGACAATTTTTTGCGCCGGGGGGCGCTGCCCCCCACGCCCCCCGCAAGGGCGGCTCCCCTTGACCCCGTCCGCTGACCGGTCAGCGGAACCACCGCCCGCTGACCGGCCAGCGGGACCGCCGTATGCGAAGCGCCACATAAATAAAAACTGGTTAATCAACGCGCAAAAATTGGCATGCATCTTTGTTGAATGAGATTTGACATGATATGCTGATTGGTGTTTGAAGCATGGTGCATGGTTATAGCCCTTGATTGGTTGTACTTGTAAATACGGCCTGCGAGTCGTGCCTTTTCTTATCACTCTCATTGTACATTCTCTTTTCACCTTACTCCCCTCGAATATAACTCGAGGTTTCTATTATTGATGTAATGGTGCATTATGGGATCATCCAAGGTGGTATGTCCAAGGAGGTGACAACAAAAGGGCAACCAAGAAAGGAAGAGAAGGAGCTTGTGAAGACTCTTTTCTTTTCTTAGGCTTTTATGATATTCTCATTGGCTTGAGAATATCGCATAGATTGGGCTATAACCATGTCACATTTACTTACTTGTACGCATGAGATGCATGTTTTATACTTGTATGTGATGCATGTATAAGGCAACCGGAGATAACAAATTGGTGAGATCAAAAGAAAAAAATCCCTCAAACAAATATTAAGTCATTAAATGTGATGCCTTCCAAATGTTGGCACTCGTCAAGACTTTGATCAACATTAGGTGGGTTTGCCAAAGCAAAGCACCTATGTTCATCTTGGTAAGGCGCGATGGGATAATAGTGATATCCAAATTGCTAACTTTGGGTCCGACTTAACTAAGTCATCCTAATAGGATTAGGGACTTAGAGGCATAGAGTTGGGCTTAAGCTCATGAGATGAGCTTGGACAAGTGTTGTTCACCCAACTATCCAAGAGTTGCATAAGATGCAATTGGCAAGGAGTTGCCTACCTAAATAGCTGTAACTTGAGAGAAAAGCCAAAGCTGACTCAGGTTGTGGTCAAATATGGATCTTGGCCCACTAGAATACCTTAGCGCCGAGGTGTTCCAAAATAATATCGAGGGTTATTATTTTGAGGAAAATAGTGGGAGTATCGTTTAATAAAAGTCCTTATTAAATGAATTAAAATACATGACTCTTACACTGCATATTTACTGTTGTAGATAACCATGGCACAAAACACATCGACACTTTCGTTGCGATCGATCCTTGAGAAGGAAAAACTGAATGGGACCAACTTTCTCAAATGGTACCGAAACTTGAGGATAGTCCTCAAACAAGAGAGAAAGGCTTATGTCCTAGAGCAGCCCATTCCGAATGAGCCTGCTGCCACTGCTCCAAGAGCTGAAAGGGATGCTCACAAGAGGCATTCTGATGATGCTTTGGATGTTGCATGCCTCATGCTTATTACCATGGAATCTGAGCTTCAGAAGCAACATGAGAACATGGGGGCGTTCGATATGATCGAACATCTCAAAATGCTTTTCCAAGAGCAAGCTAGGCATGAGAGGTTTGAGACCTCTAAGGCATTGTTTCAGTGCAAGATGTCTGAGGGAAGTCCCGTGGGTCCTCATGTGCTCAAGATGATTGGGTACATTGAGAATCTTGAGAATTTGGGATTTGCTCTTCAGAAAGAGTTGGCTATTGATGTAGTCTTGCAATCGTTGCCTGAAAGCTACAGTCAGTTCGTCATGAACTATAACATGAACGACCTTGACAAGTCCCTCCCTGAATTGCTCAACATGTTGAGAACTGCTGAGCAAAACCTTAAGAAGGCTAAGCCCATTTTGATGGTTCAAAAGGGCAAGGGAAAGGGAAAAGCCAACAAGAAGAAGGATAAAGCTAATGGAAAGTCCAATGCTAATTCTTCTTCAGCTGCACTGAAACCAAAGGGTGGTGTGGCAAAGGAAGGGGAGTGCTTCCATTGTAAGCAACCTGGACACTGGAAGCGCAATTGCAAGCTCTATCTTGAAGAACTTGCTAAGGAAAAGGGAAGTAAGACTTCCACTTCAGGTATTTTTGTTATAGAGGCTAACTTTTCTACTTCCTCATCTTGGGTATTGGATACTGGATGTGGATCTCACATTTGTGCAAATGTGCAGGATCTAAGTAGAAGTAGAAGATTGGCCCGAGGTGAAGTGGACCTACGTGTTGGAAATGGAGCAAGGGTTGCTGCCTTAGCCGTAGGGACTTATGTTCTCACTTTACCTAGTGGATTAGTTTTAGAATTAGACAACTGCTACTTTGTGCCTACTATTAGTAGAAATTTGATTTCTGTTTCTTGTTTGGACAAGAAAGGTTTTTCATTTATAATAAAGGACAAATGTTGTTCTATTTATTTGAATGAAATCTTTTATGGTAGTGCTCAACTTAGCAATGGGTTGTATGTTCTAGACCTCGAAGATCCAATCTATAATGTGAATACCAAGAAGGTCAGATTAAATGATTCAAACCCGACCTATCTCTGGCACTGTCGCTTGGGCCATATAAATGAGACCCGCATATCCAAGCTCCATAAGGATGGACTCTTGGACTCATTTGATTTTGAATCATATGAGACATGTGAGTCATGTTTGTTGGGCAAGATGACCAAAGCCCCATTCACAGGGCAAAGTGAAAGGGCTAATGACTTACTAGGACTCATACATAGTGATGTATGTGGCCCTATGTCTACACAAGCTAGAGGAGGTTTCCAATACTTCATTACTTTCACTGATGACTTCAGCAGATATGGCTATGTGTATCTTATGAGACACAAGTCAGAATCCTTTGAAAAGTTCAAAGAATTCAAGAATGAAGTAGAGAATCAACTCGGGAAGAGTATCAAAGTGCTTCGATCAGATCGAGGTGGAGAGTACTTGGATCGAGAATTCCTTGACTATCTGAAGGAGTGTGGTATAGTATCACAACTCACTCCACCAGGTACACCTCAATGGAATGGTGTATCTGAAAGGAGAAATCGAACTCTGTTAGACATGGTTCGCTCTATGATGAGTCAAGCTGACCTTCCAAACTCCTTTTGGGGACATGTTCTAGAGACAGCCGCTTTTACACTAAACCGAGTTCCATCTAAATCGGTTCAAAAGACACCATATGAGATATGGAGTGGGAGGCGTCCCAATTTGTCTTTTATGAAGATTTGGGGCTGTGACGCTTATGTGAAACGTCAATCCTCTGACAAACTAGGGCCCAAATCTCAAAAATGCCTTTTTGTTGGGTATCCCAAAGAAACAAAGGGTTACTATTTCTACAATCCTTCTGAGCAAAAAGTGTTTGTTGCTCGAACTGGTGTCTTTTTAGAGAAAGAGTTTATCTCTAAAGAAACTAGTGGGAGGAAAGTAGAACTTGAAGAAATTCAAGAACAACAAGGAGACATCGAACCTGAAATGGAACCTGAACAGACACCACAAGATGTTGTGGTTCAAGAGTCTGTTCCTGTAGCACAGAGCCCACGTAGGTCTGGTAGGATTCGGCGTGAGCCCGAGAGATATGGATTTCTCGTGACTCACACTGGTGATGTGATGCTCATGGATCAGGATGAGCCCACAACCTACCAACAAGCTATGTCGGGGCCTGACTCTGAGAAGTGGCTAGTGGCCATGAAATCCGAGATGGAATCCATGTATGAAAACCAAGTATGGACTTTGGTTGACCCACCTGAAGGGGTAAAACCCATAGGGTGCAAATGGGTTTTCAAGAAGAAAACTGACATGGATGGTAATGTGATTACCTTTAAGGGACGATTGGTTGCAAAAGGTTTCAAGCAAATTCATGGTATTGACTATGATGAAACTTTTTCACCAGTTGCTATGCTTAAATCCATCCGAATTTTGTTTGCTATTGCTGCACACTATGATTATGAGATATGGCAAATGGATGTCAAAACTGCATTCCTAAATGGAAAGCTACTTGAGGATGTGTACATGACACAACCTGAGGGTTTTGTCACTCCTGAGAATGCCAATAAAGTGTGCAAGTTGCAAAGGTCCATTTATGGACTGAAGCAAGCTTCTCGAAGTTGGAATCTTCATTTTGATGAAGCAATCAAAGAGTTTGGTTTTATCAAAAATGAAGATGAACCTTGTGTCTACAAGAAGGTTAGTGGGAGCGCTATTGTCTTCTTGGTGTTGTATGTAGATGACATACTACTCATCGGGAATGACATTCCTGAGCTACAGTCTGTGAAGACTTGGCTAGGGAAATGTTTCTCTATGAAGGACTTGGGTGAAGCAGCCTATGTGTTAGGCATCAGGATCTATAGAGATAGATCTAGAAAGCTTCTTGGCCTAAGTCAAAGTACATATATTGACAAGGTGCTAAAGAGGTTTAGCATGCAAGATTCCAAGAAAGGATTCTTGCCCATGTCACATGGTATCACTCTTTCTAGATCTCAGTGTCCGAGTACACCCGAGGAGAGAGAGCGCATGAGTAAGATTCCATATGCCTCAGCAATTGGATCTATCATGTATGCCATGATATGTACTCATCCCGATGTCTCATATGCTTTGAGCATGACGAGTAGGTACCAATCGAACCCCGGTGAGAGTCACTGGACAGCTGTTAAGAACATCCTTAAGTACTTACGAAGGACTAAGGATGCATTCTTGGTCTTTGGAGGTGAAGATGAGCTCGTTGTAAGGGGTTACACCGATGCAAGCTTCCAATCCGATAAGGATGATTTTAGATCGCAATCTGGTTATGTGTTTTGTATTGGTGGTGGTGCTGTGAGCTGGAAGAGTTCAAAGCAAGAGACAGTAGCTGACTCTACAACAGAATCTGAGTACATTGCCGCCTCTGATGCTGTGAAGGAGGCAGTTTGGATCAAGAAGTTCATCACTGAACTTGGAGTGGTTCCAAGCATTGCCGACCCGATAGAGCTCTATTGTGACAACAATGGAGCAATCGCACAGGCTAAGGAACCTCGATCTCACCAGCGATCCAAACACATACTCCGACGCTATCATCTCATCAGGGAGATCATCGAGAGGGGTGATGTAAGGATATGCAGGACTTCGACAGACAGCAACATTGCTGATCCACTGACAAAGCCCCTTACGCAGCAGAAGCATGATAGCCATTCTAGGTCCATCGGTATTAGATACATGGATGATTGGCTTTTAGTGCAAGTGGGAGATTGTTAGTGTTGTGCCCAAAAAGCCAATCATGAGATGATTGTATTTTTTGCACATTGAGTCATGATATTTTATTAAGGCATTAATCCAGCAATTATGTTTGTTGTTTTGTTTCTGCGTAACGTAATAAACATAATTGTAACCCTAGAATAATGATATTCTTAAACGTCCCTGGTCTAGTATTATTGTGGAGCGGGTTGCAATAATACATAACGACTAGCATATGTGGAGACTAATATGAGATATGTAGTCTACATATGGGTACAAGTTGGAGAACTTGTGTACTGGACCGACCCACCATGAGAACACTACATGGATCGTTATATGAGTGTCATAAGTGATTCTCATAGTGATCATGGTATATGTAGTCCTTCGACCTAAGATCATCAAGGTTCCCTACATGTGAGTCACATACTTTGATACTTTCCTTTGTTGCTCGTAACTGAGTGAACTTGAAGGAGGTCATTGGGTATGTCACATATCATGCGGAGGGATTTGTATGATCAAGATGGGATTTGTCCCTCCTATGTAACGGGAGTGATATCTTCGGGCCCCTTGATAGAGTGAGACTTAGAAAATGCATGGCCATGCTCGGATGAGTTGATATACGATATCAATGTCATCAGTTTAAGTTGGTCTACTCGGTAATCAAGAAACCAAAGATTGGGCTATACGAGAGTGACACATTCCATGTCTCGTGCTTAGTCTTGATATCTTGGACAAAGGGACAATGGCATATATCGGTGATGATCATAAAGGTTTAGTCGAATCATCGACAATCTTGTCACTTGGGTAGCAATGATGTGTTGCTAGACACCGCTCATTGCTTATGATCATAAATGTGATTTATGATCATTGCCAACGTGGTAAGAGCCTATTGGGTCGCACACATAGAGCTATTTGGATCATTAGAGTGCATGGGCTAATAATTTGGGTTTTGGTTTCACAATAATTTCGTATTAATAATGGGCCCAATAGTTGAGCCATTATTAAGCCCGAAATTAAAGCCTAATTGGATTAGGGCTTTGAAACCCATTAGGCCTGGAAGTTGAGTCTCACTATAAATACAACTTCTAGTGAGAAATTCGCAGGTCTCCTTACCCTAACATCCCAAAAGGACAGTCGCACTCTTCTCTTGCAATTCCTTGGAGGACGCAAGCTAGCACTGCGAGCGCAAGAGAAACGCATCTGCTGGGACACTGTGGAAGCGTGGTGATCCCGAGATGCTCGTGTGGATACCATAGAGAGCTTGAACATGTCAACTGTTCAAGTTTTGTGATTCGACTGTACAGTTGAGTGAGAGATCTCAACCGAAAATTAGGCATGAAAATTTTTGCACACCCGGTTTACCCCGTTTCATTTGTATCCTGGAGGGTTTCGGTTAAATTCCGCTGCGCTGTTTGGCTCCCGAAACCCAACACAATAAACCATAGGTTTAAAACACATAACAAACAAAACCAAATCACTATGGTAGCCCTCCTCAAGCTAATGCTTGGTCTTAGGAGGATTTTAATAGTAGTTAGTACTAAATTTGGGCCCTAGAAACCCTCATTTCACTGCCATCATTGTGCACTTGACAATAGGTTACAAAACCTTCAATAAGTGCACTCCCCTCACTAATCTTGGTTCATCAAAATCTTGGCTCTCTTCCAAGCTTAGCCCTAGCTCCATGGAGTTTAAAATTACAAAAAATAGTTGATGAGAGTGAGAGAACCCTTACCAAAGTGGGTAGGCCAAAAATCAAGCTTGATCCTTCAAGCATCCAAGCAATAGCTCTAGTTTGCCTCCAATTGCTTCCTTTGCCTTCAATTTGAATTAATTGCAAGTTTGAAGCTGTGGTGGCTATGGAGGAAGTGTGGCTATGTTTTTGGGCTAGATAAGGATGAAAATGAGAGAAGGATAAGTGATTTGGCCACTTAAATGGCCTTAAATGAGCTTAAGGGCACAAACCACACTTAAACAAGCTTAACCTTGCTTTATGTCATTTTCCTTCTCACTAGTTATGGTTTGTTTGTCTTAAACTCATTGGTACACATGTGTCCAATATTTTTGTCTATTTATCAAGTCTTGGCTGCCTCCCCCATGGTGGGATAACCCCACAATTCCACCCTTAGACTTAAGTCAAAAGCTTGAACACCTTAAGGTTTACACTAGGGCATTTACGTCCTTATTGCCTTTAATGTTTCCTTTGTCCAAACTTGTCTTCCATGAGCAATTTGGTTCTCCAATAGCACTTTCATACCATTCATATCCTTCCCATACCTCTCCAAGTCTCTTTCTTGAGAGTTTTGTAATTGAGCACCAGAATTTCCAAAACCTTACAAAAAAGTCCATAGGTTGCTTGACAAACAAGTAATCCTTAAGTCTTTTCTTGGGTGCCAAGTTGCCAACTTGGAACACTTTTAAGGAGGTGTTAATCATGCCTTTACCCCCCACACATCAATCACTACGGTGAGAATTACACAATATAATGGTTGTTAGCCATTATGACACTTGTAATTCTCCCATGTTTGTGAGGTGGTAACAATCCTCCCCCTTTAAAAATTTTGTCCTCCAAAATAGCCTTTAGCTTCAAGTATTCTTCGGGATACCTTTCCATAAGGTCTTTTTCATTTTCCTAGGTTGCTTCTCTTTCAGAGTGGTGTGACCACTGAACTCTAACCATGGGAAAATGTTTGTTTCTTAACCTTATGGTATCCTTGGCTAAAATAGCCATAGGTTTCTGTTCATATGTCAAGTTAGGTTCCAACTGTATGTCTTCGACTACAATAGCATGCTTTGTGTCCAATAGACACTTCTTAAGCATACTGAGGTGGAAAACATTACGAACACTTGACATGCTTGGCAGTAGAGCTAAGCTGTATGCTACCTTGTTAACTCTGTCCAAGATATAATAAGGGCCTATGTATCTTGCAACTAACTTGGTCCTTTAGGCACACAGATTTGATCCTTGAAGTGCAGTAATCCTTGCTTGTAGGCATAGGATTAATACAAGGAACCTTTCCTTGTTTTGAAATCTTTTCACATTTTTCAGTCCACTCAAACCTTTGACCCTTCTTGGTCAAATGAGTAAGAACTCAGGCAATCATGGAAAAGCATGATACAAATCTTCTATAGTATCCAACTAATCCTAGGAAACTTCTGATTTCCTTTACATTCCTTGGTCTTTCCCACTGTTCCACTGCCATGACCTTTTCAGGGTCTGCCTTAAGGCCTTGTGCATCTATGATGTGTCCTAGGAAAGACACTTCCCTTATCTAGAATTCACACTTGGATAACTTGGCATAAAGCTAATGTTCGAATAGAGTCTTTAGGACAATCTTCAGATGATGTTCATGTTCATTTTCATCCTTGGAACACACTAGTATGTAATCAATGAACACAACCACAAATTTGTCTAGATGTGGTCTGAACACCCTGTTCATCAAGTCCATGAAAGCAGCTGGGGCATTTGTCAAACCAAATGGCATGACTGTGTACTCATAATGCCTATATCTAGTCCTAAATACAGTCTTAGGAATGTCCTCTTCCTTTACTCTCAAATGGAAGTATCCAGATCTTAAATCTATCTTGGAGAAGATCTTAGTTCCCTTGAGTTGAGAAAAAAAATCCTCTATCCTAGGAAGTCGATACGTATTCTTGATAGTCACTACATTGAGCTTCCTGTAGTCAATACATAGTCTCAATGATCCATTCTTCTTTTTCACAAAGAGAATAGGAGCTCCCCATGATGAAACACTTGGCCTTATGAACCCTTTTTCAAGAAGTTCATCAAGTTGTTTCTTGAGCTCATTCATCTCTGTGATTGGCATTCTATAAGGTGGTATGGATATTGGACTAGCTGCTGGTTGCAACTTGATCTCAAACTCAATTTTCGTTAGTGGAGGAATACCTGGCAGGTTTTTAGAAAAGACTTGTGGAAAGTCTATCACTACAGGTATTCTGTTCGCTTCCTCATCACAGTGCAATTCATTCAATTCATAACAATAATCATGCTCAGAAATCACAGGTATCTCATCTAGTACCTCTAGCTCCATGCCATGCTTTTCATAAACTAATTCCTTAGAATTCACTAATGTAGGCACTTCACCATCGGGCAATGTGATTTCCCTCTTAGCACAATCAATTCTTATGTTATTCATAGTAAGCCAATTCATACCCAGTACTAAATCATACTTAGGAATATCGAACACTAGCAGATTAGTCATAACCTTAGTCTTTCCTACTACTAGCTCATAATCCTTATCTAGGTCATTAATGAAAAGACATTGACTACTTGCTGTTTTCACTAAGGATATCCTAGGCATGATTTCAGTTGGCAATTTCATGGCTTCAACAAATTTTCTAGTCACTATAGACACAGATGCACCAATATCAAACAGAACACTAACACGCATACCATTAAGGTAAATGCTACCTCTTAGTGCTCTTCCATGCTCTGATGTCTCTGGCCTCTTCACTTGGAAGACTCTGCCAGCTCTCTGCACTGGAGGCCAAGGCACTGGAGGAACTGGCCTCTGCTGTCCCTCCCTAGGTGCCCCCATTTAGGTCCTGGCCCAATAGGTCTTACTAGACCTTGGTCTTCTAGCCTCCTTTGAGCCTATGGGCAGTTTATGATCCAATGATCCAAGGATCCACATCTTAGACATGCTTGGGTGTTAAAATAGCAAGGTTTCTTTCCATGAAACTTATTACATTTAGGGCACCTCAGGTCAGGGAACTTCCCCTTAACCTTGCCCTCACCACCGAAATGAGAATTCTTGGCAATTCCCTTGCCATGTGGTGGCTTCTCCTGCTTGCCCCCTGCCTGACCACTTTCCCCTGGTCCACAGGGAAAGTACTTAGTCTCGTACTCCTCTTGCTCTACAAATAGAGCTTTCTACACTGCTTCATAGTATGTAACTGCTCCAAAAGGTCTAACAGCCTTTCTAATGTCTAACCTTAGGCCTCTGACAAATATTTCGGGCTTTAACTCCTCCAGTCCATAATACTGAGGAGCATACATCACCAACTGATTGAATTTGTGCTCATACTCTAGGACACTGAGGTTGTCCTGTCTTAGAGCATCAAATTCAGCTTGCTTCATATCCTTGATGGCATCACTGATGTATTATTCCTAGAACAGTTGTGTGAACTCTAGCTAGCTCATCTTAATATCTCTTCCTGGCCTTCTGCCATTCTGGAAAGCATATCTGATACGATCAAAGAAGGCACAACCAAGGATGGAAAGAATCCATGGAAGATAACTAGTGAACCATTGATAAGAAAGAAGGCTAAGGAGCTACTGGAACATGCAAGGAATCATATGGACATGATGGCCAAGCTCGGATGTTGACAGATTGGCGATGTTCTGGTACAAAAATCATATATTGAGCTAAACAGATCACAATTAAGTAATTCTTGATTAATTTGAAAGATAACATCTGGAGCTACAAATTATATGAAGACCATGAAACCCAGTTTGCACGTTAAGCAGGTCCAATTTAGCTTCAAAGTCGCGATTTGCGAGTTATCGCTGGTTCAGAAGCAGTTGCAGTATTTTGGGCATATCTTTGGATTTAGATGTCTGTTTTGTGTGGTTCAGGTTTCATTTCAAAGCTAAGAAGGAGATATAAAACTTTCATGCTTTGTATTTTGAGAAATAATGGCTGCATCAAGTTCAAATTTCACCTTGAATTTGAAGATACAAGCAGGAACCAGCTGAGAAGATTATTTTGGAATTTTTATGGTCAATCTTGTTTTGTAACGTATATTATTTTATTTTCCTGTTTATTTACATTATTTAGGATGTTATTTGGGTCATGGAAGTGATTCAGGTCACTTAGGATAAATGGAATTCGCTGCACACCCTAAACATGTGTTAAAAGGGTGTAGGAATCCTAGTTTGACTAGGTTTTCTTGAGTCTTTTGTAACTAGGTTTCCTAGGTAACTTGGGCTGCGAATTTTTCTGAGTCTTTTACCCTAGTTTAGGCCTATAAATAGGCACATATTCTGGTTGTAAAAAACAACCTTGACATGAAATAATATTGCTACTTTGGAGAGATTTTCTCTTTGGTTCTTTGTGGACTACCTTGGTGCACAAGTGTGCTTGTGTTCTTGGTGTTCTTATACTTTTCGTTTCTAGTCACAGGTTGATTAGGCATGGGGGTCTTCAAATCTAGTCTCTTTGATGTCTTGTGGAGCTTGAAAAACATCTTGGGCGCATTTCATGGTCTTTATACCATCGGGGTTCGCATCAGTTGGTATCAGAGCCACAAGTTCCATTGAAGGACATATCTTGTGTTCTTGTTTATCTTCGGTTTTCTTTTAATTTGTTTCCAGTAATTTCGTGTCTTAATCCTCTGTTGTAATCCTTTTTCTTCTTGTTTCAGGTCTGTCCTTTTTATTCCATCCTTGTTCAAGTCCAAAAATCACAAAAACAACAAAAAGAAGTCAATCCGTGTTGTCTAGTGTTCTCGGTTTCAATTCAATTGTTCTTGTTTGTTTCTTATCGTTCTGTTTCATGTCTAGCCCTATTAATCTCTCTTTTTTTCATTGTTTCCAGCATCCTAGAGTCAAGAAAATATCAAAAAAAAGAAGGATCCAACTTCAGGAAGTTTCGGTATCAAAAAGTTTTTCGAAATTGTGCAAGTTTCAATAGTTTCTTGTTTTGGCCGAATTGAAAACTGACTTTTTGTCTTTGGCAGCTAGGAATTTCAAGGAGAACATTTTTTTAGCATCAAAACAGCAAGCAAAAAAAGAGAAAAAAAAAAAAGGGAAGAAAAAGAAAAAGAAAGGAAAAGGAAAGAGCTTGCAAAAAGCAAGTTTTTCACAAAGTGTTGAAAGTTTTTGTGCCCAAAACCTATCCCATTGTTTTTGAGTCAAAAAGTTTTCTTTGTGGTTCTTGTGATCATCAATTGCAAGAGCTTCCTAGAGTCTTTTAAAGCTTGTTTAGCCCACCTCTTTTGGAGTCAAAATTGTTTTCAAGAATTCAAGTTTTCTTGTGTGCTTTGAGGACAGTTTTCTTAGAACGTTTGAGGACTCTTTGAATAGCAATATCTCACTAACAAATTGATTGTTTGAGTGTTCATCTTTTGAGTGAAACACGTGAGGTGATTGTTTGTGAGGATCTTTATTTTCAGGAGTATGGAGGGCCAGGAGGATAGGAGAATGGAAGTAAGACACAATGAGGAGCCTACCATGAGAGAATTTCAAGAAACTCTAAATAGACTTGTGGGGAGGATTGAGGACATTGATTTGAGGTTGCCAAGGAGACCTAATCCTATTTTGCAACCAAGGAGAGGTTCAAGGAGAGAAGAACCCAAGGAGGAAGAAAGAGTTTGGCATGACCATGGGTTTCCCAGGAGGTGTAAGCCAAGGGAGGACAACAATCTCAACTCCATCAAGCTTACCATTCCATCCTTCCAAGGGAGGAGTGATCCAGATGCATATTGGGAATGGCAGCAAAAGATTGAGATGGTGTTTGATTGCCATCATTACTCTGAGGAAAAGAAGGTTAAATTGGCTACCATAAAGTTCACTAACTATGCTCTTGTATGGTGGAATCAGGATATTATTTCTAGGAGAAGGAATAAGGAGGAGCGCATACACACATGGAAAGCCCTTAAAGCATTGATGAGGAGGAGATTTGTGCCTAGCTCCTACTATAGAGATCAATGCCTAAAGCTTCAAAAGCTAGTACAAGGCCAAAGGAGTGTGGAGGACTACCACAAAGACTTGGAGATGACCTTGACCCAAGCCAAAATCATGGAGGATGAGGAGACCACCATTGCTAGATTCATTAATGGTCTAAATCCTGAGATTGCCAACGAAGTGGAAATGGTGCCTTATTTCAATATGGAGGACTTGCTTCACCATGGCACCGAGGCTGAGAGGAGCATCAAGAGAGCAAAGGCATCCAAGATGTCTCAAGGAGGAATTTCCACATGGAAAGGAGCATGGAGCAAGGATGTGAGAGAATGCTCAGCAGCGATCTCCATACCTGGAGATGAACCTGCTAAGGGAGGTTATTCTGCCCGTAAGCCTTTGCACATCTTTTGTTGTGACAGGAGCTCGGAATTCAAGTAAAGCTCTGAATTTTTCTGGGTTGGCATCGATACCCCTTTTTGATACCATAAATCTGAGGAACTTGCCCGAACTTATGCCGAAGACACACTTCTTGGGATTGAGACGAATTCCGATTGCTCTAAGTTGGTGGAAAGTTTCCTCCAACTCGGCAATGTGGCTGCCAGGCAACCTGCTTTTGACTATCATGTCATCCATGTAGACTTCCATGTTTCTCCCTATTTGACTGCTGAAGACCTTGTTCATCAGCCTCTAATAAGTAGCTCCTGCATTTTTGAGCCCGAAGGGCATTCTTACGTAACAATACGTACCGATTTTGATGATGAAGGTGATTTTTTCCTCATCCTCAGGGTTCATCCTGACTTGATGGTACCCACTAAAAGCATCTAGGAAGCTCAGGAGTCCATATTCAGCGGTCAAGTCCACCAGTTGATCTATCGGCGAGAGAGGATATGAATCTTTAGGACAAGCATCATTTACATTTCGGAAGTCTATGCACATTCGGACCTTGCTACTCCCTTCTTCCGTGGCAATGACTACATTGCTTATCCATTCGGGGTATTTGACTTCCCTAATTACACCTGCTTCTAGCAGGTGTTGGACTTCGGTTTTGACGAAGTTGTTTTTGTGCACCGAGAGGCTTCGCTTCTTTTGGCGGACCGGCTTTGCATTTGGGTTTACTTTGAGGCTATGCTGTATTATGCTAGGGTCTACCCCAGGCATGTCTTTCGGCGAGTAGGTGAATAGATCTTTATTCGTTAGTAGGAAAGATACAAGCTTTTCCTTATCTCCTTTGGCCAATTTTTTCCCTACTCGGGTGTTTCGGCCTGGGACAACCTCTATCTCTTCCGTTTCTACTTTCTCGGGATCCTTTGTTCCTTGTTCTTCTGATTCTTGTGCGGACAGTGCCTTTGTTTCTATAGTTTGCGCACAATTCACCGCTGGGCCTTTTCTCGCCTTTACAAACACCTTTCGCACCTCCCCCTGGTCGATGAAAATCTCAGCATCTCCATCCTTGGTGGTGAAGGTGACAGTTAGGTACTTCACATCCGGGCGAATGTGGAGGTTTCCTTGCGTCTGCCTTCCAAGAATGGCGTTATATGACGAAGGGACATCGATGACGATGAACCTTGTCATTATGGAGGCGAACAGCTCCTTTCTGTTGTTTGCTGAAGCTCCCTTCATCATCAGGGGAAGATCTACCCATCCAAGGATGGGAAGTTCGGATGGCCCCACTCCGAAAGTAGGGGAAGTGATGGATTTGAGGTCGCTTCTCAATATCCCCAAGCTTGGTAATAGGTGGGAGAATAGGACGTCTGCGTTTGAGCCATCGTCAAGTAGTACTCTCTTGACGTCCCGCTTCCTATCCTTGCCATAATCAGCAAAGGATCGTCATGGGGAAAAATGACAGTGGATCCATCCTTTTGGGTGAGCTTCTTTGATGGATTCCCGTACTCCATTACCGAAATCTCTTTGGCTTTTCTTTTTCTTTCCGCCGACGGCATCCAAGATGTCTCAAGGAGGAATTTCCACATGGAAAGGAGCATGGAGCAGGGATGTGAGAGATGTACCCAAGCCAAAAGTGGAGGCCAGAAAAGGAGACTTGTCTCAACTTCTACAAGAAAACTCAATCATGCTTGCACCACTTTCACCACAATAAGTCTTGAAGGATCAAAGAAAACTTCAAAGTGAGGTTGAGAGAAAAGAAATAGAGGGGAAAATTGAGGGCAAGAGTGATGAGGGGAAAGTCGAGAGAACAATCGAGAGATTAAGTGAGAAGAGTGAACATGAGGGGAAGAAGAGTGGAGAGTTCCCGAGAGAAGAAATTGAGTGGGAAGTTGAGAGAAGACAAGAGTGCAATGAACCCAAGCCGAGTGAAGAAAGAAAGACCTACAGAGAAGCCATACTTTCATCTAACATAATGGAGTCTTCTTCTAGTGTTGTGTTGTCTTCTTTTCAGGAATTAAGTGAATATGAGCTACAAGAATCAAGTGAGTTGCTGTCCATCAAAGAAGTTGGTGTTCCCAATATTTCAAGTCATGTCCCATGCATCAAACCAACAAAGGACGTTGAAAAGGAACAATTTGAGGTAAGTTCAAGTGATTTCATATGCAAAAGGTTGCCTAACATTGTTTCTTATCCTATGTTTCAAGGGGATGAAATTAATGCAACTCCAACCGAAGTCATTAAGTGCAAAGGTGAAAATTTTGTGGTTCCAAAGGAAGATACTTGGAGACTAAGTCCAACCACTGTAATGTATTTCTTCCTAACACCTAGATTTGATGTAGTTTTGCATGAAAATCTCAATCAATGTGTGTTTGCTTGCAATGTTATTTTGACAAATGGTTTTCATGAAACTAGATTAAGAGAAGGAAGTAAGCATGAAACTTTGACAAAATATGATTTTAAAGCTTCCGATTCTTTGGTTTTGTCAAATGATCTTTCGAATTTCATAAGTTTATCTGGGGAAAAATCTGTTTTGGTGTCTTTTTTTTTTTTGAATTTGTTTGTTTTGCATCCATTTCACATTGTTTTGTTTTGTCTCAAGTTAAATCTGCTTCTTTAGAATTTTTCATGCATAAATTAGCTCATACACATACATTACATACTTTTTTGATTGCCATTCATGTTCAGCCCATTTTGTGTGTCAATCTTTAATTTTCAGCAAGCATTTTTTTGCCATGACACATGCATTGCATAAACTTTTGAGCATTGATCTTTTTGCTTTATGTCCAAACCTGAAAGTTTTTATTTTGAGTGAAAATTCTGGTTTCAAATTCAGCCTTTTAAGGAGGTATGTTGAGTCCTTTGTTTTGTGTCATATCCCATTCACAAATTTCATGCATTGTTGTGCATTTACGTGCAAAAATAAGTTTGCTACTGAATTGGTTTCACTTAATCCTATCTACTCCAATCTTGTTTCATTTAAAATGCTTAGGATTTTTGTGAAATTCGTGCATCCTTGTTTTGTTATTAGTTTAGGCCACATTGTGTTCAATTCTTGTTTGTTTGAATGGCCTATGCAAACTATTGTCTTGACATGCATAACTTGTGCTTTTCATGACCTTGACACTTATGTGAGTTTAGGTCAATTTGTTTTGAATGCATACAGCATCCCTAAGGTAAATTATTCCAACACCTTTCCTAGTTATGAGAATAATGTTTCTGAGATGGCGAAGGCAATGAAAGTGATGCCTAGAGTTAAGATGAAAAATGTGCAAACATTCAGATTTTTTGTGCTAATTGTTCCAAACTTTGTTTTTGATCCTAGAGGTATCATTGCATTTGGATATTGGTTCAGGTTTTTCACAAGATTAAAGCTCCATACACAAGCATTCCATGCTATTGGTGCTTATGTGAAAGGTAAGTGCTTATGTGTTGATTATTTCACTGTTATTGATTCAATTCCCTTTTCTAATGTAGGTTTTGATTCAAGGACGAATCCTTCTAAGGAGGGGGGAGCTGATACGATCAAAGAAGGCAAAACCAAGGATGGCAAGAATCCATGGAAGATAACTAGTGAACCATTGACAAGAAAGAAGGTAAGGAGCTGCTGGAACATGCAAGGAATCATATGGAGATGATGGCCAAGCTCGGATGCTGACAGATTGGCGATGTTCTGGTACAAAAATCATATCTTGAGCTAAAAATATCAGAATTAAGTAATTCTTGATTAATTGGAAAGCTAACATCGGGAACTACAAATCATATGAGACCATGAAACCCAGTTTGCACGTTAAGGAGGTCCAATTTAGCTTCAAAGTCGCGATTTGCGAGTTATCGCTGGTTCAGAAGCAGTTGCAGTATTTTGGGCATATCTTTGGATTTAGATGTCCGTTTTGTGTGGTTCAGGTGTCATTTCAAAGCTAAGAAGGAGATATAAAACTTTTCACGCTTTGTATTTTGAGAAATAATGGCTGCATCAAGTTCAAATTTCACCTTGAAGTTGAAGATACAAGCAGGAACCACCTGAGAAGATTATTTTGGCATTTTTATGGCCAATCTTGTTTTGTAACGTATTTTATTTTATTTTCCTGTTTATTTACATTATTTAGGATGTTATTTGGGTCATGGAAGTGATTCAGCTCACTTAGGATAAATGGAATTCGCTGCACACCTTAAACATGTGTTAAAAGGGTGTAGGAATCCTAGTTTGACTAGGTTTTCTTGAGTCCTTTGTAACTAGGTTTCTTAGGTAACTTGGGCTGCGAATTTTGCTGAGTCTTTTACCCTAGTTTAGGCCTATAAATAGGCATATATTCTGGTTGTAAAAAGTAGCCTTGACATAAAATAATATTGCTACTTTTGAGAGATTTTCTCTTTGGTTCTTTGTGGACTACCTTGGTGCACAAGTGTGCTTGTGTTCTTGGTGTTCTTATACTTCTCGTTTCTAGTCACAGGTTGATTAGGGGTGGGGGTCTTCAAATCCAGTCTCTTTGATGTCTTGTGGAGCTTGAAAAACATCTTGGGTGCGTTTCATGGTCTTTATACCATCGGGGTTCGCATCAATACCTATCCCTGGTGTTTCTCCACCACATCTCTGTACTGCCTACAAAGTTATAAGTAGCCAGTGACACCTTCTTGGTGGAGCTGTGTGGCATGCCCTCAAACATCTTTTCTATGAAGATAAACAGCTCCTCAGCTCTTTCTAGCCTAGCTTTTCCATAAAACTATGGAGGTCTTAGGCCTTCGAACCTCTCCAACAGTCTGACTTCATCTAGGCCTTCCAGATCCTCTAATTGTGTCTCCTGGATCTGTAAGAGCCCTCCGTTTGGTGATGCTCTCTATGATCTATATGCCTTTTCCTGGATCTTCTCTCATGGCCTTCCTCAATCTTGTTCCTAGTGGAGGAATGGTCATAGACTGAGGGATTGGTCCCGGACACCTGACCAATCTTAGACCTTAATCTTCTTCCTCTTGGATTTCTCCTATCTTCATCTTCCACCTCAATGGTCTCATCACTTGTGTCTTCTAAGCTTCCAAAATGAACATATTTAGATGTGTTCCTAGTATCCTCTTCTAGTTGTTGCTATGCATCCTGAACTGCTTGTTGTTGTGCTTGAATCAGTCTTACTAAGTTTTCATTGATTAGAGCTAAGTTCCTCTGAAGCTCTAACCAAACCTGAGGCACTTTAGGGTTTGGTACCCCCTGTTGCCGTTGATTCCCTTTATTCTGTCCATTTCTTTGTTGCCCATAATCAGTAGGAGGCCTTTAGGGTGGTTTTCCTCTCTTTGTGGTAACCATGTTTACTCCCTGAATTGATGATTCATCATAGAGCACATATAGAGATCATAGGTATTTCAATGGTACTTGACACTACCAGCTGACCAAACTGAGTTCATGTATGTAGATGGATGCAATGAAACTGTATGCTATGTAAATATACAAACTATGCTCTGATACCAACTTCTGTTACCCATTCCAAAGTATTCCAGTTATGGTGCCAAAATTGTGGATTTAGGCTCCTAGGATTGGTAATGTTCTGTAGGCCATCAGAACACTACCCTTAGTGTTCATACCCAAATGGGCCTCTTGGGCACTATGTAAACACATGCATATTGGTCCAACCATCAGACACATATTCATATTTCATGCACACCATGGCAATAAATATGGAAAACACTAGCACAAGTCTTAATCTTAGCTACCACACATTAGGCAATCTTGTTAAGTTATAATGACCAGCCACTGCACCTGTAACTTCCACTAATAAACTGTATCATTCTAACCATGTACCCCCTATTTTATTTACTCCACTACCAAGTAGAGACTTAGGGAAAATCAAGGAAATTTGTTTTATATCAATAGCCCCCCTATGGACCAAGTTATGGATTTCTTAAGTTGGTTACAAAATTCTGACCAAATGAACAGTAACTTAGCCAAATTTGCAACATCATAACTTTGGCTACGGGGCTCTAAATCTAGAAATCCAAAAGGTTAGTTAACACTATATATGTCCTGTAGGTGTGGTCAAAATTTCAAACCAAGATTCATTCTACACAGGGAGATATTCGACTTTAGGTACAGGGTTGAAATTCTGGCAACTTTATGATTGTTTTCCCCAAACAAATTTTCGTAAGTGTGCAAACACTTGATTCACAAGGGGAAAATGCTCCAAGGCTATCCCATATATGTCCATTACACATAGGAATTACATGTTCTTGCATCTAGCAACTTTATGTGACCAAAACAGAATTTACAAGTAAGCAGCCTATCATTCACACTTAGGCAGCTTTGCACCACATCACTTACATAGCCAAAACTATACTCAAATGTTCACATGCTTGCCTCATCTTACATACAATACATTTACATGCATACATGCACTACAATATGGTCTTAACTCAGCTAAATAGGCACCCTAAGTTACAGGAGTGCCTGAAATGCAATCGACTCCAGAACAGGATGCTGGACAGCTGCTGCACAACACAGTAACTACCACCATTAAAGATGCCAAATGTGCTCCAAAAATCACCAAACTTACCAGATCATAACTAGACATATGGAAGTTCGTGTAGCTAAATTTTTAGAACAAACCTCAAACTACAATGGTTAGTTTGAAGGTAATCTTTCTTTTGGACCTGGAATGAGAGAATTGAGGGGAGTAAGTTTCATTGAGAAACTTAGTAAGGGTAGCACTAGGATTCAATAGGTTATGTAACCATCATTAAAACCTACATCCAAAGACACTAAAACAAAAAAAAACATAGTGCATATATACAAGATATAGCAACCAAATGCAGCAGCCATTCACAACCAACAAACACATGGAATCCAATAGCAACAATAAACCATAGGTTAGTCCATAAAACACAAAATAAACATAACCAAATCACTATGGCAGCCCTCCTCAAGCTAATGCTTGGTCTAAGGAGGATTTTAACAGTATTTAGTGCTAACTTTGGGCCCTAGAAACCCTCATTTCACTGCCATCATTGTGCACTTGACAATAGGTCACAAAACCTTCAATAAGTGCACTCCCCTCACTAAGCTTAGTTCATCAAGCTCATGGCTCTCTTCCAAGCTTAGCCCTAGCTCCATGGATGTTTGAAAATTATACAAAACAATCCATGAGAGCAAGAGAACTTTTACTAAAGTGGGTAGGCCAAAAATCAAGCTTTATCCTTGAATCATCCAAGCAATAGCTCTAGTTTGCCTCCAATTGCTTCCTTTTGCATTCAATTTCAATCAATTGCAAGTTTGAAGGTGTGGTGGCTATGGAGGATGTGTGGCTATATTCTGGGGTTGGAGGAGGATGAAAATGAGAAAGGGATAAGTGATTTGGCCACTTAAATGGCCTTAAATAAGCTTAAGCGCACAAACCACACTTAAACAAGCTTAGCCTTGCTTTATGTCATTTTCCTTCTCACTAGTTATGGTTTTTTTGTCTTAAACTCTTTGGTACACATGAGTCCAACATTTTTGACTTGGCGTAAAGTGAATGTTCTAATAGAGTCTTTAGGACAATCTTCAGATGACGTTCATGTTCATTTTCATCCTTGGAATACACTAGTATGTAATCAATGAACAAAACCACAAATTTGTCCAGATGTAGTCTGAACACCCTGTTCATCAAGTCCATGAAAGTAGCTGGGGCATTTGTGAAACCAAATGGCATGACTGTGCACTCATAAGTCCCATATCTGGTCCTGAATATAATCTTAGGATTGTCCTATTCTTTACTCTCAACTGGAAGTATCCAGATCTCAAATCTATCTTGGAGAAGATCCTAGCTCCCCTGAGTTGATCTAAAAGATTCTCTATCCTAGGGAGTGGATATTTGCTCTTGATAGTCACTGCATTGAGCTTCCTATAGTCAATACATAGTCTCAAAGATCCATCCTTCTTTTTAACAAAGAGAATAGGAGCTCCCCATGGTGAAACCCTTGGCCTTATGAACCCTTTTTCAAGAAGTTCATCAAGTTGTTTCTTGAGCTCATTCGTCTGTGTGGTTGACATTCTGTAAGGAGGTGTGGATATTGGACTAGCTCCTGGTTGCAACTTGATCTCAAACTTAGTTTCCCTTAGCGAAGGAATACCTAGCAGGTCTTTAGGAAAGACTTGCAGAATGTCTCTCACTACAGGTATTCTGTCCGCTTCCTCATCACGGTGCAATTCATTCCATGCGTAACAATAATCATGCTCAGAAATCACAGGCATCTATTCTAGTACGTCTAGCCCCATGCCATGCATTTCATACACTAATTCCTTAGAATTCACTAATGCATGCACTTCACCATCAGGCAATGTGATTTCCCTCTTAGCACAATCAATTCTTATGTTATTCATAGTAAGCCAATTCATACCCAGCACTAAATAGTACTTAGGAATATCCAACACTAGTAGATTAGTCATAACCTTAGTCTTTCCTACTACTAGCTCACAATCCTTAGCCAAGTCATTAGTGAAAAGACATTAACTACCTGCTATTTTCACTAAGGATATCCTAGGCATGATTTCAGTTGGCAATTTCATGGCTTCAACAAATTTCCTAGTCACTATAGACACAGATGCACCAGTATCAAATAGAATACAAACAGGCATACCATTAAGGTAAATGCTACCTCTTAGTGCCTCTCCACTTGGAAGACTCTGCCAGCTCTCTGCGTTGGAGGCCGAGGCACTGGAGGAACTGGCCTCTTCTATCCCTCCCCAGGTGCTCCCTCTCTAGGTCCTGCCCCAATAGGTCTTACTGGACCTTGGTCTTCTAGCCTTCTTTGAGCCTATGGGTAGTCTTTGATCCAATGATCCATGGATCCACATCTTAGACATGCTTGGGCGTCAAAATAGCAAGGTTTCTTTCCATGAAACTTCTTGCATTTAGGGCACCTTAGGCCAGGGAACTTCCCCTTAACCTTGGCCTCACCACCAAAATGAGAATTATTGGCAATTCTCTTGCCATGTGGTGGCTTCTTCTGCTTGCCCCCTGCTTAACTACTTTCCCCTGGCCCACAGGGAAAGTAGTATGTAACTGCTCTAAAAGGTCTAATAGCCATTCTAATGTCTAACCTTAGGCCTCTGAGAAATCTTTTGGCCTTTAACTCCTCCAGTCCATAATACTGAGGAGCATACCTCACCAACTGATTGAATTTGTGCCACACTCTAGGACAATAAGGTTGTCCTGTCTTAAAGCATCCAATTCAGCTTATTTCATATCCTTGATGGCATCATTGATGTATTATTCCTAGAACAATTGTGTGAACTCTAGCCAGCTCATCTCAATATCTCTTACTGGCCTTCTGCCCTTCTGGAAAGCATAACTATCCCTAGTGTTTCTCCACCACATCTGTGCACTGCCCACCAAGTTATAAGTAGCCAGTGACACCTTCTTGGTGGAGCTAAGTGGTATCCTCTCAAACATCTTTTCTATGAAGATTAACCACTCCTTAGCTCTTTCTGGCCCAGCTCTTCCATCAAACTAAGGAGGTCTTAGGCCTTCTAAGCTCTCCAATAGTCTGACTTCATCTAGGCCTTCCAGATCCTTTAATTTGTGCCTTATGGATCTTGAGAGCCTTCCATATGGTGATGTTCTCTATGATCGCTTTGCCTTCTCCCGGATCTTCTCTCATGGCCTTCCTAAATCTCATTCATAGTGGAGGAATGGTCATAGATTGAGGGATTGGTCCTGGACACTTGACCAATCTCATACCTTCGTCTTCTTCCTCATGGATTTCTCCTATCTTGATCTTCTACCTCAATGGTCACATCATTTGTGTCTTCTAAGCTTCTAGAAGGAACATATTCAGATGTGTTCCTAGTATCCTCTTTTTGTTGCTGCTGTGCATCCTGAACTCCTTGTTGTTGTGCTTGAATTAGTCTTACTAAGCTTTCATTGATTAGATCTAAGTTCCTCTAAAGCTCTAACCAAACCTGAGGCACTTTTGGGTTTCGTACCCCCTGTTGCCATTGATTCCCTCTATTCTGTCCATTTCTTTGTTGCCCATAATTAGTAGGAGGCCTTCAGGGTGGTTCTCCTCTCCATGTGGAAACCATGTTTACTTCCTGAATTGATGATTCATCATGGAGCACATATAAAGATCATAGGTATTTCAATGGTACTTGACACTAGTAGCTGACCAAACTGAGTTATGTATATAGATGCATGCAATGAAACTATATGCTATGTATATATACAAACCATGCTCTAATACCAACTTCTATTACCTACTCTGGGGTAGTCCAATTATGGTGCCAAAATTGTGCATTTGGGCTCCCAGGATTGGTAATGTGCTGTAGGCCATCAGAACATTACCCTTAGTGTGCATACCCAAGTGGGCCTCTTGGGCACTATGTAAACACATGCATATTGGTCCAACCATCTAACACATATTCACATTTCATGCACACCATGGCAGCAATGAAGGAAAACACTAGAACAAGTCTTAATCATGGCTACC
The DNA here is from genome assembly GCA_005392925.1 of Aquilaria sinensis. Taxonomy (NCBI): domain Eukaryota; kingdom Viridiplantae; phylum Streptophyta; class Magnoliopsida; order Malvales; family Thymelaeaceae; genus Aquilaria; species Aquilaria sinensis. The sequence goes on along the minus strand of SMDT01000561.1, from coordinate 27,506 downwards.
ACACATTAGGCAATCTTGTTAAGTTCTAGTGACCAACCACTGCACCTGTAACTTCGACTAATAAACTGTATCATTCTAACCTCGTCCCCCCCCCCCCAATTTCTTTACTCCTCTATCAAGTATAGACTTAGGGAAAATCAAGGAATTTTTTTTAGATCAATAGCCCCCCTATGGACCAAGTTATGGATTTTTTAAGTTGGTTACAAAATTCTGACCAAATGAATAGTAACTTAGCCAAATTTTCAACATCATAACTTTGGCTACAGGACTCTAAATTGATAAATTCAAAATCCTAGTTAACCCTATATATGTCCTCTAGGTGTGGCCAAAATTTCATACCAAGATTCATTCTACACAGGGAGATATTTAACTTTAAGTACAAGGTTGAAATTCTAGCAACTTTATGACCATATTTCCCATACAAAATTTCATAAGTGTGCAAACACTTCATTCATAAGGGGAAAACCCTCCAAGGCTATCCTATATATGTCCATTACATATAAGAATTACATGCCCTTGCATCTAGCAACTTTATGTGGCCAAAACAGAATTTAGAAGTAAGCAGCCTATCATTCACACTTAGGCAGCTTTGCACCACATCACTTACATAGCCAAAACATTGCTCAAATGTTCACATGCTTGTCTCATCTTATGTACGCTACATGTACATGCATACATGCACTGTAATATGGTCTTAACTCAGCTAAATACGCACCCTAAGTTATAGGAGTGCCTGAAATGCAATGGACTCCAAAAATAGGATGCTGGACAGCTACTGCGCAACACAGTAAGTACCACCATTAACAATACCAAATGTGCTACTAAAATCACCAAACTTTCTAGATCATAACTAGACATATGGATGTTCATGTACCTGAAATTTTAGATCAAAACTCAAACCACAAAGGTTAGTTTGATGGTGATTGATAGCTGAAGGGCTATCCCCCCAAAGAACCTCACATGAGCGCGCTACTTCCGGTCGAAGTCGACACGAAAAAACCCTAGCAAAGAGAGGATTGTAGCACCCTTGGACAAGCCGGATAGGTGCTACCACTCAAGAAATCCATGGGACCAACTTCGGTCAAAAGGAGTCACCGCCTTTCCCAACGGTGACCTGGCGCCGACCTCACAAGGCCAAAACCACTTCTGTATACTCTCTGGGCAACCCTCGGGGCGCGCTCACAAAGTGCCACATCAGGTACCCAAGCCTAACCTCAGGAAAGTCCAACCGAAGGTGCCTTGTACAAACAAGGGACCTCCCTCCAGAGGAACTTACCTTCCCGAATGAGCTCTATACCTCGAAGGAGTTCGGTCCATCGAAAAGGCCACGTAGGAGTACAATGAAACAGTTGAGGAGTCTCAATACCTCCATAGAAAGGCTATCCCCCCGAAGAACCTCACATCCACACGCTACTTCTAGTCGAAGCCGACATGACAAAATGCCGGCAAAGAGAGGACTGTAGCACCCTCGGACAAGCTGGATAGGTGCTACCACTCAGGAAATCCATGGGACCAACTTCGGTCAGAAGGAGTCACCGCCTTTCCCGACGGTGACCTGGCGCCGACCTCACATGGCCAAAACCACCTCTGTATACTCTCTGGGCCACCCTCGAGCCGTGCTCACGAAGTGCCACATCAAGTACCAAAGCCTGACCTCGGGAAAGTCCAACTGAAGGTGCCTTGTACAAACAGAGGACCTCTCTCGAGAGGAACTTACCTTCCCGAACGAGCTCCATACCTCGAAGGAGTTCGGTCCATTGAAAAGGCCACGTAGGTGTATGACGAAATAGTTGAGGAGCCTCTGACACGCCGTACTCGTACAGCCCCTGACACGCTGCCCTCAAACACGCTCTAACACGCCGCCCTTGTGCTGCACAAGGCTCCCGGCAAGGAGGCCTATGGTCGGCTAGAGGCTCCCCACCCTCCAAAGGTACGGACCGTATCTGACTGAACACATCTCATGATCTGGGCCGGCTGTGGGAAATGAGCTTCTCCTGTTCACCTCCCTATAAATATTCAGGAAATACCATAGGTAAAGGGATCCAACTCCAAGGAAAAATCTCTCCCCTCCTTACTTATCTCTAGTACTAACTTGGGCGTCGGAGATTCCTCCCCCGGAAAAATACTCCGGGGAGCTCCTAACCCTTACTTTTGTGAGTCCTTGTAGTCCTTCTTCCACCGGGGCTTCCTCATCTAGGAGTTCACCCACCAAAAGTTCCTGCTCCAGGCTCACCAAGTTGCACAACGATGATGTCGAAGGGCATGATTTGGCGCCGTCTGTGGGAAACTTTTCCCAGGTCGCCGTCGTAGAGACTCGGCGTTCCAAAGACAAGGGGCTCTCGAAGTCCAGCTCTACGCCGGAGGCTCAGCCGGCGGCCGAGCAGCCCACTGCAGAAACTTCTACACTGGAGGACGACTGCCCTCTAACAGTAACGTTACGCTTCTTACGAGACTTGCAGCGCTCCATCGTCGTTGAAATGGCCTAGCAACTCGACCGGAGGTAGCCCCAGGCTACTTCGGTCCGAAGCACTTCCTCCTCGACAGCGCGTCGGGAGAGAAGCCCGAGGTCTACCCACCAGAGTACCAAGAGTGAGGGCTCTCATGACATATCTTCGACGGAGGACGTGCCCCCTAGGGCACGACCCACCAAAGAAAGGGCTAAAAAAAAACTAGGAACTCCTGTTCGCGGAGTCCATCCCCGTACCGAAGCTCCCAGTCTCCTCACCGCCGAAGTCACTCTCCGAAAAGGAGAAGAAGCTCGCCGTTGCTGGCGACCACCAGGAGCAAAGGGAAGTTAACACAGCTACCCTCATGGAAAAGATCCTTGGAAGACTGGAAAAGGTTGAGAGACAGATCTCCCAAAAACCAGTCTGGTCAAGATTGTCCGACGCTTATACCAGAGAAGAGTCACCTTTTGTACAGGAAGTGGTGGAGGCGCCCATGCCTAGTGGCTTTAGGGTGCCACATTTGGAAACCTATGATGGGTGTAGTGACCCCAAGCACACCTGACAAAGTACAAGTGAAGCATGGTGCTCCACAGCGCAGATGACGTCACCCTCTGCAAATGTTTCAAGGTGACCCTCTCCGGTCCAGCAATGGTGTGGTATAACGCCCTAGCCCACGGAACCTTGCTAAGTTTCCAGGAGCTGTCCACCGCCTTCATCCAACAGTTCATTGGTAGCAAGCCAATGGCCAAGATGCCGGTACAAATGTTCGACATAGCATAGCGAAGTGGGGAAACCATTCGCGACTACGTCAAAAGGTTCAACCGAGAAGCACTAAGCGTGCCCGACTTTCGGCCTAAGATTCGCATCCTTGCAATGATAAGAGGACTTTAGAGAGACTCCCAGCTCTTTTATGAGTTCTCCAAGGACCCCCCAGACACTCTCAGGGAGTTCTGCCAAAGGGTTGTACAACACATGACGGCCGAAGAACTCAGAATGGGAGGGCCTAAGGTGGAACACCCTCGGCCCGAAGGACTAAGCCACCAGCCTCGTCACCAGAATGAGGTTGGAAGAAGGCCCCGAAAACAAAAAGGTAAAAGGCCAATCAAGTTCACTCCCCTAAATGCCATGAGGGTCAGCATTCTCATGGGCTTAGAAAGGCAAGGGACTACAGTTCCAAGGCCAAAGGCCATGACTTCAAAAAACAAGAAGAACATGAAGAAGTGCTGCCAATTCCACCGAGATCATGGCCATGACACTGAAGACTGTTTCAAGCTGAGGAAGTACATCGAGTCTCTGATAAAGCAGGGACAACTTCACCGGTACCTATGGATACCTTCGCCGAAAAGAAGAAAGGAAGAACAAAGAAGGGGGGACAAGGAGGACTATCATTCCGACAGACGTCGGGACCGAAGTCCTCGAAATAATCCACCACCATCAGCAGGGGTCATCCAAACCATCACTACAGGGATACCCTCAGTTGAAAGGGAAAGAAAGATAAGAGAAATATTTATAATGGAGTATAGGAACTCACCAAACATGCTTGTCCGCAGGGACGGGTCACTCCTTGTCACGGCAAGGATAGGGAGTTGGGACGTCAAAAGAGTACTCCTGGATGACGGCTCCAACACTGACATCATCTTCTCCCACCTACTGCCTAAATTAGGCATCTTAAAAGGCAACCTCAACACAGTCAATTCCCTCACCTTTGGGGTTGGGCCATCCGAGCTCCTAGTCCTCAGATGCATCGATCTGCCCCTAATGTGGAAAGGGACCTCACCTCAGAGTCAGAAGGAACTGTTCGCCTCCGTTATGACAAGATTCATTATCATTGATGTTCCCTCATCATACAATGCCATCCTCGGAAGGCAAACTCAAGGCAATCTCCAGATCCACCCGGACGTAAAGTACTTAACAGTCACCTTCGCAACTAGAGAAGGAGATGCAGAGATCCTCATTAACCAAGCCGAAGTCAGGAGGGTCTTCACCAAGGCTAGACAAAGCCCGGCAAAGGTCTAAGTACTGACTTCGGCTACTGAAAGAGCAGTCACGACAGGCGAAGAGAAAGCAGGGAAGGGAATAGAAGAGTTGGGAAAAGTAGAAACAGAAGATATAGAGCTAGCCCCCGGCTAGAACACCCGAGTGGGGAAAAAATTGGCCAAAGGTGACAAAGATAGGCTTGTATCTTTCTTGTTAATGAACAAAGATCTATTTGCCTACTTTCTAAAAGACATGCCTGGGGTTGACCTCAGCATATTCCACCATAACCTTAAAGTACACCTCGACGCAAGGCCGGTTCGGCAGAAAAACTGAAACCTATTGGCTCATAAGAACTCCTTCATTAAAGCCGAGGTTAAGCACCTGATTGAGGCAGGGTTAGTAAGAAAAGTTAAATACCCCAAATGGCTCAGCAATGTGTTTATCGCCATAAAAGAAGGTGGTGAAAAGCTCCGAATGTGCATCAATTTTTGGAACCTGAATGATGCTTGTCCAAAGGACTCCTACCCTTTGCCAGCCATAGACCAATTGGTGGATTCAACCGCCGAATATGGTCCTCTCAGTTTTCTCAATGCCTTTACGGGTATCATCAAATCTAGATGAACCCTGAAGATGAAGAAAAAACCGTTTTCATCACCGAAGTTGGTACCTATTGCTACGTCAGAATGCCCTTCGGCCTTAAGAACGTAGGGGCTACCTATCAGAGGTTGATGAACAAAGTATTCGACTCCCAGATCGGGAGGAACATGGAAGTGTATGTCGATGATATGATAGTGAAGAGAAAAATTCCTAGCAATCATATCTTCGACTTAGGTGAAACCTTCCAACGACTTCGGGAGTTCGGCATCCGCCTTAATCCCAAGAAGTGCGTGTTTGGAGTGAGCGCAGGTAAGTTCCTCGGGTTCATGGTGTCAGAAAGGGGAGTAGATGCCAACCCCGAAAAGGTCAAAGCCTTGTTAGGATTCTGAGCACCCACAACCATTAAAGATATACAAAGGCTTACTAGAAGAATCACTTCCCTTAGTAGATTCATTTCCAGGTACGACGACCGATGTCGAGCATTCTTCAAGGTGCTAACTAAAGCAACCAAGAGCAAAGGTAACTCCGGAATTGAGGAACACCCTTGGAACCAAGAATGTCAGAAAGCTTTGAATGAGCTTAAAAGCTACCTAACCTAACAGCCGACACTTCGGCAACCTCGGGAAAGAGAGCCTCTCTTCCTTTACCTTGCCGTCACTGAAAAGGCTATGAGTTTAGTCCTAGTGAAGGAAGAAGGTGGAAGGCAGTGGCCAGTATATTATGTAAGCAAGTCCTTGCATAGCGCCGAGGTCTGGTACCCATTGCTCTAGAAAGCCACTTATGCCTTAGTGCTCACGGGAAGAAGGCAGCGGCCCTACTTTCAAGGACACCCGATTATTGTCCAAAGCAACCTGCCTCTACATGACATAATGAAAGAAGTAGAGCATTCGGGAAGGCTGTCAAAATGGTGTATGGAGCTTGGAGAATATGGCATCACTTACGAGCCAAGAAGGGCAATAAAAGCCCAGGCATTGGCAGATTTCATCGTTGAAATTCCAGAATTGACGATGCTGAAGCACCTCGGAAGACCGGATAATGACTGAACCAGAGTGGAAACTCTTTGTAGATGGAGCCTCAGGTGCTGAGCACCAAGGTGTTGGAGTGGTTCTTCAGGGGCCCGAAGGTATGGAAGCCACCAAAGCCATCAAATTCGGTTTTGATGTCACCAATAAGATCGCCGAATATGAGGCCGTCATAGCAGGACTAAAACTGGCTAGAAAGGTTGGTGTAAAAAACCTTACGGCCCACAGCGACTCACAGCTAGTTGTCCGGCAAATGAAAGGAGATTACGCTATGAAGGATCGAACCTTGGAAAAGCATCATGACCTTGTCGAGAAGCTCATTAAAGAGTTTGACTCGGTACAAATAGAAAACGTGCCTCGAAAAGATAATGCTCAAGTTGATACCTTGGCCAAATCCAAGGAACCCACTGAGGTGCTAAAGCAGCCCAGCACAAAATTACTGTGCCTAGCAACCTCGGGCGAAGGATGGCAAGATTCCACCAAGAAATATCTGGCAACTTCGGCACTCCCCAAAGACCTTACCGAGGCCACAAAAGTGCGAAAATGCTCTGGGAGATACTTCCTGATCGGGGATGAACTATACAGACATGGGTAAGCAAGTCCCCTGCAGAGGTGCATAAGTGAAAAGGATGTCAGGACAGTCCTTGAAGAAGTTCATGAGGGGGCCTGTGGTTCCCACATAGGAACAGACACCCTCATCGGAGTAATACTTCGTCAAGGTTACTTTTGGCTTACCCTAAGAAATGATGCAAGGCAATTTGTTCAAAAATGTGACAATTGCCAAAGGCACATCAACATCCAGAAGCTGCCCTCGGAGAAAATAACTCCAGCAAATTACCCTTGCCCCTTCGTCGTCTGGGGTATTGACCTCATCGGACCTCTCCCAAGCGCCCCCGGTGGGGTGAAATTCTGCATAGTTGCAGTGGACTACTTCACTAAGTGGATCGAAGCGAAGCCTTTAGCATCAATCTCGGCGAAGGTTACCCAAAAGTTCGTTTGGAAGAACATCATATGCCGAATTGGCATAGCAAGGGTAATAGTGGCAAACAATGGTACCCAGTTTACTGACAGAGGGTTCCGAAAATTCGTGGCTAACCTCGGCATAAAACTACATTTCACTCCGGTAGCCCATCCTCAAAGTAATGGGCAAGTCGAGGTATCCAATAGGACAATAAAAGATGGCTTGAAGAAGAGGCTAAGGAGGCAAAGGGGAAATGGCCAGGGGAACTCCCAAGTGTACTATGGAGCTATCGCACAACTCCCCGAAGGGCCACAGGAGAAACTCCTTTCTCACTCATGTTCTGGACAGAAGCCATTATTCCCATCGAGGTCATACGGCCTTCAGTAAGGATACAGGTGTTCGACGAAGAAGGAAATAACCTTGGCTTAAGGGCAAAACTAGACCTTACCGAAGAACACCGTGAAATGGCCGAACTTAGGAGGAAGGCTTTCCAACAAAGAGTAGCCGACGCTACTAATTTGCGTGTGAAGAAAAAAAAAATCAAGAAGGGGGACCTTGTCCTCCGAAAGGCCGAATTCGACCCGTAAAGGCCATCAGATGGGGTACTTTGGGCAAACTGGGGAGGACCTTATCTGGTCCTCGATGAAGTCTGCCCAGGGGTTTACAAATTAGGCAATGACGAGGGAGTAGAGTTGAAAAACACTTGGCATTCAGATTCTTTGAAAAAATTCTACACTTAGACATTTTTTCCAAGAAAAGCTTGTGGTTACTCCTCCCCAAAATCACTAGTAAAAATGTGGTTTATAAACCGAATATGGTCACATTGCTAAAATGGGTTTCTAGCACATTGACTTTTTTCCGAAGGTGCTAGTTCCTTAGCAAACCCTAAAACTCAGTGGAATACGTTCGAAAAAGTTAAAATAGTCCACATATCAGGAAGATCTCGCCAAAGGAAGAACAGTACAACGCTTCCCGAAGGCATGATTATGGACCTGGATGTTCACCGAAAGTACACACATAGAATTATACAAACTTCTGAAGAGTCATGATCGAAGGAAAGAACGGGAACTTAGCAAAAAAATTTTCATTCATTGTTCTGAGGCAATATTATAAAAAAGTAGATTACAAGAAAAGGAAAGAAGAAAAAGCCTATTGAGCCGGAGCGTCTGGAACCTCCTCGACATTGGTATCTTTCTCTTGGACAGGAGCATCGAAAGGCGCGGGCACAACAGGAGGGAGGTTGAGGAACTCCAGCTTCGGCCACGTCCACCTGGGCTCTTTAGGAAAATCAAAGCAGCCAGGAAGGAAATGTCGAGTTTGGGGTGCCGAGAAAGGACTTGATGCTGCGCCAAACGGAAAATATCTTGATAAGACACCTTTGTCCTTTGATCGGATTAGTCCTTCTCGGCACTCAGAGTTGACAGCTCGGCTACAAGCTCAGCAACCTCCCTCTCGAGTTTCTTCTTCTTCTTCTTTTTCTTGGCCTCCTTCTTCAATGAATCGACCTCGGCTTGGAGATCGGCGTTCAAAGCAAGCACCTTCACAAAGTCCTCCGAGTCTTCTACCTTTTCTTTCCGAAGGGCTTCGTTCTTCGAAGAGAGAACAGCACACTTTGCGCCGAGGTCCTCAACCTTGGCCAAAAAGTTGAGAAGGAGCTCCTTCTTGCTCTCCCGAAGCTCGATCCGAAGATTCTCCAAGTCCTCATTCGAAATCTTGCTCAGTTCCCCGCACCTAAGGAAGTATTCGGTGCAAAACTCCTTCGCCCACCTCAGAGAATTCTTGGCCCGAGAGCGAGCCTTAGTCTGCTTTGCTACCCAAGCTCGGAAGTATCCGCTGTATGCCAGGAACTGCAGAAAGGAAAGTCACGAGTAATGGTCAAAGGACAACAAAAATTCAGAAGAAAATTTTTTAAGTCCCTAAAGAAAGAGAGAAGAAATTTACCTAGGCGGCGTGTTCGCTCATCCTCGCCGTGAGGATATCCTTGTTCGGGCATTCGGCAAGGAGTGACACGAAGGTGGAGTTTGTTAGCACACCCCTCGCCATTTGGGGAGCCATCAACTAGCTGTCCTCGGAGAACAAGTTCATGTCCTCCGTGAAAGACCAGAAGGGGTCCCTCAATACTTTGTCCTACAGGATATGGCCATCCGGAAGGGCCCTCATTCGGGCATGAGCTTCCACCTAGGGAGCAGGTGTCACCTCCTCTGCAAGATCACACCGAAGTTCCATCAGTACGTTGTCCCTTAGCCATCCATCTGTAAGATTGTAGATACCAAAAACACTAAGATTCATAGACAAACGGCTAAGGAACAAACCTGGTGAAACCTCGGTAACGACATCCTCAGTCTCGCCCACTTCGTGAACTTCGCCAGGAATGTACTTGCCTTTCCTTTTCCTGCTCTCCTCGAGCTCTTGAGCTGAAGTCCCTCCAACTGAAGTTTCAGTAGCTATATCCAGACTCAGAGCAGTTTCGAGGGCGGCAAGATCCGAAGGTGGATCCGCATGGGCAGGAGACTAGGCAGGCGACTGGCCCTAGACTTCGATGATGTCATCGGGGGGGAGGAAGGATCTCTGCCTTGGCTTTCTTCGCCTTCAACGGCCCCCCGCTCGTCCTCTTCCTCTTCGCAGGCACCTTCCTCCGCGTCTACTCCCCCTTCTCGGCCTCGCCGGGACTTGTAAAATTCCGGAGATTGATCGCCCATCTCTGGAAAAGGAAAAAACATCAGTGTAAGTCCAAAAGGAACACATGTAAGCAAAACCCGGAAGATAACTTACTCTCGGCAAAATCCTCATACGGGATCTCACTCCGAAGAAGCATGACCAGCCATGCTTTCTTCCTCGGGAGAACAGGCACAGGCAGGTTCAAGTCAAACTTGTGCTTGTGCATCACCCGCAATTCCCGAAGGACCTCTTCGGACATGAGGTCCCACTTAACTGGAAGGGGTACAAGGAACGCGGAGGGACCTCGGGGTCCTAATTCGCAACCGCCGGAATGCGCCGGTCAAACTCATCAAATTTAGCGGCCAACCCCGTGGTCAACAGCTTCCGGGGGTCAACAACATCAGTCTTCAAACCCCCAAAGCCCATCTGGTCAGAATGTAGCTCCATCTTTCGGGAACTAACAAAAAGAAGAACTTTTTCTACAACCCCCGCCAGCTATCCTTCATTCCGAAGATGAAGGTTAATTTCTTGCTCCCAGACCATCGAGGAAGCAAGAAGTAGAAGCCACCCTTCGGGATCGGGTGAAGCTTATACTATTGCATGAAGAAAAGAAAATGGGGCTTTATCTTAAAAACCCCACACATGCAAAGAAAGGCGTTGAAGTAAGAATAAGAGTTTGGAGGGACCTGGTTCACAGTAATCCCGTGGAACCTGTAGAACTCGCACACCATACGTGGAGGGGGCTACCGAAGACCGGCCTTCAATATGGCTCAGTAAACAGTGATCTCATCAGAATGGGCCATGTAATTGTACGTGACCGGGGAAGGTAGCCTCAAGACAGTGTAAGTAGGGAGGTTGAATTTTGCTACCCACTTCGTCATTTTCTCTGAAGTAGTGCAGCATGGATGAGACTCAAAGGGGAGAAAGCTCTCGGGAATAGGATGAATGGTCATCAGTGGAGCAGGGTTTGACATTTCTCAAAAAAGAAGAGAGGTAACCTCGTGGAAACTAAAGAAAGAAAAAAACAAAACTTTAGTTTGTACGGGAAGTGGTGGAGGCGTCCATGCCTAGCGACTTCAGGGTACCACGCTTGGAAACCTACGATGGGCGTAGTGACACCCAGGCGTACCTGAAAAATTACAAGCGAAGCATGGTGCTCCATGACGCAGATGACGCTACTATATGCAAATGCTTCGAGGTAACCCTCTCCGGTCCAGCAACAGCATGGTATAACTCCCTGGCCCACATAACCTTGCTGAGTTTCCAGGAGCTGTCTACTGCTTTCACCCAATAGTTCATTGGCAGTAGGCCAACGGCCAACATGCCAGTACAGATGTTCAACATAGCACAGCAAAATGGGGAAACCATTCGCGACTACATCGAAAGGTTCAACCAAGAAGCACTAAGTGTGCCTGACTTTTGGCCTGAGATTTGCATCCTCGCAATGATAAGAGGACTTTGGAGAGACTACCAACTCTTTTATGAGTTCTCCAAGGACCTCTCACACACCCTGGGAGAGTTCTACCGAAGGGCCGAACAGCACATGACGGCCGAGGAACTCAAAATGGGGGGACCGAAGGTGGAACACCCTCGGCCCGAAGGACCAAGCCACCAGCCTCGTTACCAGAATGAGGTTGGAGGAAGGCCCCAAAAACAAAGGGGTAAAAGGCCAATGACGTTCATTCCCTTGAACGCCACGAGGGCTAGCATTCTCATGGCCTTAGAAAGGCAAGGGACTGCAGTTCCAAGGTCAAAGGCCATGACTTCAGAGAACAAGAAGAACGTGAAGAAGTTTTGCCAGTTCCACCGAGATCATGGCCATGACACCGAAGACTGCTTCCAGCTGAGGAAGTAGATTAAGTATTTGATAAATCAAGGCCAACTTGACAGGTACTTGCAAATGCCTTCTCCGAATGGGAGAAAGGAAGAACAAATAAGGGGGGACGAGGAGGAACATGACTTTGACAGGCGTCGGGACTGAAGTCCTCGAATGAATCCATCACCATTAGCAGGGGTCATCCAAACCATCACTACAGGGATACCCCCCACTGAAAGGAAAGGAAAGATAAGAGAAATCTCCATAATGGAGTATGGGAACTCACCAAACAGTCTTGTTCACAAAGATGGGTCCACTATGAAGTTCCCCCACGATGACCCACTCCTTGTCATGGTAAGGATAGTGACACGGCCGTCCCTGGCCCCTGCCCAGGACACCTGTGAGAACTTGGCCTCACGGCGGATTGCAGTTGGTACACATTGATATGTGCATGGATTAAATCCATGTCACTAGTTGATTATCGTAGAATATGCAATATGCATGCTCTTTATGCTTTGACGGGTTGTTTAAAACTGTAAAATGTTAATGTGGCCACAGTTTTTCATCTAAAACAAGTCGAGCAGTCAAAGCATACAAATCAACCTTTATATGAGTTAACTACACATAGCAACATGCGTGAGCATTCATACATATAGTAGCTAATGCCTCCGCCCAGAAAGCAATCCTCGAGTCCATGACTCTTCATTTTATAACTAAGGAGGCAACTAGAGTACTATGTACACATACAAAATCCTCTACTGAGATCTTCTCATACTAACTCCCACCTTGGATGTGAATCCCAGTGGCGAGCTTTAGAGATCCCTCTGGATCCAACTAGGTCTAGCTATGCCTGACTATGTCCAATGTGCACTAAGCTCTATAACCAATGAGCAATTTAGTTAGTACTCTGCAAGACCAACAAGCATCCAAACAATAAGTACTAGAATTATCAAAACTTAGGTATTCTACCTATGCACCAAAAACTACTACCAGAGTAACCCTCAACGGTCACTCGGCCCAACTCCTTCTGTATTGCACAACAAAATAGTAAGGTTGAGAATCCAAGATTCCCAGTAAGGGGTAACCTCATGTACCAATAGTAAAACTGTGGACAGATATGAAATAACTCATGCATACTCTTGTTAGCTCTCACAGTGTGAGAGACCTTTCATATATGTAAATATATGGATATGCATGCTCGAATCCTGAAGGACCACTCCTCACATAATTTTCTTACTTTCTCACGGGCATCACTCCATGGCTCACAAGTCTAGCTCTGAACTTGTGCCTCATAAGCCTTAGCTTACGCCTGACTTTCTCACGGGCGTCACTCCATGGCTCACAAGTCGTGCTCTCAACTTGTGCCTCGTAAGCCTTAGCTTACGCCTGACTTTCTCACGAGCGTCACTCCGTGGTTCACAAGTCTAGCTCTCAACTTATGCCTCGTAAGCCTTAGCTTATGCCTGACTTTTTATACAACCTCTCCTTAACTTTGTTGTGCAGCGGAATTGTGGTGAGAACTATGTAACTAGGTTATTAAACCTCATAACCTCGGTCCATTTGAAGCCTCTCCTTATAGCCCCATGATTTCCAACACTGCCAGGTTGCCAGGGGTTCTAAAACTTACACCTCAAGCTCATGACACTTGGTTATATTTGCTTGCAACTTAGTTTCCTTGTTTACTCAACAAGTAACCTCAAAACTTTCCAAAACTCAAGGAAACTGCCACTTCTCGAGGGACTTCAAGAAGTCTCAAAGTACCCCCGGCATACTTGAGGCTCAAGGTACCTAAAGGACCCCCTTGGGACTCACCTCAATCATCCTAGCAAAATGTGCAAAATTCTGCCTTTAAAAAATTACCTTCACTTTGATTCAAAACAACTTTAAATATGAGGCATTTTAGATTTTTCTAAAACTTGGAAGTGATAGTACTCCCTCTTAGCTTCGTGTGGAACTTTGAATCACCTCAATCGGACACCCGAGCGAGAATTTCTGCTAAAAACAAAATGCTGTCTTGGCGACGCGTCGCCACAGTTGTCGACGTTCTGTGATTCTTTTTCCAATTGGTGATGCGTTTCCAATTATGGGTACCTCTTGGCAACGCGTCGCCAATCTGCGAAACTATAGAATTGGCAAGCATTTTGCTGCTATGACCTTTGGCTACTTAGTACACATATAAAACATGCATAAAAAGCCACCAAACTTTACACACACATAGTTCAAGTTGCAAGGAACATAACCAACTATCACAATGCCATTGATGATGCTCTATAACATCATCAAATCTTCCTCAAACCTCGTAGTTCACCACAATTCAACCAAAACTCATACTCAATGCTATGGCTAATTTCAATCAATTTCTTACAACAAACTCAAGCCACAAACATTGTTCAAGCTTAAAAACACTACAACCTTACCTCAACTCCAAGATATAAGCTAGAATCACTCCTCTTTTCAAGCAACCAAGTGCAAGAAATCTTCACCTAAGTTCCAATCAAAACCAAAGCACCAAACATCACAATCTTCCTCTCTAACCAAAACCCAAGCCTCAAATCACTCAAATAACATAGAATTAACCAAGAACACAATGCTTACCACGTATCAAAAATATGGGAGTACAGAAATCATGCTTCCAAGCCTCCAAACCATGTTTTCTAGCTTGAAGCAAGTTCCTCTTGGTTGGTATCCTTGGATGGAAACTCTAGGAATCAAGATCACTTGATTTCTAGCTTGAATTGAGAGAGAAATGAGTGCTTGAGAGGGGAAAACGTGGTTATGGCAGCCATTAGCCACCTTTCCCTTCTTAAACCCTCACTCAACCCCTTAACCCCTCCAAGTTACAACCCTTAAACACATAAACCCCCATCTTTTAACACATGCTCATTTCTTGATTAATTCTTGTTATTGTTTCAAGTTTGAGTTAAGGTTAAAGGTTAAGTTACAAAACTTAACTTAAAACACTCGGGACCCCGCCCGGTTACTATTTTGCCCATACTCCTCATCTAGTGCTTAAACCTCCTTGGAACTTAGTGAATTTTTGTAACTCCTTTATTCTAGCTTTGTAAACTTTAAATTAAAGTTCTAAACTTAATTTAGAACATTTTACCTCTCTCGTGAGTGCTGACTACTATGAGGTCCATAACATTCTCCCCTCCTTCTAGAATTTGGCCCCCCAAATTCCATTGCAACTCCGGGAAGACATCAGGATATCCTTTCAGCATATCCTGTTCCGTCTCCCATGTAACCTCTCCCTCACTTTGGTTAGACCATAAGATCTTAACCATAGGAATCCACTTAGTCCTTAACTTTTTGACTTGCCTACCAAGTACCTAAACGGTTTCTCCTCGTAGGTCAAGTCTCCCTGAATGGGTATCACTGAAGGACTAATTACTTGTCCCGATTCCACTGTGCATTTTCTAAGTAGACTCACATGGAACACATCATGCACTTGGGACAAATTAGGTGGCAATGCTAACCGATAAGCAACTTTGCCTATCTTCTCTAATATCTCATATGGTCCAATATACCTAGGAGCCAACTTGCCCTTTTGCCCAAAACGGCTAA
This sequence comes from Aquilaria sinensis, assembly GCA_005392925.1. NCBI lineage: Eukaryota > Viridiplantae > Streptophyta > Magnoliopsida > Malvales > Thymelaeaceae > Aquilaria > Aquilaria sinensis. Next base: position 12,464 of record SMDT01000561.1, on the reverse strand, counting down.
CTCCTCTCATTGGAGACACTTTCAAAAGTACTTTGTCCCCAACTTCAAAACTCAAATCTCTTCTCCTCATGTTTGGATACTTGGTTTGCCGATCATTGGCTTCCTTAATCCTTTGCTGGATTAACTTGATCTTAGCTGTGGTATCAGCTATGACCTCTGGACAAATGACTACCTTATCTGCAAAATCTGCCCAACAATGGGGGGTCATACATCTCCTTCCATACAGGGCCTCGTATAGTGCCATACCAATAACAGTTTGATGACTTTTATTGTAAGCAAACTCGATCAGTGGTAGGTGTGTTAGTGCTGTGCCCAAAAGGCCAATCATGAGATGATTGTATTTTTGCACATTAAGTCATGATATTTTATTAAGGCATTAATCCAGCAATTATGTTTGTTGTTTTGTTTCTGCGTAACTTAACAAACATAATTGTAACCCTAGAATAATGATATTCTTAAATGTCCCTGGTCTAGTATTATTGTGGAGCAGGTTGCAATAATACATAACGACTAGCATATGTGGAGACTAATATGAGATATGTAGTGTACATATGGGTACAAGTTGGAGAACTTGTGTACTGGACCGACCCACCATGAGAACACTACATGGATCGTTATATGAGTGTCATAAGTGATTCTCATAGTGATCATGGTATATGTAGTCCTTCGACCTAAGATCATCAAGGTTCCCTACATGTGAGTAACATACTTTGATACTTTCCTTTGTTGCTCGTAATTGAGTGTACTTGAAGCAGGTCATTGGGCATGTCACATATCATGTGGAGGGATTTGTGTGATCAAGATGGGATTTGTCCCTCCTATGTAACGGGAGTGATATCTTTGGGCCCCTTGACAGAGTGAGACTTAGAAAATGCATGGCCATGCTCGGATGAGTTGATATACGATATCAATGTCATCAGCTTAAGTTAGTCTATTCGGTAATCAAGAAACCAAAGACTGAGCTATACGAGAGTGACACATTCCATGTCTCGTGCTTAGTCTTGATATCTTGGACAAAGGGACACTGGCATATATCGATGATGATCATAAAGGTTTTGTCGATTCACCGACAATCTTATCACTTGGGTAGCAATGATGTGTTGCTAGACACCGCTCATTGCTTATGATCATAAATGTGATTTATGATCATTGCCAACATGTCAAGAGCCTATTGGGTCGCACACATAGAGCTATTTGGATCATTAGAGTGCATGGGCTAATTATTTGGGTTATGGTTTCACTTTAATTTTGTATTAATAATGGGCCCAAGAGTTGAGCCATTATTAAGCCCGAAATTAAATCATAATTGGATTAGGGCTTTGAAACCCATTAGGCCTATAAGTTGAGTCTCACTATAAATTCAACTTTTAAGTGAGAAATTCGTAGGTCTCCTTGCCCTGGCCTCCTAAAAGGATAGCCACACTCTTCTCTTGCAATTCCTTGGAGGACGCAAGCTAGCACTGCGAGTGCAAGAGAAATGCATCTGCCGGGACGCGGTGGAAGCGTGGTGATCCCGAGAGGCTTGTGTGGATACCATAGAGAGCCTGAACACGTCAACTGTTCAGGTTTAGTGATTCGACTCTACAGTTGAGTGAGAGATCTCAATCGAAAATTAGGTATGAAAATTTTTGAACACCCGGTTTACCCCGTTTCACTTGGATCCTGGAGGGTTTCGGTTAAATTCCGCTACGCTGTTTGGCTCCCGAAACCCATCAGTGGTATCAGAACTACTGGTGAAACCCTAAATCGGGATTCAGTGTTGAATCGCATGATGCTATGTGTTCGGTTGCTTTTCGGCCATGATTAATTAGATTGATTCATGATGCATGAAACCAAAATTCGTAATGAACATATGAGATATATGAAGAAATGACACAAATTGGTTAATAAGATTAACCCGAAATTGAATGGTATGAGATACCTATATGGATTAGGATTCTTACAATAGTTGCAAAAACCCTAGCTTGGTTCGGATTCGGCCTGTTCGGGCACCGAAAGTAAGGTATTTTTGGTGGCTCGAATGGAGGAGTCTCAGGTGCCTACTTTCTCGAAATAGAAGATTTCGGGCTAAGCAATTGTAACCACCGGCTCCCTTTGACCCCGTCCGCTGACCCGCTGACCGGCCAGCGGGACCACCGTATGTGAAGCGCCACATAAATAAAAACTGGTTAATCAATGCGCAAAAATTGGCATGCATCTTTGTTGAATGAGATTTGACATGATATGCTGATTGGTGTTTGAAGCATGGTGCATGGTTATAGCCCTTGATTGGTTGTACTTGTAAATACGGCCTGTGAGTCGTGCCTTTTCTTATCACTCTCATTGTACATTATCTTCTCACCTTACTCCCCTCGAATGTAACTCGAGGTTTCTATTATTGATGTAATGGTGCATTATGGGCTCATCCAAGGATCATCCAAAGAGGTATGTCCAACGAGGGGACAACAAAAGGGCAGCCAAGAAAGGAAGAGAAGGAGCTTGGGCTTAAGTTCATGAGATGAGCTTGGACAAGTGTTGTTCACCCAACTATCCAAGAGTTGCATAAGATGCAATTGGCAAGGAGTTGCCTACCTAAATAGCTGTAACTTGAGAGAAAAGCCAAAGCTGACTCAGGTTGTGGTCAAATATGGATCTTGGCCCACTAGAATACCTTAGCGCCGAGGTGTTCCGAAATAATATCGAGGGTTATTATTTTGAGGAAAATAGTGGGAGTATCGTTTAATAAAAGTCCTTATTAAATGAATTAAAATACATGACTCTTACACTGCATATTTACTGTTGTAGATAACCATGGCACAAAACACATCGACACTTTCGTTGCGATCGATCCTTGAGAAGGAAAAACTGAATGGGACCAACTTTCTCAAATGGTACCGAAACTTGAGGATAGTCCTCAAAGCAAGAGAGAAAGGCTTATGTCCTAGAGCAGCCCATTCCGAATGAGCCTGCTGCCACTGCTCCAAGAGCTGAAAGGGATGCTCACAAGAGGCATTCTGATGATGCTTTGGATGTTGCATGCCTCATGCTTATTACCATGGAATCTGAGCTTCAGAAGCAACATGAGAACATGGGGGCGTTCGATATGATCGAACATCTCAAAATGCTTTTCCAAGAGCAAGCTAGGCATGAGAGGTTTGAGACCTCTAAGGCATTGTTTCAGTGCAAGATGTCTGAGGGAAGTCCCGTGGGTCCTCATGTGCTCAAGATGATTGGGTACATTGAGAATCTTGAGAATTTGGGATTTGCTCTTCAGAAAGAGTTGGCTATTGATGTAGTCTTGCAATCGTTGCCTGAAAGCTACAGTCAGTTCGTCATGAACTATAACATGAACGACCTTGACAAGTCCCTTCCCTGAATTGCTCAACATGTTGAGAACTGCTGAGCAAAACCTTAAGAAGGCTAAGCCCATTTTGATGGTTCAAAAGGGCAAGGGAAAGGGAAAAGCCAACAAGAAGAAGGATAAAGCTAATGGAAAGTCCAATGCTAATTCTTCTTCAGCTGCACTGAAACCAAAGGGTGGTGTGGCAAAGGAAGGGGAGTGCTTCCATTGTAAGCAACCTGGACACTGGAAGCGCAATTGCAAGCTCTATCTTGAAGAACTTGCTAAGGAAAAGGGAAGTAAGACTTCCACTTCAGGTATTTTTGTTATAGAGGCTAACTTTTCTACTTCCTCATCTTGGGTATTGGATACTGGATGTGGATCTCACATTTGTGCAAATGTGCAGGATCTAAGTAGAAGTAGAAGATTGGCCCGAGGTGAAGTGGACCTACGTGTTGGAAATGGAGCAAGGGTTGCTGCCTTAGCCGTAGGGACTTATGTTCTCACTTTACCTAGTGGATTAGTTTTAGAATTAGACAACTGCTACTTTGTGCCTACTATTAGTAGAAATTTGATTTCTGTTTCTTGTTTGGACAAGAAAGGTTTTTCATTTATAATAAAGGACAAATGTTGTTCTATTTATTTGAATGAAATCTTTTATGGTAGTGCTCAACTTAGCAATGGGTTGTATGTTCTAGACCTCGAAGATCCAATCTATAATGTGAATACCAAGAAGGTCAGATTAAATGATTCAAACCCGACCTATCTCTGGCACTGTCGCTTGGGCCATATAAATGAGACCCGCATATCCAAGCTCCATAAGGATGGACTCTTGGACTCATTTGATTTTGAATCATATGAGACATGTGAGTCATGTTTGTTGGGCAAGATGACCAAAGCCCCATTCACAGGGCAAAGTGAAAGGGCTAATGACTTACTAGGACTCATACATAGTGATGTATGTGGCCCTATGTCTACACAAGCTAGAGGAGGTTTCCAATACTTCATTACTTTCACTGATGACTTCAGCAGATATGGCTATGTGTATCTTATGAGACACAAGTCAGAATCCTTTGAAAAGTTCAAAGAATTCAAGAATGAAGTAGAGAATCAACTCGGGAAAGAGTATCAAAGTGCTTCGATCAGATCGAGGTGGAGAGTACTTGGATCGAGAATTCCTTGACTATCTGAAGGAGTGTGGTATAGTATCACAACTCACTCCACCAGGTACACCTCAATGGAATGGTGTATCTGAAAGGAGAAATCGAACTCTGTTAGACATGGTTCGCTCTATGATGAGTCAAGCTGACCTTCCAAACTCCTTTTGGGGACATGCTCTAGAGACAGCCGCTTTTACACTAAACCGAGTTCCATCTAAATCGGTTCAAAAGACACCATATGAGATATGGAGTGGGAGGCGTCCCAATTTGTCTTTTATGAAGATTTGGGGCTGTGACGCTTATGTGAAACGTCAATCCTCTGACAAACTAGGGCCCAAATCTCAAAAATGCCTTTTTGTTGGGTATCCCAAAGAAACAAAGGGTTACTATTTCTACAATCCTTCTGAGCAAAAAGTGTTTGTTGCTCGAACTGGTGTCTTTTTAGAGAAAGAGTTTATCTCTAAAGGAACTAGTGGGAGGAAAGTAGAACTTGAAGAAATTCAAGAACAACAAGGAGACATCGAACCTGAAATGGAACCTGAACAGACACCACAAGATGTTGTGGTTCAAGAGTCTGTTCCTGTAGCACAGAGCCCACGTAGGTCTGGTAGGATTCGGCGTGAGCCCGAGAGATATGGATTTCTCGTGACTCACACTGGTGATGTGATGCTCATGGATCAGGATGAGCCCACAACCTACCAACAAGCTATGTCGGGGCCTGACTCTGAGAAGTGGCTAGTGGCCATGAAATCCGAGATGGAATCCATGTATGAAAACCAAGTATGGACTTTGGTTGACCCACCTGAAGGGGTAAAACCCATAGGGTGCAAATGGGTTTTCAAGAAGAAAACTGACATGGATGGTAATGTGATTACCTTTAAGGGACGATTGGTTGCAAAAGGTTTCAAGCAAATTCATGGTATTGACTATGATGAAACTTTTTCACCAGTTGCTATGCTTAAATCCATCCAAATTTTGTTTGCTATTGCTGCACACTATGATTATGAGATATGGCAAATGGATGTCAAAACTGCATTCCTAAATGGAAAGCTACTTGAGGATGTGTACATGACACAACCTGAGGGTTTTGTCACTCCTGAGAATGCCAATAAAGTGTGCAAGTTGCAAAGGTCCATTTATGGACTGAAGCAAGCTTCTCGAAGTTGGAATCTTCATTTTGATGAAGCAATCAAAGAGTTTGGTTTTATCAAAAATGAAGATGAACCTTGTGTCTACAAGAAGGTTAGTGGGAGCGCTATTGTCTTCTTGGTGTTGTATGTAGATGACATACTACTCATCGGGAATGACATTCCTGAGCTACAGTCTGTGAAGACTTGGCTAGGGAAATGTTTCTCTATGAAGGACTTGGGTGAAGCAGCCTATGTGTTAGGCATCAGGATCTATAGAGATAGATCTAGAAAGCTTCTTGGCCTAAGTCAAAGTACATATATTGACAAGGTGCTAAAGAGGTTTAGCATGCAAGATTCCAAGAAAGGATTCTTGCCCATGTCACATGGTATCACTCTTTCTAGATCTCAGTGTCCGAGTACACCCGAGGAGAGAGAGCGCATGAGTAAGATTCCATATGCCTCAGCAATTGGATCTATCATGTATGCCATGATATGTACTCGTCCCGATGTCTCATATGCTTTGAGCATGACGAGTAGGTACCAATCGAACCCCGGTGAGAGTCACTGGACAGCTGTTAAGAACATCCTTAAGTACTTACGAAGGACTAAGGATGCATTCTTGGTCTTTGGAGGTGAAGATGAGCTCGTTGTAAGGGGTTACACCGATGCAAGCTTCCAATCCGATAAGGATGATTTTAGATCGCAATCTGGTTATGTGTTTTGTATTGGTGGTGGTGCTGTGAGCTGGAAGAGTTCAAAGCAAGAGACAGTAGCTGACTCTACAACAGAATCTGAGTACATTGCCGCCTCTGATGCTGCGAAGGAGGCAGTTTGGATCAAGAAGTTCATCACTGAACTTGGAGTGGTTCCAAGCATTGCCGACCCGATAGAGCTCTATTGTGACAACAATGGAGCAATCGCACAGGCTAAGGAACCTCGATCTCACCAGCGATCCAAACACATACTCCGACGCTATCATCTCATCAGGGAGATCATCGAGAGGGGTGATGTAAGGATATGCAGGACTTCGACAGACAGCAACATTGCTGATCCACTGACAAAGCCCCTTACGCAGCAGAAGCATGATAGCCATTCTAGGTCCATCGGTATTAGATACATGGATGATTGGCTTTTAGTGCAAGTGGGAGATTGTTAGTGTTGTGCCCAAAAGCCAATCATGAGATGATTGTATTTTTTGCACATTGAGTCATGATATTTTATTAAGGCATTAATCCAGCAATTATGTTTGTTGTTTTGTTTCTGCGTAACGTAATAAACATAATTGTAACCCTAGAATAATGATATTCTTAAACGTCCCTGGTCTAGTATTATTGTGGAGCGGGTTGCAATAATACATAACGACTAGCATATGTGGAGACTAATATGAGATATGTAGTCTACATATGGGTACAAGTTGGAGAACTTGTGTACTGGACCGACCCACCATGAGAACACTACATGGATCGTTATATGAGTGTCATAAGTGATTCTCATAGTGATCATGGTATATGTAGTCCTTCGACCTAAGATCATCAAGGTTCCCTACATGTGAGTCACATACTTTGATACTTTCCTTTGTTGCTCGTAACTGAGTGAACTTGAAGGAGGTCATTGGGTATGTCACATATCATGCGGAGGGATTTGTATGATCAAGATGGGATTTGTCCCTCCTATGTAACGGGAGTGATATCTTCGGGCCCCTTGATAGAGTGAGACTTAGAAAATGCATGGCCATGCTCGGATGAGTTGATATACGATATCAATGTCATCAGTTTAAGTTGGTCTACTCGGTAATCAAGAAACCAAAGATTGGGCTATACGAGAGTGACACATTCCATGTCTCGTGCTTAGTCTTGATATCTTGGACAAAGGGACAATGGCATATATCGGTGATGATCATAAAGGTTTAGTCGATTCACCGACAATCTTGTCACTTGGGTAGCAATGATGTGTTGCTAGACACCGCTCATTGCTTATGATCATAAATGTGATTTATGATCATTGCCAACATGGCAAGAGCCTGTTGGGTCGCACACATAGAGCTATTTGGATCACTAGAGTGCATGGGCTAATTATTTGGGTTATGGTTTCACTTTAATTTCATATTAATAATGGGCCCAAGAGTTGAGCCATTATTAAGCCTGAAATTAAATCCTAATTGGATTAGGGCTTTAAAACCTATTAGGCCTGGAAGTTGAGTCTCACTATAAATACAACTTTTAAGTGAGAAATTTGTAGGTCTCCTTGCCCTAGCCTCCCAAAAGGACAGTCGCACTCTTCTCTTGCAATTCCTTGGAGGACGCAAGCTAGCACTGTGAGCGCAAGAGAAACACATCTGCCGGGACGTGGTGGAAGCGTGGTGATCCCGAGAAGCTCGTGTGGATACCATAGAGAGCCTGAACACGTCAACTGTTCAGGTTTTGTGATTCGACTCTACAGTTGAGTGAGAGATCTCAACCGAAAATTAGGTATGAAAATTTTTGAACACCCGGTTTACCCCGTTTCACTTGGATCCTGGAGGGTTTTGGTTAAATTCCGCTGCGCTGTTTGGCTCCTGAAACCCAACAAGGTGCTGATTCCAATCACCTTTAAAATCAATAGCATACATGCATAGCATGTCCTCCAAAGTTTAAATCACTCTGTCAGACTGGCCATCGGTCTAGGGATGAAAAGCAGTACTAAGATTGACCTTGCTCCTCAATGCCTCCTGGAAAGCATTCCAGAACCTCGACGTGAATTGTGGATCTCTATCAGTTATAATCTGATCTGGTATCCCGTGGAGTCTCACTATCTCCATGAGATACAACTGAGCCAACTTTTCCAAAGTATAGGAAATCTTTATAGGTATGAAGTGACCTGACTTTGTCTGTTGGTCCATTACTACCCATATTGCATCATGTTGACTCCGGGTATTTGGTAACCCAACTAGGAAATCCATAGTAACGGATCCCCAGTTCCTCACTGGTAAAGGTATACTCTGAAGTGTACTCGCCAGTTTCTGATGTTCTGCTTTCACCATTTGGCATGTTAAACACATTGCCACATGTTTTGCCACATCCCTCTTTAATCCCGGCCACCAGAAATGCGTCTTCAAATCGTGATACATCTTACTAACACTAGGGTGAATACTCAAAGTACTACTATGTGCCTCCTGTAGGACTTGTTGCCTAAGTCCCTCAACATTCGGTACATAGAGTCGATCACCATAGTGCAGTATTCCATCCTTGTATCTAAACTCCTTCTTCACAGTACCAGACTTAGCTTCACCTGAAACCTTCTTCAGTAACGGATCCTTCATCTGAGCTTTCTCTGACTCTGACTAACCAAGCTGTCTGGACTTCTAGAGTGTAGACTAGGGACTTCTCTCGGTCTTGCCATAACTCATGCAAAACTGAGAAACAATCCCCTGCTATTCCTTCAGAGGAACTCATAGCCTGATCCTTTGAAACGATCACTCCCGTGTACTTCCTGCTCAATGCGTCTGCTACTACATTCCCTTTTCCAGCACAATACTCGATTGAGCAATCATAATCTTTGATATACTCAATCCATCGCCGTTGCCTCATGTTCAGATCTTTCTGAGTAAATAAATACTTCAAACTTTTATGATCAGTAAAGATTCTGAACGATCTCCCCATCAAATAATGCCTCCACAATTTCAATGCAAAGATTACTGCTGCTAGTTCGAGATCATGGACCGGGTAACTTAACTCATTAGGTTTCAGTTGTCTCGAACCATATGCAATAACCTGACTATCCTGCATCAATACACAACCCAAACCTAGAACCTGAAGCATCAGTATACACTGTAAAAGCCTTGTTCTGATCCGGTAAGACAAGTATTGGTGCATTAGTCAACTTTTTCCTTCAACTTCATGTAAGCCTTCTCACATTTCTGTGTCCACTCAAATTTCTGAGTCTTCTTGGTCAAGGCTGTCAAAGCTGTAGCTATCGCATAGAATTTCCCTATGAATTGCCTATAGTAGCCTGCCAAGCCTAAGAAACTCCGAACTTCTGTAACTGTAGTTGGCCTCTTCCATTCAACTACTACCTGAACTTTCTCAGGGTCAACTGACAACCCTTGAGCACTAATAATATCGCCCAGAAATTGAATCCTTTTGGACCAAAACTCACACTTAGAAAACTTTGCATAGTATAGATTATCCTTCAGCACTTGCAAAATTGCCCTAAGGTGCTCTTCATACTCTGCCGCAGACTGTGAATATATCAGAATGTCGTCAATGAAAACCTCAACAAAGTGATCTAAAAATGGCTTAAAGATCCGATTCATTGCTTCCATGAACACCGCTGGAGCATTCGTTACACCAAAAGGCATAACTGTATACTCATAGTGTCCATACCTCGTCCTGAAGGCAGTTTTCGGGATATCTTCCTCCTTAACTCTAATATGAAAATATCCAGATCGGAGGTCAATCCTAGAAAACACCCTCGCTCCTCTGAGTCTGTCAAACAGATCATCGATCCTAGGAAGTGGATACTTATTCTTGATTGTCACTGCATTCAACTTTCTATAGTCGATGCACAATCTAAAAGTTCCATCCTTTTTCTTTACAAACAACACTGGGGCTCCCCACGATGACACACTAGGCCTTATAAAGCCCTTCTCTAGCAGTTCTTCCAACTGCTTCTTTAACTCATCCATCTCAGGAGCTGACATCCTATAAGGTGGAACCGAAATAGGTTCAACCCCTGTCTGGAGACGAATGGTAAACTCAGTCTCTCTCTTGGGTGGTAACCCAGGTAACTCTACTGGAAACACCTCAGGAAACTGATTGGCTACCGGAATCTTTTCAAGTTCCTCCTCTATGGCCACCCTATTCAATGAGTAATACTCCTCCTCCATAACTACGGGGATGGTATCCATAAGTCTAAGGTGCAAACTCTTAGCACTAGATGCTAAACCTCCTATGCAAGTCACTCTAGCTCCCAGAGCATCGGTTATGTCGACTGAGTGATTTGCACAGTTAATTTGCACCTTATGTTTACTTAGCCAATCCATTCCCAGCACTAGGTCATAAGACCTCAGTTCTATTACCCACAACTCACAGCAGAAATCATGGTCCCCTAACTGCAAGGGATACCTAGTAACCACTTCATTGGTTACAATAAAACCTCTCCCTGCAGTCCTGATGAGTCTCAACTCATCTGAGATTTCTCGCTACAATTTACACTTATCTACCAAGGCAGAAGATATCACTGAAAGAGTAGCTCCTGTATCAAAAAGCACTCTAACACTACCATTCTAAAAAGTAAACATACCTTGAACGGCAGCTAGCTCTCTGGTGATCTGACTTGCCAGGGTGAATACCCTCGGCGGAACTACTGCTGCGGCTACACTAGGTCGGTTTCCTATGGCAAGTGGTACAGGGGGTAAGTTCCTGGGCGGACCCTGCATCGGTCGAGCCCTGGGGCATTCTCTCGGCCAATGTTGTCTCTGGCCACAGATATTACAGATATCTGTCCCCGCAGTGCACGGTTTCCCAACATGAAACCGTTTGCATCTAGGACACATCCTGGACTTAATCCTCTTGGATGGACCTTGGTTCTCAACCATTGGTCTCTTTCCAGCACTCTTTCCTTAGTTGGATGACCCAACCTCCATCTTTTTGTCGATGCTCTAGAGTCATCAAACTCCCTCTCTAAGGTCAATGCCTTCTGAAAAACCTGGCGATAGTTCTTAACATCCACTGTCACCATGTACCTTTTCAGCACTGGTTTCAAACCTTGACAAAACTTCTTAGCCTTCAACTCATCATTACCCACCATGTAAGGAGCATAGCGAATAAGTGAGTTAAAGCACTGCTCATATTCTCTTACAGACATTTCTCCCTGCACTAAGTTCTCAAATTGAACCCTTCTCTGATCCTGTGCAGCTTCACTGACATACTCTAGTCTGAACTTCTTCTCAAAGTTAGACCACTTAAGCACCTTCTGTTTATGCTCTGGTCTGGTACCATTACTTTCCCTAAGCATTTCCATAACATCATCCCACCATAAGCTAGCCCTTCCTCTCATAAAGAAAGGCACCAAAATCATCCTCTGCTTAGACTCGTAGCCTCCACAGGAGAACAACCTATTCATCCTGGATAACCAGTCCTCTGCTCTATCGGGATCACCTGCCCCATCAAAGCTAGGTGGATCAACAGCCTTAAACTTCTCCAATAGCTTCATCTAATGTGGAGTATCTCCCCTCCTTGGGGCCTCCATCACCTCTGGTTCCACTACCTCTTCATGAACTTGATTTCTTTGTTCATGAGCTCTAGGCATCTGTTGTGGTTCAGCATGCCTCTCCTGACCCTAATATGGATCATTTCCTTCCTGGACCTCTTCTCTGTCCTCATAATCTCTGAACATCTCAGTCATGATCGTAGTCATGTTCTGTGCCATCAAAGTCATGGTCTCAGTTACCCCTGTAATACTCTGGACATCTCATCTAGCCTTGCCATTACTGGGTCACTAGAACCTTCTCCAGGTTCCCTAGTTCCCCTTACACCTCCAGACCTAGTGTCAACCATAGCAACCTGCAACCAAAGCCAGACAACATCCCCCAGATGTTGGTCAGTACTAACTTTCCTAGCACATGGACATCTAACCTAGATCTCAATCTTAGCCTCCAATACTTATGAAATGAAAACCTTAGGCTCTGATACCAAAAACTGACACGGCCGTCCTTAGCCCCTGCCCAGGGCAACTGTGAGAACTTGGTCTCACAGCGGATTGCAGTTGGTACTCATTGGTATGTGCACAGATTAAATCCATGTCACTAGTTGATTATCCTAGAATGTGCAATATGCATGCTCTCTATTCTTTAATGGGTTATTTAAAACCATAAAA